>OZ004323.1:10849935-11449935 GCA_963924455.1 Pelagia noctiluca | reverse complement strand
CATTGCGTAAATGTAAAGGAACGCCGGGTAAAGGTCCTTTCCAGTTTTTCACAAGAGTTTTTGCCGCATTGTATGCTTTGTAAACTTCAACTGACTTGGGGGCTCTGGCTAGATAAACGACCACTTGAGCAAGGATTACCTGAAAATGAAATATTGCAAAGTATTTGACTCAAACAAGAAATTGGATAAGGGTTGGAATGCATAATGGGGAGCATTATAATTGCAATGCTTGTCTAAATTAGGAGAGTCGGGCAGTGTGGGGTTTCATATTTCATTCACATGCTATGACCTAGCAGATAGAACAATACCTCTAGACCTTTGACTTGTGCATTGCATGTTAGCTAACTAACCAATAGCTTTTATGTATTTTAATCCCCTATGTAATCCCTACCTTTGTACATGTGACACTCCTTATTTTGCTCAGTCTGGAGGTCTTGTGCTATCTGCTAGGCTGCTATTTTCGCAGCACGCAATTCATATTTTGCGTCCACCCGCCCTCCCTACCTCAATTTTTTGATTATTCGCTGATTCGCAAGGGAGGATTTGCTATTATTAAACATTTTGTTACTCGCTATCTTGCTGATACGCTGATACGCTTAACCTCAATGGAGGATTTTCTATCAAATATGTAAAACTAAATACTTGTATGTTTTAGTATCTGTACTGTAATGTATAGTGTAATGTAGTGTATTGTTAGTATAATGTGTTTGTTTTTGTGATGAAATATTTTACCCCATACTGGTGTCTTTCTTGGCTTTCCTAGTTTAGAAAATATATCATATAGCAGCTAAACTAGGAGAACAAATGTGAATCTCTACTAGCTAGAAAATGTCGAGCAATTCTATTTTTTTATCGCTTTTAGACATGGGCAGTTGATTCCTGATAAAAACAAAATGGAAAAAGTCGAGTTGAAACCATTGCTACTTTTTGGAGAATTGTTATCTGGCAAAAAGTCGCAGCGGAAAACATTGCCTAGAGGAGATCCACCTAAATAAGGAAAGCCAAAAGAAAAACATCAGTATGGGGCAAATAACTCATCACATCAAAACAAAAACATACACTTACAAAGATACATTACAGATACTAAATATACGAGTACAGAATTTAACATAATTTTATTACTAAAACGCACAAATTGCACTAACAAAAGAATGCACAATACAGATATCAAAACATACAAGTAAAGTATTGACATTCAATCGTCATCATCATTCATCGTCATTTTCAAAGAAATCATTACATACTGCAACAGTAAACAATGAAAATACAATATGTTAACTTACGTCACATTCCGGCATTCCAATCAAATGGCATGATTGATAAGCAGCAGTTGCTTTCGTCAAAGCTGTGCTGTCAGCTAAACCTGCGCATGGGATATAAAAGATAGAGCTGCATTAGTACAAAACAGTACCATCGAGAGAGGAGGGTAATCAGGGTAGTTACGAGAGGGCCATGGCTCTTAAAGGGCCCGCAAAATCTAAATCATCAACATTCATTCATTAAATAAGCTCTATTCTAGGGAAATTTAGGCCCATTGAAATAGTCTTTTAAGATGTTGGCTCTTATCAGTGGCGGCTTTAGGAACTGCGAGGCCTGGGGCCAAAAAAATTTGCAGGGCCCCTACCCCCGGTAAAAAATTTGGTCCTGAAATTATTTTTTGTGTTCTCTTTAAAGAGAGCTTGTACAGAAATTTTTCTTTTATGAAAGGTGCAGGGCCCCTTTTTTCTAGTAAAAGCGTGGGGCCTGGGGCCATGGCCCCCCTGACCCCCCCTAAAACCGCCACTGGCTCTTATAAAGAATAGTAACTTCACTCTGTGACTCTTTAGAGCAATGGATCCTCTCTAACTCTTACTAAAATGGCCAGGTCTATGATATCAAATGAGAAATTAGTTCTCATAACCAACGTCCATGCTAACCAAAGTTCTTGCAACAAACAAAATGTTTGCCTCCCCAAGTAGCAGATGTGATACCCGGTCACTCTATAGAGAACTAGATCCACAATACCTTCCTCTAAATTGGCAAAGTCTGTGAAATTAAAAAAAGCACTTTTCTCATTACCAATATCCTCGCTGGCAATCCTAACCAATCTCCTTGCCACATACAAAGGATTCTCTCCACCCTCCAGCATCCTTGCCAGCCAATACAGAGCCGCATTCTCGTCAGATCCTCTTATTGATTTGTGCATGGCTGAAATGATATTATAATGCTCCTCTCCATTCTTGTCGTACAGTACACGATTTCTCTGCATTACATCCTTGATTTGATTGGTGGTTATCATGCAGTCTCTTTGGTTTTTGACGGTGTTTACTGCCATTTCTAATGCATTTAGAGCCGATCTCGCATCTCCATCACAGAGGTTTGCCAACATTTCTATTGCGTTCTTTTCTATAGTGAACCTAGAAATGCAAGTAAGAATTTAGAAAAGTACACAATTTTTCATAGGATAGAATAAGGATGATTTCTGAAGGGTAATTCTCTTAAGAGTGATAGCTTAAAATTGTTTATTGATTTTGAATTTCAGAATGAAAGGGTAATTGAAAGAAAGGTGAAGAATGTGAGTAGATTCAATATACAGAGGTTCTCCAAACACCCATCGATCCCAATAGATGATTGCAGATTTAGCCGTGGTTCATGTTACCTTGCCATATTCAAAAAAGCCATAAAACGACAACAAAGGGAAATAGATTAAAAAACATACGTTTTACTTCCGTTCATATCACATCCACAAGCTCCCCCCATTCTCTCCACAGCTCGCTCAAGAATTTTGGATATGCTTTCAAATGAATGTTTGTTCAAGACCAGTACCTTGCAACGACTTAACAAGGCGTTGTTGACGTGAAATGAAGGGTTTTCTGTTGTTGCGCCAATCAATGTTATTGTTCCATTCTCAACGTATGGCAGAAAGAAATCCTGGAAAAATTCAGTCTTTTAGTTTTATTTCATCATAAACTGTGTCCACATTGCAAAAATTTGTCTGATTTATTTTTGAATTTGGAAACAGAAAGGGAATCAGAATATTTTTCCGCTATATTCTCCTTTCCGCTGAATTTTCAAATCCAGCCTTGTGGCTCTCATCTAGAGTTCTTTTAGTTAAATTTCCTAGAATAAGGCAGTATGGTGTATCTTAGTAATTTTCAATCAATCAATGCAAGTAAACAGGGTTTATAACCATCCAATTATTGATTTGAATTGCATGCTTGTTAACACTTACCTGTTGTAATTTATTGAATCTATGAATTTCATCAATGAACATCAGAGTTTCTCTCTTGAACATTGCAAGTTCGTTTTTGGCTACTTTCACTGCTTCCTTCACATCATTTATTCCCGATGTGGTTGCTGACAGCTTCACAACTCTTTTTTGCTGACTTTTCTTACAGTGGGATGTTATTATGTTGACTAAACTTGTCTGGAAAATAATAGTTATTCATTAATCTAAACAAAATAATAAAAAATAGGTCTAGATCCAGCGTCCTTAGGAAGAAGAGGGGTGTGATATGCACTTCTTATGATATTCCCATGGAAAATTGTGTAGAACAGACCTTATATATCATGAATCTAAAAAATAAAGGAGCAGGCCCCAGCCTGATTCTACCTTGATTGGCATTTTGTTAAACCAAGTGTTTCTGAAATTTGTTCTTTTCTATTGGCACTAATGCGTCTGGTACCACAGGATACCACCGGAGATTAACAGATCTTCCAAGCTAGTCTGTAACCAGGGGCAAACCTAAGAATCTGTTTAAGGGGTAAAAGCTGCTCAGTAACCGACAAAAAAGGTGCGGCTATGCAGGAACATGATTTTAGGATAAGGGAAAATCTCTAAGAAAGTTCCGCCCCCTGAGCCATTCAAATAGAACACTGCTGAAAAAACCTACCTTTCCGCACCCTGGTGGCCCCCATAAAATCATTGAAGGTATTTTGTTTGATTGCAAGAGTAAACGAATAGAAGATTTGTCCCCAACAACCTCATTCTGTCCAAAATACTCTTCAAAACAAGTTGGACGTAGCTGTTCTGCCAAAGGAATTCCTTTTGATAAATCAACTTCATTCAATCCTTCTTTAGAAGATTTTAGATTCTTCCCCATTTTATCTAAATTTTCTTTTTTAACCTCTGGAGTTTTTGTCTTTGGAACGGTTTGAGAACATGAGATCAAATTACTTGAAATATTTTCTGATTTAGAAGATGAGGTAGGAGAAAGCCTGGGTCGTTTTCTGGAGTCTGGTGTGGGGTCTTTATGTGCAGGTTGGCTTCTCTTTCCAAGAACGTCTGACAGAGATTTCTTCATAGACGTATTCGTTTGGTTTTTATCAGGCTTGCATGGTTCCATTTTACTGAATAAGCTTTCTTTGGGCATTTTGAAATCGATATCTCTTTCCTCTGACAAAGCTTCCTTCTCTCTTACGCAGTCAGATTCAGAACTTTTTGGTGTGAAGGTCTTGGCTAGGCCTCGACTTTTTTGGCCTAAGGGCCTAGAACTCTGCGAGGCAAACGCTGAATTTTCAATTGGTTTTTCAGGTTTGGATTTCTTTGTTGCTGAATATTGATCTTCTTTACTTAAACAGGATTCAACATGTTGATTAATCTTTGATGAATCAAAAGAATTGCTGCAAATTGGGCACTGGATTGCAGCAGCAGACATATTTCTACGAACCTCCCTCAGATCTTCTGCGAGTAAGATGAGACAGGATATCAGATTTTCCCGCCAAAATATCATGAAAATAGCGGGAAACGGCAACAGTGCGTACCAAAATTCTTCGCACACTACATACATCTGGTGCAGTTCATTAGGTTGACACCTTAACACTAAATTGACACCGGAAATAAATTTAAACTCCCTAATTGGGAAAAAGCCAGTAAAATGACCACTGGCGATGATTTTTTGCACAAAACTGCACAGGACAAATCTTTGCTGTGCATAGGCTGTGACGTAGCAAACAGAACGCTGAAGCAAAATCAGCACTGAAACTTGACCTAAATATCATGAAAATAAAAGGGAATGGGGGTCATTGTCACAAGATAACTCGAGATAACCCTTTCGATCACATATAATAAGACGGGTAAAATGAATGTCATCTTATCTTGCTTTACTGGTTTATTGTCCCTCTGCTGGTAGCTTCTCTATTATTTCTTGTTTCGAAATTCATCTCTTATTAAAGGATTTGAAGCTAATTTTTTCACGTTTACTTTTACGTAATAAAATATTTTTCATCCTATCCAGGATTCTATAAAAAGACCCTCTTTAAACATATCTCACCAATTTGGTTTTGTTATCAAAACTTGAATCAAGTAGAAACCTCATGAGATGCCAACTGTGTTCAAACAATTCGAAGTAATCAAAACACAGTTTGAATCCTAAATCTTTAATGAAAAGACCAGCAAATGATATTGAATCTAATCGCACCTCTGCTGTGGGAAAAAAGTGAAGTAGGATTTGGAAAATCAATCAAGATATGTGTGCAAGAAAATTCACCTGAGCAGGATTTGAAGCCAAGACCTCTGCCTTTGTATTTAGACTTTGCAGTTGACCTTTGTCTCTGCCTTTGTACGTCAGCACCCTTATCCACTGACAGTGGCCGCGCCAGCCTTCACAAAAATTGGGGGGAAATAGGGGTTTTGGTCAACACTTAAGGCCCATGACCATACCCTTGCCCCCTCAAAACATTTTCTCATTGAATTTGGTCGATAATGGAGGACAAGCTTTGCAAACCTCTGGTGTCCACTGAGCAATGAATCAGAGCCACGTCAATCAGACGAATTTGAAGTGTGCCCCAATAAGTTCTTCTTCTCTCGCATGCTTGCAGCGTCCCACTATCAAGTCAACAGCTTAATTCAGGCAAGCAATGCTAATGTTCCTAATAGCGCATGGATTAAGAATGCTGACATACAAATTCAAAGGTCATAGGTTCGAGTCCAAGGTTCAAGTCAAGTCAAGACGTTGGTCCAAGTCGAGCAAGGGTTCATTTTTTCACACAAAGTTTCTCGATTGAAAAAAGGTTTATCAAAACATCGAAACCAATGTTAAATCACTAATTTGTATTGCAGCTGGATTTATAAATAACAGAAGGACTCTCTATTCCAACATATGTAAGATCTACTAATCCAGAGAAGCCATGAAGCCATGTAAATATCAATCAGAGGCTGCAAACCAGATATTCTTGTTGTTGCTCAGTTTTCTTGCATAATATTCACTGTGGTTTTTAGATACACGTTTTTCACTAAGCAACTGGTCTTTGGGTCTAGGCCCATCGCTGTTGCATATTTTTCATACAGATGGCAGACTAGCTATCTCCTATACCCCAAACCTTAATTCAAATGCATTTTCCCGGCATGAGGAAGCTAGTAAAGCTTCCCGAGAGAGCATAGCCTTTATTTTTTGATGATTATTTGCAGAAAAATACCATCGATCCGTGTTTCATTGCTAATTGACTAGTTGCTTATTGAAAAAGAAGTGTATGTTGTTGCCATGATATCGAGCCGAGTTACAAGGAATGCTTCTTTTTTATAAACATTTTGGTTTTGGGAAGGAATGAATAAATCAAAGACAGAACAAGGCTTAATAGAATAAGGTTTACTAAACATCTCTTCCATCTGAACAATTCATGTTCAAAAAACTAGTTTTCGATCGAATTGAACAACGTAATCCTATTTATCAAAAATCTACCTTCAAATAGCAAAAGTTGATTCCGTGTATTTCCAAAGAGTTTTGTTTACATGTACAACCAGCTAAATCTTGACTCATAAATTATTCAAATTTAATATTCTTGGAATAACACAAAACAGGAATGGTGCATGAGTAATTGAAACCTGTGATTTTTCAGTTGAGCATAAATTCGCAGTGTTTCCGCTACAAAACATGACTGGGGTGCAATTTAATAGACAGGGAATTTCTTGTATATATCTAGCAGTCTGCCTAACTTTGAATTTATGTTTGATATGATGTAAATCGACAATGGAGATCTCCCTTTCAAAGCATACGAGATTTTTTCAAGAACAAAAGGATTTTTAGTGATTTTCAAGGGATTTTCATAAGAACAATAGGATTTTTAGGAAAAGGGTACGAGATTTTTGTGGAGTGATTTGCCCCTCGGGCCACGTTCTAGGGCAATAGGAAGACTAATGAGCTGGAGGGTTAATTAACCACATTCCTAGTTAGAATGTTAGGAAATAACACTTCAACCCTTACTGGATGGTAACTATGATCCACATGGAGTCTTGCATATGGAGTGAATCGTGCAAAGGCTTAGAAATTCTGACTCAGCCTTTTTGCATATATCATTTGCATGATTTACGGTAAATTCTACCAAAACTTTGATATACTGTAATAGTACAAATCAGATTAATTTTCTATTCCCCATAATATTTACTCAGATGCCGGTGATTGACAATGAATGTGCATCAGACTCAGGTTTACTAGAGTTGAGAAAGCTTCAAAAGCCTCCGCCTTCAAAGGTGCCATTTTCAATAAACTCAGTTTTCAAACGTCTCCGTTTTTTCAAGTCTCCGTTTTTTAATTGTGGTGAATTTCATCTCCTTATTTCTGATATCAGAAGAAATTAGCAGGATAAAATTTATGCTGTACCTCTCTATCCGGGGGCACTTTCACCTAAGCCAATACTGGGCGTAAAAACTTTCAGGCCGTCACTTTCGAAAAAAAATTTTCAATAGCTGGGTATAGAATCGGTTAAGAATTGCTGATCTGCATATCATTTTCATGCTGAAGACTCCAAACAGACAGAATAGAAGTTCAAGCCAATGTTTTCCCGAAATATAAACGTAAGGAACCCTTTGATATCACTCAAATCACTCTAAAAAGTATATAAGAATTATTGTTGTGACTCTCAAAAAATTACAAAACTGGGTACCCAAAAGACAATCTCTTCGAGAACCAGTAATTTAAGTCTCCATAAAAATTCCCACATTCTAATCATATCAGAATCAAGTGGCCCCACCAGCCTGTCTACCTAAGTCAAGCGAGGTACATCAAACGAAACTGACGGTTGCTTATGAAGACTAACGTCAATTGTATCACTATAATTTCACCCCCCACCGCTCTTTTAAACCGATGCATTGGCAATATTGATATTCCTACCATATCTATTCACATTGTCTTAATATATGAATGAAATGCTTAAAACTTTGTTTATACTTCATATTAAATTTTCACCGAATTTTCATTGCATAGATAACATGTCATTGATTGCTTGAGCTTATCATAAATAATTTAGTAGCTTTCATTTCAACTTCAACTTTTGTGATATAACTTGATTTGCCCGTGAAAATAGTTAAATCAAATTGTTTTGAGCATACATCTGTTCATTATCGTCTTCTTCAAGAAATGAAATTTTTCTTCTCTGCCAATTTTGTTGGGTGAGCTGCAAGCAAAACTGTTCCTCAGGTGAATATTTCTGCCTTCCTATACTGTGTCCTCATAACATTTGCCTCATTACTAATTAGAAGGCTTTTTATGAATCAATTAAAAGGTGAGATATGTTGTTTTTCGTTAGTTCATTATAACTATTGATTAGATTGAAAGTTCTTCTCAAATTTTCTTTGATTGGGTAACAAGCGCAGTTTGACAGAAACTTATTTTCAAAATCAAAATTTGCCTGGTAAATTTTAGGGCTGGATGACATTCAATCCAGTAGAAGCCGACAAAAATGAGAAGAGCATTTAATCCATTTTATGTATACAACCTTAGAGCTACCTTAGAGGCTTTGGGCTACAGAAGAAAACCAAACCTTCATTTTTGGTGCCCTAAAAAGGTTCTTGAATAAATGATAGCTTAGAATACCTGTCTCATGATTGCATGTAAAACATGAAACTCCAAACAACAGCATAACTTAAATATTGAATAGAATCTATTCTAGTTAGCTTTACCAGCAATACGGTCTTACTTTAATTGCATTCAGGACATCTATGAATTATTACTCGATAAATGATAGTTTAAAACCTGCTAGAGTAGTAAGGTGACAATTTGTATCAAACACTAATACAGAGTGCCTTTTTAGAGTAGCTAAGCATTATGAAAAACTTACGGTTTGAGTTTCTCTGGCATGTTCTAGAACTCTAAGTAGTCTAGGATATCACTGGTCGCAGGGTAGAATAGGCTTTGTTTATTTTCGAAAATGTTCAATGTTTGAACAGCTTCAAAGGCTGGAATCAGAGTGAAGTTGCCCATGGAGCAAAGAGCATAAAGAAATAAGTTATGAGGCTGTTCAGCTGAGTTTTTAAGGAGTGACCTCACCAGCCAGAGTTTATCAACAGAGAGGCAAAAAGAACTGCGAATTTCAAAACCTTTCCCATGGGGCAACAAAAGAATCATGCTGGTTGATCATCATAAATATAAACGAGGAATAAAGACTAAGGTCAGAGCAAGATCAAAACTTCAATAAAAATAAATCTTTAATTTACATAAAGAGCTCGTGTTGGCGTTAACGAGTTTATCATTTTTATGCAGTTGGTCAAAGCGGTGACAGTTTCTTTCTTTTTTGCGATTAAACTTTATTAGTTACAAGTGCAATGATTTTCAAAGGTATTTTGTATATATCTATTCATATTAATTATTTCATATCAATTCTGTTTCGTTCTCTTTCTGACGTATTACTCTGTATAGTGTCAGACAAAAAGCTTAAATAATCCATGTTTTCACTTCAATATGCTTCCGATATTTCTGGCTTTATTTATCTAAGTTATTTCATTTAGCCAGGAAAATCGGAAGCATAGCGAAATGAATACATAGATTACTTAAGCTTTTCAAAGATGAAAAAGCTTAAGTAATCTATGTATTCGTTTCGCTATGCTTCCGATTTTCCTGGCTATATTGAAGTTTTGTACCATCGAAAGACTGTTTTATTTCATTTAGTAACATGATATCATTAATGTATGGTCAGTGAGTTTAGATCAGTCGATTCATTAGTCGATCCACTTCTCTTGCTGATGTCATTTCATATATTGCTGCCATCCTCTAGATACGAAAATACTAATATTCACTCAGTTAACGCATCGTATAATTCATTATGCCATTCGTTAATCAGAGTTTACTTCTTGGGTGACATGTTCAAAACCAAAACTTGTTAATTGGAAGACTTTTACTGACCATAAATTTTACAACAGCTAGCACACTACCAAGCAACCAAAGAAACAAAACTCAATAGCCAAGCGACCAAATAAATTGAGAAAAACAAGACGCAATAGCAAAACGATCAAAACAGAATGAAAGAACAAAGTTGACCGAATGAGAAACGAATAAAAAAGATCAAATCTAATAAAGAACAAGAAAAAAGAACATTAAAGAAAAAAGCGAAGATATAAAGAGCTCCCATTGAGCCAATTTCGTTGGTAAACTTCAAAAACAATAACAATTAGGTATAGGTAAAGCTTTGCAATTTCGCATGTTTGATATGAATTTTATCTTACAGATGTACAACATCCACCGCCAGATATCTCCAATCGTTTAATCACCAGTCAACATTGAGTGTGGAGATTTAGGTGAGTTGTGTTATATTATGAGTTACTAAACTCATAGAGCATTACCAATTCTAGGATTCATAATTGAATCTCACTACAACTTTTATCTAAACTGCTTTAGCAACCAACATAAAATGATAACATAGTAATGACTTTAAGCTGCGGTGAATATAGTATACTTTCATACAGAATCCTTAATGTTTAGTTTTTTATATTTTTTAGTTTAGCAAAGTTGACGACAATCAACAAATAATTATAACATAGCAATGAATTCAAGTTGCAGTACACGTATCATATTCCTATATCCTAAGTTTGAGCTACCACGATCACATTAATCAAAATGAAGTGAATCAGTATCAAACGGGAGTTTTCACTGCCACACTTTGCCATGCATCACATCATTTGCATGGAGTCAGGCGTTACCGCAGGTGTGATAGTACGAGCATTAATAAACATTGACATCATTGGTAACCTTCAATAGAACAGTCTTACGTGATGGCTTGCTTATTAAAATACTATTGCAAAAGGGAAAGTTAATGCTGCAATTCCCAATAGAGCATCAGAATCTAATTGCCTTCAATAAACACCTTTGCACTTAAAATGATTAGTAATAGAAAAGAAAATGAAAACTTGTTTATGTAAAACAGAAATATTAACCTAATTCAATAATTGCTCTAATGATTAGGCTTTGTAATAAGTGCTGAAGGTATATTGCAATCATCAGCTGCTCAAGAGTTTGAACTAAACAAATAAACACGTGAACAAATTCTAATCTAACAAATAAAGAGATAAACAAAAATGATTAACTGTTTAGCGAGTGGAAGAAAAATAGACTTGCATCATAAGAACTGCAGGTGAACGGTATGAATGTGGAAGACAGTAAGTGTTATATAACATTGATGATGAGAGATAAAACGGAACTAAATATCATCAACTTGTTCCTGGCTCATAACTTAAGTGCCATTTGAATTAGAGCCACAAAACATCATCGACAATAGTGATGCAAAGACAGGGCATGTTATTGCGAGTTGAGCAACCTCGAACTCGTGAGGTAAGGTCATTACTATCAGTTAGCCTGAGCTATGAACTAGAACTGACCACCATCAAGTTAAGACCGATCTCAACTAGACGATTTTTGTGTCGATCATAATAGAAATTCTTGACGAAAAATCGGTTTTGCTCTTCACTTATTCTGCTTTCGCTTCGAATAATCGTTTTCCAAGTGAATGCAAATCCCCAGGGTGAGGCTGGAGAAATCCTGCAATGCCATTGGCCAAAATACTTTACGAAGAAATCGTCAAACGAAAAGTTGAACAATTTCTACTTTTCATCATGCGAATTTTTTCGATGTGATGATATGAAATAATCTACTGCGGATGTGTCGTCACGAATTTTCAAAAAATCTGCTAGTGGAGATCGGCCTTTAGTGTTTATTAAGTTAGTGAAGTGCATTCAAGTTAGTGACAGTAAAGGGTGAGTTACTCTGATAACGACAGTAATAGAATATTGATGGTGACAGTGACTGTAACAACAATGATGACAGGGCATTTATAGAAGATGACACAAACAGAGATGATAGACCATTTTGTAACGATAGCAGGACAATGTTGGCAGGACAATAACAACAGGACAGAACGAATTTCATAAAGCTGTATTCTTATGAGTGGGACTACGATTGTAGTGTGCCCCAAACAGGTCTCATACCCAAGACCTTAGCAAGCATAGACCAGCCTGCCAACAACTGTCCTAATCAGATAATACATCATATATCATATATTAAGTATCATGTTATTTAGATCCTAATTAAAATTATTTACGTTATTGATTCTTTACAATATCATTGTAGTTTAGTTAGTTGGTTTGAATTAGCTGATAGATTTAACAGCTATTGTATGTAACAACTTTAAAGAGAGTTGATAATAAAAAAAATGAAAAAAAGCATAATAGGTTGACGCTCTATTTTTCTGGTATATTTACTTCCATGAATATCATATCCACAGCTGTGACAATAATTCATGTTTCAGTTAATCCTTCTTCGGAGTTTAATTATAGATAAGTGGCATGGTATTACGGAAATGGATATCTTTAGCATTTTCTTTTGCAGCAACTGAATATGGCAAGCAAAGAAATGCAGCCCAAAGTAACAGAAGAACTGAACTCTTTAACTGCACATGGAATCGCCAGAATTGCCTCAGCCCCCTCTAAAACAGAAAAGATAATTTGGCTGATTTTATGGCTCACTTCCACTGGTGCTGTCATCTATTTGGCTTACACAATGATAAAGAAACATTATGAATTCAAAACTTTTATCTCCACGAAAACTAAAGTCAGTAATGAGCTAACTCTACCCGCCATTTCGTTTTGCGATTCGAATTATTACGACGACAGGCAAACTGTAAGACAAACATTAAACCCACTGCCTCAGAGCTGCAGTCAGAGTTTCAACGACTCCCTTTTCGCCAATCAGAAAGACAAGTTATACTTCAACAAGGCATGTGATATGTTTCTTGCACGTAATGGCATACAAGCATGCTCTCTCAACCATAAGACGTGTAGCTTTCCAAAAGATTTCAAAACACAGAAAAACATGGCCATGTGCTACACTCTAAACAGAAATAATCACATGAAACACACGATTGCTTCGGGACACGGCACTGGCTTGCAAATGATGTTGTATTTCAACGAGTCTGACATCCCCAGCAATCTTGTGAGTGAAAACTTGAATCCATTGCTAAACGATAATAGAGGAGGCCTTTACGTAAGTATCCATGACCAACGATCGTACGTGGCTGGGTTCATAGACGACGGTATAAAACTGCCTGTTGGCTACCACACTTTGATTGGCATAAAGAAATTTGTTATCAAGCGAAAACCCAGCCCATTTCCCTCAAATTGCGTGATGGAAGGAAAGGAAAAATACCTAAAAGTGTTTCCGGGAAAGCACAACATTAAACTTTGCTTGATGTCCTGTTTTGTCAAGACAGTGTACGAAAAATGCGGTTTTTTGATGAACATGGCGAAAGTGTTGATGGAGAAAGAGTTTGATGTGCAGGAGCCAAGAAACCTCACTCCCGTGCAGCAAGAAATGTGCTACAGGACTGTTTACGATTATGGTTTCAAGACAGACAACTGCAATTGCTCTGTTCCTTGCGAAGAGATTCGCTACCAGACTGAAGTTATGAGAAAACCTTGGCCCCAGAAATGGCAGACAGACAAGTTTCATAAAATTTTTGCACAGGCAGTTAACAAGCCAAATTTGAGCCATGCAATGATCAAAGAGAATTTCTTAAAAGTCAGCATTTATTACGATGATTTCATCACAAGGGTACTGGAGGAAGAGGAGGCGTACACTGTCGAAAGCCTCGTGAGTGACTTTGGTGGACAGTTAGGCCTGTTTCTAGGCATGTCTATCATATCGATGATGGAAATGATACATCTCACAATTACACTCATAAGGGAATTTCTTATCAGGAAACCAAAAATAAGAGTACGCAAAGTCAAGGTCGAAGATAATGCCGACGGGTTGTAGATGCAGGCAGTATGCACACCAATAATGTTTATGCATGCCAAGCCTATGCATTTGATCAAAACATTGACTACTTGTCCTCCAAAGGAGCCTTTGGAACCTAAAAACGTTATAAAACTGTACGTGAAGGAATCCCTATGGTACCTACATATCAAAGGCGTCAATAAAACAAGGATTCTCAACTTATAACAGCAAAGGGCCTAAATATTTCAAGAACGAATCACAACGAGTGAAGCTTTTTACAAACGTAGCCCCTTTCAGTGACGACTTTATCCAATTCACCATTCGCCCATCAATATATTTCTCGCTGCTTAGATCTTATAACACTTAGGCCCAAGCTGCTGCAACCGTTTAAATGATGTTTTCAACTGTCATTGCAGCAACCAAATATCCCGTACGATTGAAAAGGCAAATATCTCTTTTTGTTATTCATGGTGCAAACTCGTTTAATAGTAACTGAAGAAGGGAGATCGAACAGGCAGTAAGGATATCATTCTGTTTGGTACACAATGCATGGCACCTATAATTCTAACTGTTACCTCACTCGAGGTAGCGAAAGTCTCAAGTGAGTTTAAACTTGCTAGCCTGACTAATTCTAGGCCTTCTATGAGTTCTTAGTGTGTAGGCTTGCACCGATTTATGTCGGATTACAGCCAAAATGACACCGCACTAGACAAACCTGTGCTGAACTCGACTCATGGTTGTTTGGATTCCACGCCATCTTGAATTCCCAGCAAAATAAAATGTATTGTTGCCACGATATCTTTTTGAGTTGTATGGAATTTGCTATGTTTTCAATCACAATTTTAGATTTAGCAATATTTTATTCAATAATTCAAGACTAAGCACTTTATATAAAGAAATAAAATACTAAACATGATTTGATGGAAAAAATATAGAATGTATGCAATATAAGCCTATTTGTATCTGACTTGGCCAGTCCATGCGATCGTCTGTAAGTAAAGTTGTTTTCTTCTATATTCTATTGGTGGTTGGGACTATTAAAAGTTGAATGAGGGGAAGAAAGTCTTATGAATTCAAAAAACGTATAGTTTTCTGAAAAAACTTGATTAAACTCGCGTTTCTGGAAAAACCAATAAAAAATTCCTTCAAAGAAGAACACTATAATGCTAAATTTCGATAGTCCGACTATAATCTATCTTAAGTTTTCAAGAGCTTGAAAGTTTGAGTTGCATAGAACTAGACCCTCTCTTGTTTCTTATCTAATATCGCTCTGTACCTTCGTGACTGCATCGAGCACAGTGATAAAGATATAGACAACGCAATGTTAGAGAGCAAATGCTGGATTTCGTGATTAGTTCATCATTGTGACTCTCAAATGCAAGAATTTAGGCCGCGTAATCTGGTATGCAGCTACAATAGAGTGTAGATGTCATGTTTATCATAAACATCGCCATTTTCACTTAGCCTCAATAAACATCATCTTACTTCATAAGATTTGTTCACAATAAACGTTAAGTCTGATGACTTGCTTAATGAAAACTCTGTTCAAAAGAAAATGCAATTTCGCAAATAATAAACCTAGGCAATCAGTTTTCAGTAAATATTGTCAAACACCAGCTTACTTAGGATGATTAGTTAAACTATAAAATAATTGCTGGATGACTTTTCATCGAGAATTCTATTGCAAAATGCGATCAGTTTATGCAAAGATTTTAAATAATCAGCTGCTCGCGAGAGGCCTTTTGTACACGCATGAATTAGTAATGACTAGGAAAGATCATTGTGCGAATGAATTATAGATTGCTTCCACAATAAAAGACATATGAAGCCTTGAATCAATGCAGTAGACAATCGGTTTGCACAATCATTAGAGTGAAAACGAAGCCCGAAGCTAAACATCATAAACTTGCAGCTAACTTCTGCTGGAGGCACAAATTGGATTATAGTTAGTGACAGCCATAAATAGAGATGGAGCGACAGAACGTATTATTACGAACTGAGCAAGCTCGAAATGGTGAGGTAAGGTTCATAAAAATTTGGTTTGCACGTAGAAACATCAAGTTGCTCTATAGATACTTATCTTTCTTCATAACTTGGTGAACGAAAAAGGCACCGAAATTCAATAGAACAGAGCAAAGAAAAAGAGAATAGGAAAGGACAGGACAGGTTGACACTGGACAGGACTTAGCATGACAGGATAGAAGGAAACAATGTAAATATGGAAGAATCGAGCAAAAGAGCACAGTACACAGTTGCGTAGCTGAGGTGTGTGGGGCCCTTAGAGAAGTAAGAGGTCTGAGTCCTCTTGCCAGTAAGATTTTCAGTTGGGGGCCCTTAGTGGTTCGCCCTAAAGGTAACCACCGTCAGCTACACCACTGACATTACATCAGAGTCTAGCAGAGAAGAGGATAGAAGAGCATAGTAGAGCAAAGCATAGCAGAGTACGCAGCAGAGCAAAGCAAAGCACAGTTTAGCGAGGTATGGCAAATCATAGTAGAGAATAGCAAAACGTAGCAGAGCACAGTAGAGCTCAGAAAAAACAGCAGAGCAGAGCAGAGAGGAGCCTGGTGGATCAGGGCATAGCAAAGTATAACAGATAGAAGCAATTCAAAGTAAATGATAGCTGAACAGAGATATATGTAATGTAGAACAGAGCAAAGCATAGCAGAGCATAGCATTACACAGAAGAGCATAGCATAGCAGAGAAGAGCATTAAAGAGCATAGTAAGGCAAAGCATAGCAGAGTACGCAGTAGAGCAAAGCAAATGATAGCTGAGTAGTGCAAAGCATAGCAGAAAAGCGCAAAGCATTACAAAACAGAGCATTGCATAGAAGAGCATAGCATTGCACAGAAGAGCATAGAATAACTTATTAGAGCAAAGCATAGCATAGCGCAGAAGAGCATAAAATAGCAAAGCAGATCAAAGCAGAGCGCATCAGAGCATTGTAGAGCATGGGGGAGCATAGCAAGGTACAGCTAAGCAGAGCATAGACGGACAGAACAGAGCAGAAGAGCAAGTACAGCGGAGAAGAGAACAGCATAAAATAGCATAGCAGAGCAAAGCATGGCAGATTTTAGCAGAGAAGCAGATCAGAGCAGAAAAATCCTCTAATATTACTATCTTTTCTTCTTATAGCAATCAACCATGGCTAGCAAAGAAAGAAAACAAAAAGTAACAGAAGAAATCAACTCCTTAACAGCACATGGAATTGCAAGAATAGTGTCAGCCCCCACTAAAACTGAAAAGATCATTTGGTTGATGTCATGGCTATGTTCGACTGCTGCTGTCATCTATTTGGTCATTACGCTGGTACAGAAACATTACAAATACAAAACATTTATTTCCCAGAACACTATAGTCAGTAATGAGCTGACCCTGCCAGCTATTTCGTTCTGCGATTCGAATTATTACGACGACAGGCAAACTGTAAGACAAACATTAAACCCACTGCCTCAGAGCTGCAGTCAAAGTTTCAACGACTCCCTTTTCGCCAATCAGAAAGACAAGTTATACTTCAACAAGGCATGTGATATGTTTCTTGCACGCAATGGCATACAGGCTTGCTCTCTCAACCATAAGACTTGTGAGTTCCCAAATGATTTCAAAACACAGAAAAACATGGCCATGTGCTACACTCTAAACAAATATAAACAAATGAAGCATAGCATTGCTTCGGGACAAGGGACTGGTCTGCATATGATCCTGTATTTCAACGAATCTGATATTCTCACTGGCTCAATGTACGAAGAACTCAACCCATTGCTGGTAGACAAACGGGGGGGTCTTCATGTAGGCATTCATGACCAAAGCTCTTACGTGGCTGGGTTCATAGACGACGGTATACAACTGCCTGTTGGCTACCACACCTTAATTGGCATAAAGAAATTTGTAATCAAACGAAAACCCAGTCCGTTTCCATCCAAATGTGTCAAGGAAGGAAAAGAAAAGTATTTGAAAGTTTTCCCAGGAAGACATAATGTCAAACTCTGTCTGATGTCTTGTTTCATCAGAACGGTATATGAAGAATGTGGTTTTCTGTTGAACATGGCAAAGGTATTGATGGAGGAAGAGTTTGATCTTCAGCCGAAAAAGAATCTCACAGCTCAACAACAGGAAGAATGTTACAGGGAAGTACACAATAGAGGCTTCAAGACAGACAACTGCAACTGTTCGGTTCCATGCGAAGAGATATTGTACAAAACTGAAGTCATCAGAAAACCTTGGCCCCAGAAATGGCAGACAGACAACTTTCATAACATTTTTACTAAGGCAGTGAACAATTCGGATTTGGACCATGCAAAGATTCGAGAGAATTTCCTGAAAGTCAGCATTTATTACGATGACTTCGTGACGAGAGTATTGGAGGAAGAAGAGGCGTACAGCTTTGAGAGCCTCGTCAGTGACTTTGGTGGTCAGTTAGGCCTGTTTCTTGGCATGTCTATCATATCGATGATTGAAGTGATACATTTGGCAATTACTCTCGTCAGGGAATTTCTTCTAAAGAAAAACAGGTCGAAAACGTTGAAAGCTAACGGTGACGATAATTCAGTAAGATTGTAGGTGTAGAACGAAAGTGCGAATGTTTAAGTCAGCCATACAAAGCAATGTTTAATTTTGGCCTTGGCACATGAAGGGATTGGTACTACTGGAATCCTAATTTATGATATGCTAATCTGTTATCCAGATATTGATAACGAGGTCAGAAGTGCTAGAAGATATACGGACCGAGCGTAGAAATGTCTTTTCAAGAGACTGTGGACTGTACAAACAACTTTATCAAACATTATATTCTCAAATAGATTGTCTTCTCATTCAGCAATATTCTTTCTTTATTAGCCTTAATTGAATAGGCCTTAATCAGCAGCTATTTGGCTATTTTTGATTTTGTATATGTATTTAAGCCTATTACAAAAAAGTTAATGATGATGATGATGACTTTGATTATTTGATGGGTTATTGAATATAAGATGGGTTGTGAACGCATTAAGATAGGCAACTAAATCATTACATAATTTTCAATTGTAAAATGAATTTTCAAATAAAGCAGTTAAACAACATATGTATCATCTCAAAAAGCAAATATCGGATTGTCTCTGTATGGTCCACTTCTGCATAATACTTCCACCTACCTCTCTACATATTACTTCCATCTACCTCTATACATTACAAAATACAAATTTTACATCTGTCTAACACCTCAGGTTTGAAAGTATTGTATTGGTCCTTTAAAAGTGGTAGATGATCGTAAAGATTAATGGTGTCTGACTGACCGACAATCGAGAAGAAGCCGAAACATCATCCAAACCAGCAGAAAAGGGAAAATTAGATAGAATGATTCTGCATTTATGGTCCATTCTTAAATATCTGGCTTTGATAATCTGGTTAATTTTTAGCTGATTTAGCTAAGTTTTACTTTTTCAGATAATCTTGGGTTTCTAAAGAACACACTACACCTTTCCTTTCGTTGTCTAAAACTCGATACACCTACCCATTTGTTCTCTATGGCGCAATATGTAGTAGAGAAACAAATAAATAAGGGAAAGACAAATAAACAAAGGAGATTTTGTGAATCATCCTCATCCAAAAAGAAAAGATCAAAATAAAGCTGCTAGAACACCTGATAATTTGGCAGATTATGAATGTTACCCTTAAAAGGATCCCTCAGTTACTCTTTCGGCTATACATTTTCATCAGAATTTTTCCGAGTTTCGTATTTTAACTTTCCATCTTTACATGAAAACGTTCTGCCTGACAGTCGAGATTTTTGACTAGCAACAAGTCCTTTCTTCTTCCCAATTGGTGGGAAAAAAGCATCGAACGTCGTTTCTGTTGATTTGCCAATCTGAAACAACTCTTCTTTCAAAGGGGGTCTTCTTGTCTCCATTTCTTTCATCATCTCTAAGGACCGCCGATAACTTTTGATTTGGCAGTCCAAAAACGAGTAAGATCTCTCTTGAGAAGTCGTAGGACGGTCTGAGAAGTGATTTTGCCAGATGTTTTGTTTTTTTACTTGCATTTTTCTGACCCCTTCAAAGTCGACATCAGCTCGTTTTTCAATCGCGTTGATAACAGAGTCGATCCTGTTGATCTGGGTTGTGAGTTGGCGGTCTAAATGTTGGATGTTTTGAAGGAGAAGCGACTCGTGTCTGATGTTCAGTCTTCTGATTCTATCTGAGAGCTCAAGATGCCGATTTCTACTTTTCGTATACATCAAAAGAACAACACATGAACTCCAAGGAAGAATTCCAAAGAAGACATGAATTCTAAGGGACATAAATAGTTCTTTCTCTTAGTTTGAAGACATATGACGGCTTTTTATAGTCCTGCTTTGATATCGGCTTTAAGCATGAAAACTAACCGACATATTTATCATAAACCCATAGGTTACAAGTTTTTCCGTAATAAACAGCTCCAACTTTTGAAATCCTCAGTTTCTCACTTTATGCTTATGATTCATATTTCCAGTATTTTCAAGGAAAGAATCCTGCATTTAGTCTATACTGCAATTGTATTCAAAATTTGAACTTTAAACTTTCAAGGTAATAAATATTTTTTTGGTTGCAATTTTCTATATTTCACCCTGCAGTCTCAAATTTCAGATGGTAGATAGTTTGTTTTGCTTTCCAAACATTCCATTTTCATTCTGATATCAATTCCATCATAACTTATTCCAAGCAGTTTGGATTTTCAGCTTTAGAAGAGTTGATCGGTTTTGCAACTTCAAATGTCTTTTATTTTTTTTGCTACCTCAAAATGCTCACCAAACTATTGCTTTTGGGAGTCCCGTAATTTTCCTTTCCAAGAGCATAAATTTTGATTCTCATTAACCAATAGAAATGCAGAATAACTTGGGATTTTGAATTCTCCAGGAGTTACACCTAGTTTACTACTTCGAAATTCTCTTGCAAAATTGAATTTCCACTTAGTATTTCTTCGATATCCTAGCTGCAAATCACTCCAAATATAATATTTCTGCAGTTTAATTTTCTGCTATCGTTTCAAACTCTATGAATTTCACCCAGCTAGAGCCATAGATACCAAAATTTGATATGATATTACGAGGTTCTATGTTACTAGACCTCCGATTTCCTTTGTATTTGCTTAACAAGCCATATTCTGTTTCCGAATAAAGTTTTGTCAACGCAGCCGGCAGTTGAGCAAGCAAACTTGTTATTATACTCAGAACTTCCCTCGCAAATGAAAATCAAAATGTATTCTACAAATCCAAGCTCATAAGTCGTTGCTAACTAACAGGCCGATGCAAAGGCGATGTTTATTGAAGGTTTTAATGAAAAACCTTGGCAAGTTGGTTGGATAAAGCTGTTTGGTTGGAGACAGTCTAAACATACTTTGAGCTAGTGCTGCCAAATGAAGCAAAAATATCCACCAAGCAGTAACAATAAAAGTCCAAGAACGTATTTTCTCCTTCAAATCCTATCTGAAATCTTTTTCAAAATAAGATTTCTGGTAATATTGGCCAAGTTTAATTTTCTGACTGTTCTCATGAGAAAGTTTGGTTGTAGAAATCTCAAAGCATGTCCGAGTGTTCCAATTCAAACCAAATTCGAGTGCTCCAATTCAAACCATATCTGAGTGTTCAAAATCAAACCACATCTGAGTGTTCCAATTTAAACCACATCTGAGTGTTCCAATTCAAACTAAATTCGAGTTTTCAAATTCAAACCACATCTGAGTATTCCAATTCAAACCAAATTCAAGTGTTCAAATTCAAACCACATCTGAGTGTTCAAAATCAAACCAAATTCGAGTGTTCCAATTTAAACATTGAACTATTTCACTAAAGTAAGTGCGCAACTATCAGCAATCAAAAATGCTTTATAAACTAGTTTTCTTCCAATAAATTGACCAAATCTCAGGCTTAATGTTGATATAGTAGATATTCTGTGACCACGAACAACATCATATGTGCATTGATTTGTCTCTAAATGATATCATACCAAATAGATAGACTTTCAATTGTTCACAGTTATAGCCGATATGCACTTGCTTTGAATCACACTGTTGGCCTTGCGGAAAGAGACTACTCAAAAAAGGCTACAAGAATCCTCTATGAAATAAATTTTCACTAATAAAGAAGCGAAATCTTTAGCTTTACCAATTTGCTGATATATCAGATATTCATGGAACACGAAATCCATTGATGATCATCGGTGTTTCTAGTTCTGCACTGCGCGTCGAAATGTTTTGTCTTTGAATGAAATCATGGCAATTGATCATAGCTATAGCCAAATGGCTTCGGGAATCACCAGACTATCGATCTTGCAGTGAATCTCAAAAAACTCGAAAAAACTTTCATCAATATCAACTATTGTCAACCTTCCATAACACGTCTCCAAACCTGACTAAAGATTTTCAATTAAAATCCCAGTATATTGAGTTCTGCTGTGTAAACCTTTGTTTTTAATTCCCCTTCGGCTCATTACAGCGTTCAATCAGAACGCACTTCCAGCATTAAGCCACAAAGCATACTGTTGGTAGAAGAGCTTATGTCTTTTGCTCGTAGACGGGGATGAGGAGCGAGTGTGATTTGTATTGGAAGCGAGTAAAGATGCATGAAAAGAGCAAATGGTTTGGAAACAGCTGCCTTGTGTTGTGATTCTTGAGGCTCTATAGCTTGGAATAATAGAGCTTGTCGGGTTTACTCATGACGGTATTGATATGTAATGATATAGGCTTAGACTCTTGTGATCCATTAGACTCTAGCTTGGGCATAAAAAGAGCAGATGGTTGGACAAGAGATGAAATCCTATTATTCACGAGCAATAGCTGAAATAACAGGGCTCCAAGATTTCCATGTGATTTTACATTTGAAAAAATTGTTAAGTATAGAATCTTGCTATTCGTGAGACTTTATAGCTTAAAATGACAGAGCTTCAGAAGGTTGATGAAACAGCAGAAAGTTTCATATCGTTGTTTTAGTTAGGCAGATACACATTTATTCACCAGACTACTCTAAAGCTTAAATTAATTGAGGATGTAAGGTTCCAATATGACTCTGTCGTTGTACTTATAAGGTATAGACTCTTTCGAGACTCTGATGCAGAAAAAGAGCAAATGGTTTGAAAAGATATGCAATCCTTGTATTCATGAGCAACAGCTAAAATAAGAAAACTTGCAAGATTTTCACATGAATCTTTCGGTGTAAGAAATAATCAATAAGAGACTCTTTAGAAATAGTTGAGTAGAGACGGTTTCCATATCACTTTGTCACTGTAATAGTTGGAGTAGACAATTTTATATTCATGATAATCTGTTGCCAAAAAAGAGCAAATGGTATGCTGCCTTGTATTCATGAGCTGTAGCTGAAATAACATAAATTGTTAGATTTCCATATGACTTTATCGTTGTAATAAGGTAGATAATATCTGTATTAAGGAGGCATTCACGAGGCTCTATAGCTTGAAATAACAGAACTTGAAAGGATTCTACTAGACTTTCTCGCTCCAACAATGATGAAAAATACTTGCATCCACTTGTTACAACCAAATTTCAAGCTGCTACATATTCAAAGCTTTCACTCTCTCTAATAACTTAGTTGGCATTGAAAGTAATTACAGAGGTATTATACAAGAAACGCCCCTCACGAAAATCCATAATCTTTAGATCAAAGTAATGAAATGCTTGTCTTAACCTTAACTAAATATTCAAGAATTTATCCATAGATTGAAATGTTTATTAATTGAAAGAGTGGGGGAATCATGTTTAAACATGCAAATCGCGTGAACAGAAGCAGAAGGCGAGGTTTCCTGTTTTGTGCTTAAAAGCTAGTTACTGGGCAGGTACCACGTTGCCTAAAATCATTGTGAGAAGCAGCTTTACTCATCTATTTGATGTACAAACGTCGTGGCAATATTCAATTCATAGCAACTTAACCATATTCTGAGCTTATCGAACATCTATTGCTTTCTGGCACATACTGTATTATCTTTAACTCATTTATTATAATACTATCAACTTGAACATTATAAAATTAACCAAAAAGACAGAACGCAGTGAACTGTTTCCCAGTAATGAAACTATTTTATTGATTGTGCTCTAAGGGGTGTGTGTGGATTTTTGTAGATAATTCTATGGGCCACCAATTCACTTATTATTCAAATTTCACTTGTTATTTCTTGAAGACCCACCAATATTCTTGTAAACCAACCAATAATATAACACTTTTGTTTCCCCCCAGCCTACTACATCAGATATCTGACGACTGGATCCTTAGTTCCCAATAGAAATGAATGCAGCGAGTCGAATCAATCTGCTATCAGCCTGCAGTGTACACAATTTCAAGGCTAATAATAAAATCTGAAATATATTTGCCTTGTTTTCTATTAGGGATGATCAAAATGTATTCTAAAATAATTAAATACAAGAAAAGAAACACGTATTTTTCGTTATTACGGCAGGTTTTTATTTGCTTGTAATCTTTCATGAACACACGATAGTAAAAGGTAAATAAGTACTTCATATACAGCTGCTTCCTTTTACAGGTAGCAGGCAGATGTTTCCTTTTTGTTCTGAGCTGCTAAAGATTCTATTCATTTGAGAAACGAAGTTAGGGGAAACAATTCTGTAACTAAGGCCCCCCAAAAAGGGGCATTTAGAAAAGAAATCCAATAAAAATGCTCTTAATGCGCCCTTTATGGCAATACTGTGTATGCAGGATTCCAAGCCTATCAACCAAAATTCGATGAAAATTTCTTCCTGTTCCAACTAATACCCATACCCATCTGATCAGAATAACTGCGAAGTGTGGACTACCATCCATGCAGCAAATACGAAAAACAGATTGGATCAAAAATAAAAATCTTTCACTTCACGCTTGCGAATTACTTTGATTCAAATACAAATCAAATTAGAAAACAACCGAATTAATCAATTCATCGAAAGCGAGATATCGAAAATCAATAGTTTGTTGTTGCTGCTGTATTGTATGCAACTTAACCATCTGTGAGGATGCTTTTCTTTCTCTTTCTGCGCAGTCGCACCATCGCTCAATCCCTGCAAAACTCCGACGTTGTATTAGTTTCGTGAAAGGATGATTTGCAGGTTTTGAGCGATACTACAACTGTGTAACGTAGAAGAGCATCCACACAAGATGGACAAAATCAAACACAATTCAGAAATTTAGGATTATTATCAAATTGAGAATTTACTTTTATACTTGGGATTCGTTTAATGACTATCAAAATATGGAATAACTAAAGTTGCTTCATGAGTACACTTATTCTTTCATAAACTCCATATATTTATGTTTAGGTCGTTTGAATACTTAAATTTTCTTAACCACTTATGAACGGTTTCTCAAAGTTTAGTACATGGAGAGCAGGAAAGATTGAGACAAATTCAAAAACAGCAAAGTGTGCAATACCAGTGAATAAAAACGGAATGAAGCATGGGCAGTTGGGAAACTTTATTCATTCATTCCCGAGCCGCGCTTGTTTACGATTTGACGCAGGTCATTTAGACCAGCAGAAGTTTGAGAAGATAATTCCTAATTTTATGAACAAAGCTGATTACTGAGTACCAGATTCCAAGCTACTGTTTTCAAGCTACTGTCCTAAAGTTCTATGAATGTGCGCATTTGGACATTATCTGAAGGGGGGCTATTTGCAACAAAGTAACACAAGTGTTATCACTCCTGCTCAAAAATTAGTCATGAATGGAATACTTTCCAACTTCCAAATTTTCAACCGTCCATGAGCAAGCCTCGAAAGAGCGATTTAAAATACCAAATGGCAGACTCTATGTCAAATATCTATCAAAGCAGATTTTGATGAGTATTTTAGAGGTTCCTTTCCACTGAACAATATTCATACACTAAAATTGACCCTTGAAGTTATCAAACAACTCAAAGAGTCGAAATTCATAAAGTTTATCATAAAAGGAGGACATTTTCTTCCCACAATTATCATCTATATAAGCTATATTGATTAAAAAACGCTATACTATATTGCAGTACTTGCTTCGTACAGTTGGGTGTCCTAGCCTCACATGCCCAATTTCCGCAACATTAGAACTATCTACACCATTATTTGTATTCAAGTCCAGCCTACGATCATTATTACAGGGTAAACTTTCTGTTTGCGTAGAAGTCGACTCTTTCACCGACTCAGCCGAGCGAGATTCTTCGATCGTATAACAGTTATTCTCGTCTGTACTCGGCATGTCGTTGAAGACGTATTTCAAGCTGCTTTTGCTGCTTGTGCGAGACTGGACGAATTCTCTTCTGAGGCCTGAATTCGCACGCAGCACCATCTCAACTTCGTGGTCCTCGTTGTCTTGAATCGAGCTGAATTTGCTGTCGTCGGCGATTTTCACGACGTTTGTCAGCTTATCAGCGTCGTCAGCGATTCCTCCACTGTTCACCAATAAATTGCCTTTATCATCAACAGGGGAGATATCGCTGGGGTTCTCTTCCTCTATGGGTTTCTCGTGTGAAAAACTTGTTTTGCGTGGAATAAACTGCAGCGGCTTCAGCTCAATGGTGATTTTACCGTCCTTCTCGAGTAGGGCTTTCTTGCCAATGACGGAGGTCGACAGACTGGTATCGCTGCGGCATTTAGTGGCCTTCAGCAGTGCGAAGCCATACTTGGCCTGGTACATCATCAAGTTCGTATCACTCAAATTTCTCACTCTTCCGTTGACACTAGTCACGTATATCTTTTGCGGTAAATTGGCGAGGTTGAGGAAATTCAGATTGTTCTCCTTTTCGTCACCAAACAAAATCGACGTGTTCTTCTTCCCCTCGTTGCAGTCTTTAGAGCCCTGTTCTTTATCGCCGCCACTATTCTCGGGGACGTGCGGTAAAATGCGGGTCACGTCGACCTGGATGTTCAAACGACGGTCGAATTTCTGCAACTCCTCGTCGTCCGAGCTGCTGCAGCTGGACCTGCGGCTGTGAATTGGCGATAGGCGACAACCGGTCCGCTTTTTATCGTACTTCTGCTGACTTCTTCGCAACGGCCGTCGAGCATTTCTCGGCGATGCCTTCGGGCTGTCTTCGAAGTCTGACTCGTTTTCTTCCGAGATTTCATTCAGCAGATTTGGTGAGCTGAGCGTGGTTTTCATCAAACTATTAGGATAGGTCATTCGATGGGAGCGGGGAGCAATGTTCAGTGAACGGGGGGCAAATTCGGTGGTATAGGCAGAACTGTCTTCCGTGAGGTCACTTTCGCAGGGAACAATGTCAGCCATATCGTCGAGACTTTTCGGCAGTGAGCTGCGTCTTACCGACGACAAATTCTGCGAATTCGAGAGCTGCGATCGCTGACGTAATTCCGGAGAGCTGCTCCCGTTACTTTCCTCGTCGATGTCGACATCGAGAAGGTTCGGATCGCTAAGAGCAAAAACTCACGGTGAGACTACCACTACCACTGCTTGGATTATGCATGAAAATCAAGAAAGTTTCCAAAATTTATATGCAATCTACTGGTTTGATTCTTGTTGTTGTTTGTGAGGGAATGGGGGAAGGGACACTGGCTTGAAGAAGGTGCTCGGTTCAAAGTATTCAGTTCGAAGGGGTACACATTCGATTCAAGGGGATGCTAATTCGAATATATTTACTTTAAGAGAGATTATTCGAAGGATGTTTCAAGGAAGTAGGGTAGAAAGAGATTCTAGTCTGCATAGATACGATGTTAGAATAAAAAATGTTTCAAGAAAGAAGTAAAGCAGTTGAATATTCTCGTGTGCATACGAGTTTGTATCCAACAAAAGTTCCGATTCGTGTTTTAAAAGTTTCATTTGAAAGCAGGAGTGGTATTTGCAGGAGACTCCCACCCCATATGGCAGGGATGTTTTCATGAAAGGCCTAACTGACTCTAATACAAATAAAAAATAGATTCCGCAATCAAGAATAGAAAATAATTCCATCTGTAGAGAGGGCAAGTGATATATGCATATCCCTCAAAATCATCAGAGTATATACCATGCAGCTTAACTAACTTAGAAATTGGCATGATGTTTGAGGAAAGGAAGAAGAATGGAATTTTTGTGCTGATGATTGGTTGGTTTTAGAATAGAGCTATAGAAGTAACAAGTCGTAAGAGGCCTATTTGACAAAAGTAAATTTGATCGAAGTTTTCATAGAAATCTCCTTCTTGTTCATGGTGAATTCTTATTCAATGTAGAGATGTTGATACTCACGAGAGAAGAGAATATTATAGAAATCAAACAAAAAAATATGATTTACCATTTGTAGGTTGTTTGTGAGAGCATGAGACTTGGAGTTTTTATGTAAATTGTCGTTTTTTGGTTCAATTTCTAGAAATCTTCTAAATAACTACATTCTCTATATAAGTCTCATTCATCAAAACCTAACCTAAAACATACAAGGGTGTTTGATAGTGCCGCTTCAAGGCAGTTATCTAAGGATTAGGATAATTCCTGTAATTTTCAAAGATATTACGGTTCAAAAATGTTTACAAAAGTATTGTAAAGGGAAACAAAAGATGGCTTAAAAGAAAAGCTTTGCTTAGATCCTCGGTGCTTTATTACGCAACATAAGCGGCCTAAAACGGTTAAGTTATTTACTTGACTAATGCCGAGTGGCCGGACAGAAAGCTTGCTAAGGTCACACCACAATAATAATAATATGAGAACCAAAAGCATACCTGTGGGATCTTGTCTCTTCATAAGGATACGATCGCCTCTCTTCCAGCTTCAGGTGAAAGGGGGACGACCCATATCTCTTCCGTAAAAGCCTCTCTGCGATCAGGAAGTAGGTGGCGGTAATATGGTCGTACTTGTCCTCTTCAAGTGACCTAAGATGAAAAAAAAAGTATTTCCTAAATATTGTCTTCATATTTCAACGTTACTAATCATCAAAATTGTTATTTTTCACAACTAAAACTTAAGGAAAGGATCATTTTTCACTCTCAGAAATTATCTCCGTTGAATATCCAAAAACTGCTTCTTCTCAAGTTTACTTCTCAACATATCTGGTGATGGGGCTGCATTGGTCCTCCTGATGTGAGAAAGTCGTGACCATCCCGCAGATCCAGTGTAGTTGTTAAAGAGCCCTGATTGTTTTGTCTCTACATTTGGTGTGTGGTGGCGCAATTTGTGCTTAGCACATAAACCCATACCTTGCGAAGATAGTAAGCGTATGTGCCTATCAACTATCATCAACTATTTGTGGGATAAAACAACTGTCCTGATGGCTCAATTGGTAGGGCACTGGCGCACTAAGTAAGTAGTCGTGTGTAAATACATTTGGTCTTATCAAGTGTGTTTCTGACACATTATTCGACATGATAGTTACCAATAATCATGACAAGCCTTTGATATTTAGTAGGGCAACGTTTCGGGAGAGATCCGTCTCCCATCATCAGGCAATGAGTAGGGAAGAAACCACCTTTCTCATTGCCTGATGATGTGATACGGATCTCTCCTAAAACGTGCCCTACTAAATATCAAAGGCTTGTCATGATGAGTGGTGACTATCATGTCGAATATTGTAGTAGTTGTGTGTTCAAATCCTGCATGGGTTATTTTCCTTCTCATGAATAATCTCGATTCCTTTCAAGATTTCCCAATCAAAAGATTCCTCAACCACGTGTCTAGCGTGAGACCTGAACTTATGTTCACAAACATTGAAACCTCAAGAACCTCAACGCGAATTCAATAATCAAATTTCCATAATTCAACACTTCACAGTTGATTCATACTGCTAAAACACCGAAAATTTAAATATAGGATAATGTTCTTCGGCAGAAGATAACACATGTCAATTTTCTCCCATTCAGAGCATTCAAACACGCTAATGAGATGAGAACTTCAAAACAGGATGAAACGTTGCTAATCTCCAACAACCACAAAGCGAGAATAACTAGGAAAGAAGCATTTAATGGCAGCTGAATGACTTGGCATAGGATAAAATTTTGCATAGGAAACGATTTTGAAAGTCCAACATATCATACCAAGCCTGAAAGCAGGAAAAAAACTTTTAAACAAGAGAAGACAGGTGGAAGCAGAGATTTCCATGCCCTAGTCTGTTTTCAAATTGTGTTTTAATGTGTTTTTAGCTTTCAAATCTAAGTTTTCTGGCTAAGAATTGAAATTTCTAACTGCTTCAAAGAAATCAATCTTTAGTAATGTTTACAACCTTCAGGTCACCGCTGCCTCTATTCTGTCTTATCGCCAAATGCAACAAGGTTAATAAGAATTCAAACACATCTAGTTAAAACAACCTACGTTTGAATTTCTTCTCTGACTGCAATTCTACCAGATTCCATTCTTTGAAGGACCGTCAAATGCAACTCGGGAGTGACATGAAGGTTGGAAATGAGAGGTGCTGGAGAAGTCCTATCCCCATCTAATCCTGGATTGCTATGAAGCCATGGATCGTAATATATACTCTCCAAAGTTGCTCTCTTAGTCGGCTCCCTTACCAACATTCTTGAAATTAGGCTGAAAGGGAAGTTTATAGCACTTCAAAAATAGCAATGTATGAAAAAGACTTGTTATGCTCTACAAACTATGCTAGACAAAAAGTCGAAGAGAATCATGAGGTGTGATGACATTCACAGAAAGAACCAGGGTGGCACGGCTTAATTGATCTACATTTCCAGTTAAACCTGGACAAAGCAATGAAAAGTAAAGAGTACCTTTTGCATTTAGAAGAAAGATGACCAGGCACATGATATCTACAATCCATGATCTTTGTCAATGTTTCACTATCATTTGTATGACTGAATGGTCCTGTGCCGCATACCATCATGTACAAAATAACACCAAGACTCCAAACATCTAAAAAGAAAGAAAATTAATAGTTCAGAAGAAGTATGAAAATATATAACAATAAGTCTTCTAGAACCTTTAGGGATAAATAAGGGCACTTAAATCCCAAAAAAGATTGTGTTTATCAACTAATCTTGGGGGCGTCTGCCTCTGTTTCCAGTCTCTACTAATTGGATAGAGTTTAGTGGATTTTCATTTGTGTTACTTTTCAGACGTTTTATTGTGGCAAATCTTTCTGAGACCCCATTTATATGATGTCGGTACGATGCTAATGCGATATGGCACCGGTGAGGGATCTTTGTCTTTAGCTACCCGTTTACACGATAAAGCTATCGTGCTAGCTAAAAACTTATGAAAACCTAGTTCGATAGCCACACCGGTGCGATTTCATGCCAGTGTGTAGGTGTGTAAGTGATATCGTGTACACAGGCCGCTCCCCAAACAATTTCAGTTTGCTATCATTTCAACGACAAAACTAATCTAATCAAGATTTGTGGTTTCTTTGTTTTTGCCCAGAAGCGAGGGAATTATGTTATTGTGAGATCAAGAAAAATGGCTGTGGATCGAATTCAAACAATATCTGTGATCTTGCAAATCAATATAGTTGCCATCTGCAAATGTTTGCACAATTTCATTTAAGTTTCTATCATTATTTATTTCTCAAGCAAGCAATTCTACAGATTCCGATCTTTTTTTACAAGTGTGATTATGTCCTTCTTTTTGCCTTGCCTCATATTATGGCGCCTTTTTCTTTGCTAGTGCGCCAGCGCAAGATCAATGATGTGGAAGCTATTGTAAACGACATTACACTAGCGCCATGTAAACAGGAGACCAAAAATAATACACCGGCTTGGTTTCAAACCAGCATCATATTGAACCCGTAAACAGGGTTTGATCTTGCTATTCTGAAAGTTTGTACTGATCAAAGACTGTTATAAAGAAAAGCTGAGCAATGTGAATTCGGTGGAAATAAGGTCAACTAATTACTAAATGTTTTCAATGGACAATTGTTCACGAAACTACCCTTTCAACTGTGATGCAAAGAAGCAATTTTATTCTGAATTTCTAGCACCAAGCAACTAGCTTAAATATACAGGATGGGCAGCTGGTCAGTTATTCCAGGATAGTAGACAACAATAGTTCTGGATGTTTCTTGGGGTTCCTTTCAAGATTTTCAAGACTATTTCCAATTACGCTTTGACACATTTCCCTCTGCTTTTGTTACTCTTTGCTTTATTTGGAATCCTAAGCTTATATCTTATAAGGAATAGCCCACTGGATGTTACATCATCAATGACAGAAATTTTGTGTCTTCACCTGCTTTAGTGCCAACAGACGAGATCTGAAAAACACTGGGTAAAGATAGGATATTAGATATCAAAACCTGGAAAAGACCAATAAAACAATATAGCTTTTTCTTGAGCTGGCATGTTGTTATGTTGCTCTGAGTTTTGCCCTTGCCAATTTATCAGAGGACAATTCAAAACGTGAGAATAGCAACTTCGTTATTCCTTAATTAACTTCACATTATTGCTAAGGGGATTATTTTGATTTACATTTTGAAGGTGAAGGAGATTATCATAAGTGATTTGACCTTGAGTTAGCCAATATCAGCTCTTGCTTGAACATGAGGATTAATGCAGACTGTGAAGTTTTCACTGTGTGGGTAAGATGTTGCATGCAAACATCTCAATTTGTTTTGACCGAGGGCGCAGATGTACAGTATCTTAGAAAAAGTTTTTAAAATGACTCAAATTGATCTGTCAAAGAAAAAAAAAGTGAACTATTTGAAAAATCGTAAATTAGTTTTTTGCTAGCTGCTAAATGAAAAGTTAAATAGTCTTTGATTGGCACAGAGCTTCAGGGTAGCCAAAAACTTATAAACATAGCAAACTACAATAACTACAAAAGCTTTCTGTTTAACTCTCAATAAAATGTTGCTTAATGAATTTATTTGAATAAGATAGTAGTTGTATAGCACAAATAGAAGTTGTCAGTGCTGTTTAGTTTGCAGAGGTGGGGATGGTTAGTGGTTAGATCACTCAGCCCTTGTGGAAAGATTGATGGGTTCAAAACCACCAGACCTGTCACATTAAGTATGAGGAAGGAATTTGCCAGCTCTTTGTAACTCCAGGCAAAAGGGGAAATGAATCATTAGGGGTGGTAATATTCAGAAGAAAAACCAATACTTGAATAGCTAAAGTAATCAGTGGGCCCTTACAATAGCATAGACCAGAACCTTATAAAAATAGTAAATCATATTTGCCTATCAACTACCAACCTATTAATGACAAAGTTTATACCCTTGGTAAGACGGTTAAGGCTGATGGTTAAATCTTTATATAAGTACTATTACCAAGGAATTTATAGTTTTCTGTTGAAATAGTTTGCTATTGAAATAAGTTATTTAGCAATAATCAAACTCTCTCCAACTTGATTCAAGGTTTTCAAGAAACATCTTTATATCCATACAACCATTGATTTGGCATTAGCTGCAGAGCATTAGATGCTCAGCAAGTAAGCATTGATAAAGATGAACTATTGTCGCTGTTGTAGTTGAAAATCTAATATTTTATCACTTGTATAATGGAAGAACAATAACATTTGCGCTTTGATTCTACGAGTCACATGGCTAATTATATGGACTAAATTCCTTTTATCTCAAATTCTATATCAAGAACTCTGTTTGTACAAAGAATAAATTAATGTTGTGACTTAAAAGAACAAATTGCCATTAAAGAAACTGTTTGGAATCCAGGAGTGTAACTAATTAATTAGATTTGCCCAGTCATTTTTAATGGGTGGAGTGATTTATATTGAGAGAAAATTAAAGGAGAATTCTAAACAGTGGAGCCTGATGTGCAGGTGTTACAGAAAGCTCTATGAATGTTCTGTGATGAAATACGTGGGTGACCATGACAATGGTTTCCTTGCGTCACAGAATATATGAGGTTTCCCAAATACTTTGTGGAATATCATAATGAAAAACTTCATTTTCATGAACGTACTTTATTCAGAATGTGATGAACTCTGATATTACTATGTTTTCCGGGTCAATAAGAATTTGGATCCCTTATCCCTTGCTATTTTGTTCTTGTTGGCTGGAAGAGCGCACTCCCTTAGGGAGCTAACAACCTTTCACTTAAAATTCCCCACTAAAAGTTCTTGAAGGAGAGCTGATTGACAATTCTCAGACACTGCAGATGACCACAAAACATCCTGGAACTGTCTTTGGTTCCAAAGAAAGTTCTGTGACAAAATAATGGTTTTCTATCACAGGAAAAACAGAATGTGACAGAATTTTGCAGAATGTGCACAGAATTTTCTGTGACAAGTAGCCTCTAATAAATTGAAATTTTTGATGAGTTAAGTTTTGGTTTATGTTGGCTATTTTATAGCTGACCATTTCGTGTTTCATTTTGATTGTTATATAATTCAAATATTTCCATCTACCACAGATCTGTTATATTGTGGCACTCAAGGCTTAAGTTCAGAAACTTAATAAGACGCAAGACAATTTCATGGCTTTGTGGTATTGTGGGGAAAATGAAAGGTTGTTAGTAAGCAATGGATAACTTTTGGAAATTTGTCCATAATTCTAGGACTGACGTCACTCTGAAAACAGACATATAAAAGCTGAAAAATGCTCTCCATAAAAACTGTCAAACAAACACACTCCAGTGTCAAATAGTAAACAGACCCAAGTAGGGAGTGATAAAACCAATAAATCAATACCACCACATTGGTACATATCTAGGGCAGCTCTTTTTGGTATTCAAGGACAAGCTTCTGGACGGAATCTACGTTGTAGCACATATTATATTGGAAAGGCATTCTTACCTACAGCGGGGGGCTCATAAGAATCCCCCAGCAGAATTTCAGGGGCAGAGTATGCCAATGATCCACATGATGTAGACAACTTTTCACCAGGAGAAAAATTATTCGAAAAACCAAAATCAGTCAGTTTGGCCACATCCTGTGACTTGAAGAAAATCACATTTTCAGGCTTCAGATCTCGGTGCACTACATGCAGTTTATGGCAGTAGTCGATGGCAGAGACGATCTGCCGAAAGTAGTGTTTGGCTTTCTCCTCTGAAATCCCTTTGCCTTCATGCTTCATGATGTGATCGTACATGTCCCCTCCATCACCAAACTCCAAGATAAGGTAGAGCTTCGTCGGCGTATCGACCACTTCGTACAGTCTAACCACGTTGGGATGCTGCACTAGCTTCATGCAACGAACTTCTTGGTACAAATGAGCTCTGGAAACCTCATCCAGCTTGGTTTTATCGATCACTTTCACTGCGACTTTGGCACCGGTAAACACATGGCGAGCAAGCTTCACCACTGCGAAGTGTCCCGAGCCTAAAGTCCTCTCGAAATCGTACAGGCCGGCGATGCTTTTATCGAGTCTGGAAGAGCTCTTAGGCCGGCGTAGAGGCTTCTCCATCGCATTGAGTTTCATCAAATGTGAAAGAAAGCGTCCATTTTGGTTTAGACAAGCAGCTAAAAATAGTCGGAGGTAAATCAAATTTGAAGTAAAAGTGTGTTGTGTACAAATCGCCGAGGATTGTTTACAGTGCAGATCAAACTCCTGCCCAAGCCTTTTGTTAGGGGAATTAGTCTCGCGGTCTCCCGCAGTTTTCCGCGTATTTCCACATTCCGATTGTCACGCAGATTCACGCAGATAGGAATGGGTCATTAAAAATTACATTTGCCAATACACGTTTTTTTATATAAGAAACCTAGTACACTCTTTTTTCTTTATAAGAATAAATTCCATAAGAATATTAAGGCTCAAAATCACCATAGAACAATGGAAATTCAAGAATAAACAATGGAAAAGTTGAGGCTCAGGAAAATTTCAAGTATTCTTATAAGAAAAAAAGAGTGTACTAGAGCCCCAAAAAATTAAGAAACTTTTAGAACGATATCAATATCTTTAAGAAACTCCGAAAAAAAATAACAGGACTTTCTGCGCTGGAAAGTAATATGTCAACAATGAGAAATTAGGAAAATTCAGGATGGGTAATGGGAAATGGGTTTTGTTGCTGCTTTAGATAATTTGAGAAAGTACACAGTGTTGTGTTGTATTATTGTCGTATTAGAAACTTTAAAGCAAGAAATATGCGAGGGAAAGTGCAAAATTTGATGTTAAGTGCGTATCTAGAAATAAGAAACTTTTAAGAAACTTTTAGTACTAGTAACTGATGAAAAATTAAGAAACTTTTAGTACTAGGACCCAAGCTAGGTTTCTTATAAAAAAACGTGTAGGTGGTGGAACGCGTTGCTTTTTTTATCTTTGTAAAACTTGTCGAACGTTTTCTTTTAGATACACAACAAATTTATTAAGAAAAGAAAAGAGGATTTCTGAGATTCATTCAAACTGTCAAAACTCCAATCGTCCCCCATTTTGAGGGCAGTTTTATGGTACACAGGGGCGTGTTGGCCCACCGGGACTCGGGAAATTTCCCGGTAGGCCCCTCAATTCTAGTTTTTTATCTTTCTTGAAGATATTTCTGATATCCTTTAGTCTTCAAGTGGGCCACGACCCTGTTATAGTTACCCACTCTTCTCCCACCTCTCGACTTATGGATTGAAGGTGTTTGGGATGGAATAGTGGTCTGTTACGTAAAAAATCTGTTGTTTTTGATACTGCGCAATAACGTCATCAGAAAACTGGAGAAACTTATAAATTTGCTTTCATAACAATGCGCCAACTTGATCAATTTCTTTTACCCTACGCTGAGTCTTTTGGGGAAATTTTGAGAAAAGGGCTGTGCCCTGGACTCACTAGAGAGGCTTAGAGTGCCCCCAGACCCCCAGCTGTTTTAGCCAATGACCTTCGGTCATTACGAGCGTGCCTTCGGCATGCAACGTACCCCTTTTCACAAAGTTAAAAAAATTGCGCCTATAGGGCCCAAGAGATCCAGAATTTCCTGGCCCATCAAAATTCCCACCATGCCCCTGATGGTTCACATTGTATGAGCTTTCTATAGGTTAAGTATCAACACATAGATGCAGGGTCGCTTCCCCTCTTTTGAGGTTTAGGCTGTAAACCTCCTTAACTTTGGCCAGAACGAAAAGAATGGCTCTTGCAAACCCAAGATGAACAGGAAAAGAATTTGAAAAGGATGGGATCAATATAAAAAGGAATAGGATGAAACATAACAAATTGACTTTGCATTGAAATCTCAAACAAGTGTAATACTTCCCATATTAAAAAATTTAATTCCTGAACTACTAAGAATCACAACTAGGATCTGGGGGGTACTTGAACAAATTTTATAGGGACATGCTACCCAAGAAAATTGAAATTTCGTCTTTTTCATCCTTATTCTTTCGAAATTCAAAAGATCAATACCCATACACAGACCAGTTTCTAAAAATTTGAAACTGGGATCTAGGGCTGCCGACAGGTGGGGAAGACCCCCTCAGGCACCAATAATTTTCTGGTGCCACACCCCTTATAAATGTTGTTTGTGCCAAACCCCTTTTGTGAAGCAGTCTTCAAAAAATGAATCAAAAGCACCAGGTCATTCAGCTTTCCATGTGTCATTGTCCCTAAGAAAGTTCTTCATGAGCTTCAGTTCATGGAAAGAATTCTCTGCAGAAGCAATGGTAAAGTGCGAAAGATCCTCAAAGCAATGCATATATTCAGGAGGATTCACCATTCTTACAATTCCTCTCCGAAATTCCTAACAAAAAAACCAGCCCTTATTATATCCTAAGTTTAAGAAGGACCCAGCAGAGCTTTTGTAGCCCAGCGAAAGGAAATATGTTTAATTTTTGTGGGGCCTAGGCCTTGCCAGCTACAATAATTGGAAGGAGCATATTGCATTTCTTGAGTACCAGAATAGCACATAATTCATCCAATCAAATTACGGAAAAGACAATAGATTTTGAGGATTAGACAGCTCAAATGGCGAGCAACTTATCAATTGAATTTTTACAGCTATATGTAAAATATTAACCTCGTAAGCGATAAAAATCTAGATAAACTATCATCAATTTGAGAATATAAGAATGGTACCAAATAGTTTATGTGTTTAAGGCAGAAAAACAGAACCCTGAGCGCTATTTTTGCCACAGCTTTTGCGTCGTTCTGCCATTTTATGGCACTCGACCTGTTGAATCTCCGAAATCTATTGTTTTTTCGGCAATCTGATTGGATGAATTCTTAGTCAAAAAATGCCCTGGTTGGTCAATACCATTTTTCCACCTTGCTGATAGCATCCACCTCAGATGGGCAGCAGGGAGAAGCTAGGAGAACAATTAGAACTGTCAAAACACAATATAATTGACGTAGAGTATGGTGGGGAAAGGATGGTGCTTAGGTTTTTAGTAGTCTATTCAGGGAATTTGAGCTGCTCCTGATGATTGTTTCCCAATTTTTGACTCTGACTTTAGCATGAAATAATTCAACTTATATCTGCAAGCAGACTGTCAGGCCTTCCTGGAAAACATGTATGTTATGCCAAAGATTTTTGGCATAGAGTAACATTAAGGACAATAGAAGAACAATAGGTACATTGTATTCAGACAATTGGCATGGCGTAAACCTTTGCATAGTAATTACGAACTTTCCACAGGGGCTGTTCAGACAGAATCACTGTTAAACTTCAAGAATCATCGATCATAAAAAAGATATACTAAAATTTATCTATTACTGTCTTAATTACCCGTCCTTCAGTTATTTGCATGAAAAGGAGAAAGCTGCAATTGCATTTCAAGTCTGAATTGGATTGAAATAGTTTCGTAAATGTTTTTAAAACTTTTTCAAAAACTCCTCGGCACAAATTCTGGCCCTTGCATTAACAGTCAGTTTCATTTCACTAATTTCCTTATCGATGTCTTCCATGAACTGAATGATAAAATCTACGAGCTTGTTCTTGTACATTTGCTCTGTGTGGAAATTGGTGATGAGGAAGCTGATATCATACCCCTCGATGGGTTTCCTTCGCAGCACAAAGAAATTCTCCGCTCTCAGCATCATAAATCGCATGAATTTGTGGCATAAAATCTTTTCGATCTCATCTGCTTGCTTCACAGCTATACTGACACGTACCGAATTAATAGAACCCTCGATAAGAACCTTTTCTTTCTCGTTTCTTGCCACACAAACTGGAGTGAGCAGCAGCTCTTTGCTGCTTTTTACTTCGATTTCTGGCTTGTTGTGACGCTCCACAACTTGAGATGAGAAATTCTCGAGACACATAGCTGCTGTCAACGTCGACCTGACGGCATTCAGGTAAGGCTTCAAAGTAGCTGCCATGTTTATGAAGCTTCAGGCTGCCAGAGTTCGCGTTGCCTCGGAAAGGAAGTAGGCCAAATATCTGATTGCTACACCTTCGCCCTCCCGGTTTCCAGTTGGCAAGGACTTCTGGGATATGCTTCATAGAAACGAGACTACAGTGTGACCCAGTTAGATTTTTCAATTTCTTTATCCTGTAACAGCAGTATATTGGGAGCTAACATCAGTATTCTATCTAATCTGATGATGTACAATACCCAAAAGTTGGGTATTATGCACCATTTTGCTAGTGATTAATCATTGATGATAAAATATATTATGAACGAAATGCAACTAGTAGTTGGTGCAATGAAATACATTCGGGGGGTGTTCAGTACTGTTGGGGGTACTATCAGTACTATGGAGGTATACAATCCAGTACTGTATATAGTACTTTTGGGGGATACCATAAGTATACTTTGGGGCGCATTCAGTACTTTCGGGTATACCATCAATAATGAAGAGGGATACCATCCAGTATTGTGGGGAATATTTGCACTGTGGAGGAAAATCACAAGAGCTTTGGATATTTCATCCTCAGTGCCTGTGGTTTCCCTTTACAGAGGATAATGGAGGGGGAAATTGGGGATTGGGATTTGCTCTTTTTAACTAGGAAAATGGAATTTACTCCTTGGGACTTGGATTTGGGAATTAAAAAGTAAATTGGGATTGGGATTGTTAAATACTTCAATATTAGGAATTTTTATTTTTATTTTATCGACATTGGGATTTTCACTATTTTAGTGCTGGACTTGGGATCAGTACCTCCCTTCGTAACCCTCTTTACAGCACTAATGGTATCCTTCCACAAATGGTACTCCCAAAAGTCAACCTCCACAGCAGGATCACCGACAGGGGGCGGGGGTAGCCGGGGCAATCGGAAAAACGAAGCTTTGAGTTTTCCATGAAATCTCGTTTTGATATTACAGAGCTAGGCCCGTTAAAGGTCTGGAGAAAATTGAATTTTCTTTCTGTTCATTACACATCTCTAGTGATATCACAATTTGTTCCATTAGCCAATCATTAAGTCCATTTGTCTCGTGCACAAAATAGTTAAATTCAAGCTTGGCGACGTATTCCCAACGTATGTAACCGGTAGATATTTTGCAGATTGGCAGGGTACTAGCCTCGCTTTCGGCGGACCGGCTCCACAGTACTCCACTGACGTTCCCCAGGGTGAGTATGCTTAAAAGGTACCAAATGACACGTGACTGTCAAAATCCCACACGTGACTACCTGAATGAACCACCATGAGAATATAAACAAGTTCTACTTCTAATTGAATGCGCCACTCATTTAACTGAATCGAGTCAAATGAATTTGGTAAATAATTGATGCTCCTATTCGTGTATCAGCTGTGAAACGTACACAAGGAAGTGGAGTCTGAATGGTAAAACATGGATAACTGGAGATAATGATGTGAAATACCATTTGATTTCTTCATAATTCTTCATTAGAGAGGAAATCACCAATTACGAAAAGCAAACGTCTTCAAAAGGCAAGATTTAACGAATCTATTTACAAAGTTGTTTCTTGACACATGGCTTGTGCTTCATTTTTCAGATCAATCTAAATCTCTGTTTGATCAATCTATCTAAAGTTATTGTGCATACACCGTAATACATGGTATTTCACACACCGAGGTTAGTAATTAGTAACTGTTCACAAATAAAAAGAAAACAAATATCATTTGACAGTGTGACCAATTACTAGTTGAGTTTTAAGGTAATCACACAATTGTTTTTTGATGCATGGTTTTTACTTTCCAATATCCCGTGAAAATTTTTCATATTGATGTTCAATATAGGGCTCGTATTTCCTTTTCTGAAGGACACAAATAGTAGTAGATGAATGAACGATGACTTTGAGAGAAATAATGAAATCGTCAAACAACTTCACTCATTGTTTGCAGATCCTTGTAGTTGAGCAACATGAAGTACTTTCAATTTACACTGCAAAGATGAATTGAGTATTGTCAAATTCATACCTCGTGAAATTTGGAGCACCTTGAGAATGGTAACAACAGTGGAAATGAAATATCGTTATTTGATCATTTATTGATTTCTCAGCTGACTTTGGTTCAATTTTGCAGTAGTAAGGAGATAAGCAAGACAGATCCACTGATTTTATTGTGATAACAGGATTGAAAATTCTTGAAAAAACGTTTTACTGGCTTAATAGTAATTAGAAAGATAAAGATGATTCAGAAAATGGAGGAAGTTCCCTACACACATTAACTCACGTTCCAGTTTTACAGCGAGCCACAAGCTAGTTTCCCAAACCAAATGATGATGGCTGAATTAGCTCATGAAAAAGTACCCAACTATAACAACCACCAGGATGAAGCTTAACAATACTCGTAACAGTAGACAATCAAAGATGTTATTGGTAATATGATTTGAGCTGTGAACTAATGGAGTCCCTCGCTAAAAACCGCAAAAATTGTAGAATACTAATTAAGCTATCAAGCAATGAAATTCCTCGCTAAAACAGTGAAATATATAGAAGAAACTGCCAGTTTCAATCAATTCTTTGCATTGTAATTAATGAACACGTGGGAAGAAGTATAAATGGCGCAAACTTAAGCTCGATCATTCTCAAGAAAAATAATAACACCAGCAAAACGATAAAAGAAGTATTTTAAAGAAGATAAATATTTTCTCAGCGAACTTTGTTTCTTGTTTGCAGCTTTGCATAATAGAAAACAATATTTACTGATACTGTGCTTTTATTGCTGGCAAGTGAAGGATGAAGGTAGTGAAAGAACTGAATGAATGTCAATTCATCTTCAAGAAAACACCAAAGGCAGCAGAAAAATCAATGCAAGAACCTTGTTGATTGTTTACCTTGGTAAGCCTAGAATACACCAAAACGAATTCAATCCTATGAAAACAGGAGCTCGTTAATTTTGATGCAAATCAATAATGGTAGAAAATGAAGACAGCCTTTGAAAATTATGGTTATTTCGTCAGGTCTGTTCTATGGGTATATGCGGTGTGTTTGTCATCAAGAAGAATAGAAAGATAATAAGTTATAAGATTACAAGTCATCTTTTCATCTATAATTCGGATTTTATTAAATTTGAGATGGATTTCGATTCATAGCTGTCAATGATAGAAGAAGATTGGAAATTGAAGATTCCATCTGAAAATGATCAGTCAATTTTGTACTGCAATTTGTTAAGTAGTGAAAACATTATACTTTTTAAGACAATTTAAATTGACAGGAGAGTGAGAGGATTCAACCAGATAAAGGAAAAGCAGAAATAATTTTATTGGTGTAAGCGTGACGTACAGAGCTATTCAATTCGCAGCCACAAAGCGGGAAAGCACATCTGGATAACCAAAACATATGACATTAAGAATACATAGCTTTTATGATAATCTGGAACTAAGGGAAAGAAGAATCTTTTGAATGTCATCCAAAAACCTTTTTGAATAGAAGAAGAACTAAAAACCTTGAAACAGTTTACTCGAACATCGGCTGCTTGTCTTTGTACAGATTAGCAAACGCATGAATCGAGTGAATGAATGCGTAATACATTATAAGGGTATTGGTAATGAATTCTGATCCTGTTAGACATATCATTCATACAACTTGAAGAAAAACAGAGAAGAGGAATCCTTTAGGAGAATTGTTTATGACATCTACGAACATCGATCCTCTCATTTACAACACAACCCATTCGATCATTTAGCTACAGACATCAAATCTACAGGTTACAATTTTCATCAAATGCACGCTAAAGACATGGAAAATATACTATAAGAATCTATAAGGCTGATAAGAGTCGATCACGATGGAAAAGAAGTTACAAAACATCCAATGCGATCATTCATCTACAGACATAAAATCTACAAATTACAATGATCATCAAATGCACGTTAAAGACGTGGAAAACTTTACATAAGATTCTATATAACATGCTATAAGATTGATAAGAGTCGATTCAGATGAAATAGAAGTTGATAAACATCTAAACAAAGGCATCAAATCAACCAACAACAAGCATTTTATTTGACCCAGCAGAAACGAAACCGTGAACTAAAGCTTCAACAGTTCTCATGAATAACCAATGTCTGATGCTTTCCAGCTGAAAATAATGCAAACAAACAAACAGAGTGGAACAACAATTATTGGCAGGTTATCTCATTCTAAATATCACGTTTTGCATTCAACACGCATGCGCAGTACTGTCAGCTGGTCGACGGACACAATAAGAGCACATGTCCTGTTTATTGACGTTCCATTTGAAAGAGACTGTCTGCCAACGCAGTGTCGACACAGCACGCTTCAGAATCACGTTGTTGAATTTCAAAGCGTATTTATGATAGAGACATTATAAGATAACTCAGCAAGATATTGAGGAGGAAAACCATCATTTAGTACACATCTATTAATTCGAAATTGTGCTAATGTAAAGGAACGATTAGATGAGTTAGCAAGATTACGCAATGCAAGAAATCAGCAGCTGCAGTTATTCTGATGCAACGTCACGTTTCATTATTACTAAGGTCAGAGCATGGTCAAAGTGAGGATTAGACTGGTATATCACTCGTAGACATTCAATCATATAAAAAGGCAAAGGAAGGCAGCAAAGCATTTCCGGCGTTGAACTCCAATTTCAACATGTGTACGATCGTTTCGATGTGCGTGGGTCTTCAGATTTGAAAGAATATATTAATTGAATGGTCATCAAATGCTAGAAAGCCGATCAAGTCGACAGTGGAAGAGAGCCACACCTCTACGATTCAATAACATACATCTCTAATTGCAGATTATGCTGGAAATGTATTCAACGAACCCCTCAAGAGCGGACCATAGTAGTACGTCAATATTAATCGAAAATCTTGCCTTTATAAAGAAGAACATAAGATCATAAAAACCACACTGTTGATCAAATTGCGCAAGAAGTTTCCACTGAGAAGGAAGAATACCAATTTAGAATCTCGTACAAGATAAGACACTTCAACTGCGATCTATAGTTGGCGAAGGAAAAAGAAGATAATTTGGTGTCTATCAACAATTGGGACGAGCTGAATGTGACTTGGAAATGTGTTGAAATGTCATTTGAAGTCCAGGTCATTTGGTGTGAGTAGAGAAGTAAAAGCAAATTACGAAGTCTATGGATAAGGATTAAGCTACCATACGTGACACTATATCTACATAACAACACCGCCTGACATGAGGAATACGAAGATTTGATGATTCGTAAAACCTGAATAAGATAGGAAGAAACATTTCATCGTATTAACTTACTGACTGGAAGAACAATAGGAAACCTAACGAAAAACAACAGGAATCAGTTCACTGTTAAGTTGCGAAATATCAGTTGCTCACCGATATACCGACGTATCAGTTACAAAAGGGCATCGAACCAACAATTGATTGCGAGTTGGCGAGAATAAAGTCATTTAGTGTGCGTTATCTAAAGAAAGGAAAATAAACAATCAGCAAGTCAGCAGACACTACGAACTCGATAAATATGGGAGAAGAAGAAAGCAGTGTATTTACGTATGTGAGCTACATCATCATCAGTTCAGCTTTGGTATTAAACTCAATAGGAACATATCTTCTATTCAAAATCGACTTGCGTGCCAGCAAGCAGACTCTACTTCTGATCAACTTGAGCGTAATCAAAGTAATCATTTCACTGTCTGAACTGGTACTGACCGTGATAGAATCACATGACATCGACAGCGAGCATAAAGCGTATCAGATGATTGATGTGTTTAACGCAGGGCTATATGGAATCAACGATCTTATCATTCTCGTGATTACGCTAGATCGATTGCTCGCCACACTGTACACCATTCACTACCATTTCAAAGTCACTCGCAACAGACTGATCGCTGCTGTGGTTTTGTCATGGGCTGTTGGGACAATCGGAATACTACCCTTCTTCTTCATCGAATACGACCTCCTATACACCGTATTCTACAAAATAGTATTCCTAACGCTAGATGCCTTAGTGCTGACCATATCAATCTTCACCTATATATACATCCTTAAGCGTCTGGTCGACAGGAAGAAAACGATACACATGCCACGACAAGAAATCTCATTCTTCAAACAGCACGGGAGGTTCTTCTTCATATCAGCCCTTATCATTGCGAGTTTCATACTGTTCGTCGCGATACCAGACATTGTCTACGTCATCATGGTAGTGGTCAATGAAAACTACGACCCAATGATCGAGAATTCCGTTGGTTTGGTTTGGAACATGTATCTCATCACCGATCCGTTTATTTACATTTTCTTGCAACGACCGGTCAGGAGAAGAATAACCAGGCTGTTTACCGGGAACAGAGTTGAAGTGTTCACAGAGTGCACAAGACCGTCCAGGTATAAGGGAACTGACAGGGATTGGAATAAGGAGATTGTCAACAATAACGAAGACAGCATTGAGAAGCAATTGTAATTTTGAAAATATTGGAAACAGGGACGAGAATCGAAACTTATAAGCTTATTGAAACTTTTAGGGTCGAAGAAAACATTTAGTGACGTAGGTATGTGAGCTTGATATCGGATTATCCTAGGTGCTGATCCATATGAGGGGGAATGACCATGGGCACCGGGAATAATAGTTGGCTAGGCAACCAGCAAGCAGCGAATAAGAAATGGCCTAAATTTATTTGCGAGAAGGCAAAAAAACAAAAACAGGAGTAAGTTTTGATGACATTTCTTTTAGCTTGAATTTTTGAAATAAATTAAGGTTATTTTTGATTCATGCTGCTATCTTCGCATCACCTAGGCCTTTACCGCAAACATCTTGCTTCCTAATGCCTAAAGTTGCCGGAGGGGGGGGAGAGGGCACTATATTTTGTGGACTGGAGACGTGCTGCCCAAATGGGAGTACTTCTAAGCGATTTTCGTATAAGTATTGGTATCCTTTTCGCGATTTTGGTATAACCATGGGTCTCAAATTTTCGAAAAATGTTTCAAGTGAGGATTCAGGTATCCATTTTCAAGGTTTTGGCGTACAATTGGGCATACATTTTCCACATTTTGGCAAAAATGTTTCAAGTGTGGGTTTAGGTATCCATTTTCAAGGTTTTGGCGTACAATTGGGCATACATTTTCAACATTTTTGTAAAAATGATTCAAATGTGGGTTTAGGTATCCATTTTCAAGATTTTGGCGTTCAATTGGACATACATTTTCAATATTTTGGCACAAATATGGGTATACATTTTGTTTCTTGGGCGGCACATCCCCATCCAAAACTGGGTCAAGAACCCCCGTGGCGTGCCCTTACCAATGACAATAACAGTCATCAACGCCGTATATTATAAAATTAAATCCAGACTCAATATTCCAATACAACGCAAAACGTAAAATTATAAACTAACTTTCCCAACTTTCAAAACAAGTGCAGGTGGTAAGGAAATACAATTTTAAACTTTCATCAGCTTATTCATTCTATTATACATATAGTGTTATCTGGTAAATCTAATCTAGCACTTTATTCAACGCTTCAACGTAAACCATTAATAATTTAGATTATTTACCAGGCAATAGTTATAAAGAGTCACTTTTAGCATATTCCAGTGATTTAGATGATCAAATACTTTTTAGTCGTAATTAATTTTTTATCCTGTACATTGTCCCTTTAATTTGAGGACCGTTCATTATTCATGTCTCTGGATGGGACTGAAGAGAAATAAACCGTTAATGACTTCATACATTTACCAGACATTTGCCCACATCGAAAGTTAATTACTCATCTAAAGCGAAAGTCAAATCTCTTAACAAACTACGAGTTGAGAGTTTCTGATTTTTAGTAATTTAGGCACGATTTCTGTAGAAATATTTCTCAACCCAGACCCTTCAAAGGAACAAAATCATTTTTTGAATTTCATAATTTTCACCCCACTTATAAAGACCCCAACCGATTTCTCTTCGTTGCAAGCATGCTGCATGAATAAAGAACAATCCCTTATATAAAAATCCCCGTTTATTTTCCTCTTCCATTAATACAGAGTGTTAGTAAACTAAGTATGATAAATACAATATAAAAAGAAATTCCTTGAAATTATTTGCACTTCCTTAACTCTAGTAATGATATCCTCCGTAATATCATGATCATGGTAAATGTACCTTTGTATCTACAAAGTCTGTGAATCATTTTTTCATATGAATGCTCGATACATAAAGTAGAGCTATATAGCTACACTAAGGATAAAGAGACTCAAAAGACATGTTGTATCCATGTTGTGTCCATGTATCTACTGTGTATAGAAATTCAAATGAAAACACGAAGCAAGAAATAACCAAAAACGATTTTTAGTACACTTAGGCCTTTTGCGAATCATGAGAATGAATTTCGACTTATCGAATTGATTCAATTTGATAAGTTTCTCTCTGGTGATGTAATAATCTTGAAAGGCCAAAGTGAGCTAAAAATCATTTTTTGTCTATTTTTGTCAGGTCTTTTCATGCGAAATTTTACCAAGTTTTTTGTCTCTTCGTTATCACTTTGTATCTTTATATCTATTGATCTAAAGCAGAATGATCACATTAAAACAGCCATGTCCTTCTGTGATTCTGAGTTTCGTGCTGACGCAATCTTCAGACAGACTATACCAATATTGCCAGGCTAGCACATTCGTCTGATTGGTATAATCTGTCTAAAGATCGCATAAGCACAAAACTCACAGTCACAGAAGGACATGTCTTTTCTTTAATGTGTTCATTCAGCTATATTATGGCTCTTACTCAAGTGTATCGAGCAATATAGCCAGGATAGGCACTCTCAACTCGAATTAGATATATCTATCGTATCTCTATATGAGATATCGTGTATTCTAGCAGACAAAGTGCTCAACATAATAGAGATAAAGCTAAATTAACAGAGTGAGAGGAAAGAAACTCTCAAGTATTCAAGTTGCTACTTCAGGTTCCATGCTTTAATCGCAATCCTCACCTAATTGTCTGTAGATCGCGAATTAAAGCATGAAACGTGAAGTAACAACTTGAATACATGAGTTTCTTTCGACTCACTCTATTGATCTAAGGGTCTATATATCTACAAAGAAACTTCACAGTATTCTGTATTCAATTTTGAGCAATCACTCGAAAACTGACTTAAATCAAAAGTGTAAAGAATGATTGCGTTTTTGTTAAACGTGCTGGTCTGGCTAAGGCTGGAACTTGTTTCTGACCGGCATACAGTAGCATGCACTAAAACCACTACATCTAGCAGTATGAGGTCCTATTGTGGTTGATTACATCCATTTGCGCTGCAGAAGTTGTCAAAATAAAAATTGTTGGCCACGAGACAACGCCTCGATTAAGCTCGAAAGTTTCGTAACCTAATCCGTCTAGAATCTCCAGCGGCAAGCAGCTGGATGATGAATGAAGACCAAAGCACCTGCTGACGGTAAAGGTGCCCTTGAAGTATTCGACCCTCTTATAAGCTTCCTATACAAGTGCTCAAATTCACCATGGGTATTTCTATTCATCTGATTAAACCATATCACAGCCTGCGTGAAGCCTCCGCAGTTTGCACGGAGGAGGAAAATGAGAAGACAATCAGAGATTTTTCAAGAAAGTGTTCCTTTATTTCTCTGCTGGGAACATAGGGAGCCTTTTCTGAAAAATTTCTTGTTTTCTTCTCATTTCCCTCCTCCGCACGAGCTTTAAAGGCTGCACGCAGGCTACCGTTTTCTATTGATATCACACAATCATCATCAGCATTGTAGTCCTTATTATAATAATAATCATCATCATCACACTAGATGCACTTGACCATCACAAATCTTTAATAATGGCAAGCAAAATGTCTTTTTAACTGATTCAAGCGAATGAATGAAAAATGCATTGCTTGAAATAGCGTAAATATTGATTATAGCAAGCTAACGTGAATGGCATTCGTCTTTTAATAAAAATCTGCATACTTTCTTCTTGACTTTCAGTAAACAATTTCATAATGTTGCAAAGTAGCGAAATCATGCGAATGCAAAAAGCCTAAGATCAAATCCAAATATGTATCTTGATTCTATTGAAGAATACGTGCTATTAAAAATGAAATACAAATAGCTTAAAAAGCTGTTGATTTAAAAACCCATGTTCAATAATCCAATATTTGAAATAATCCATAATCAATCATTTTGAAAAGTAAGGTATGAAAGCCGAAAGAAACCATATGCATGACTTTCCCTCTTAGCTCATAGGCCTATTAATTACAATAACATTATAATAACATTATTCACTAAGGGGCTGTTTATATGAACAAAATCACCCCACCTTCCAGGCCAAGAGCTGTGAGGTAGGATGGAAACTGCATGCGTTTATTTGCTAAATTTCGAATACGTGTTGCTTCCGTCTTCTATTATTCTTTTACCTATTCAATCCAGCCTGCTGGCTTTAATTCCGCCTTCCAGCTTTTACCCCTGATACTTTCATCTTACCCAGGTGATATCCCACCTTTAAACAAGTGAGATCTGACATGACCATGACATGAAATATTTCCCTTATAAATAGAGGAAGATTAATACAAAGGATTGTATTAGAAGGTTAGACCTCAGATATCGATTAGAGGGCAGGATGGGGGTTGTTTTGTCAAGATAAACAGCCCCCAAGAGTCAGAGTTTATAAAACGAGCTGATAGGTGGGCGTGGGTTTAATTTAACCTGTTAACCAGATAGCGGCTGATTGGTGCAAACGATTCTGGACGATCCTGGGTTCCAACCACCATGCGTCTATCACTATATACAGGGGTAGTCCCGAGAGGCAAATCACTCAAAAAAATCTCGTACACTTTTGGCTAAAAATCTTTGATAGCCTAATCTTTAAAAATCTGAAAGATCTTCAAAAAATTTAAAAAACCTAGAAATCTATCTAAATTTCTAAAGAAATCTATAGAAATATATCTATTAGAAATCTATAAAAATCTAAAAAAATCCCCTTTACATCCTAGAAGTCTTTAGAAATCTCGAAAATATTTCGTACACTTTAATTACTTGAAGTAATTTGCCCCTCGCTCGGGTAGTCCAGTGGGCAGACGTTTCGCAGCTTCTCTGACGAATAGGTGCTATCAAACACAATTGACCTTAAACTGCTTCATGTACCAATGTAGTGTACATTTTACATACTGGAAGCAAGGCCCAGCCTATTGTTCAACTTTGAAAATTTTGATAGTTTTCATAGAAATTTCACAGTTTTTGCGCTTTGTGCAGGCAATCTATACAGAGCAATGTGGTCTGAGAAATTTGCCTGCTTGCCTAAAAACAGTGAGAACATTCAAGATGGCCAAGCAATAAATTATGGGATATTCAGAGGGCGAGTGCGCGTAAAAAATGGTGGAGCTTTATGGAAAGTTGTCGAAAAGCTTGAATTATTTCAATTTGAGTACAAAAACAAAATCGTTGAGAACAAAATAGTCATTATATAAGTCCCCTTCGCATAAATAAGGAAGTTTTGTGAATTTGTCGACAATGAAGCCAGCAGGCTGAAACACGTCACTTACTAAACTGTTTATTTGCCTTTCGATGCTTCCAGCAGCTATTGGCAACCTTTCTTCTGGTACTTCAAACTTAGGACCTAAAAAGAACAATGAGGCTTAAGAGATGTAATGATCATTATCTCTAGGGCTTGATAGCTGAATCAGTGCTTTTCTTTTAGCAAATGCGATAACACCCACACACACAGGCATACACGCAAGCTAGATTGCATGAGCTTTTTATCACACGCGCAGACATGTGCTATAAGAGTTCTTTAAATGAATCTAATACAAGACCACAAATGGCTTTCCCTTGCTTTTTGAAACATATGAACCCATTAAGTGACAGAATTAGAAAATATTGATTACAGTAGAATCCCGATAACTCAAACATGCGATAACTCGAACTCTTGCTAACTCGAACAGATTTGGCATTCCCCTTGAACCTTATTCATGTTATGAAGAGCCTCGATAACTCGAACATTCGATAACTCGAACTATTTTGATCGTCCCTTGCTTGTTCGAGTTATTGGGATTCTACTGTATTCATTTATAAATAACACAGATCTTTTACAAGAGTGATTGCACATGCAAAATTATTTACGTGTGCAAATCAGAACACGCGCACCATTCATTTCGTGAAAAAGACTCCTGAATAATGTTAATGATAATTACGTCACGATTTGATTTACGTCACGATACGATTTGATCATTACGTCACTAATACGTGACAGAACACCACTTCAAACTAAGAGCCTAAAAAGAACAAGGAGGCTTTAGAGATGCATTTAAATACCAATTCTTTCTGGGGCTCTATACCTGAAGAATGTTACTAATCAATAAGTCACTGAACGTGTAATATGTGACTGAACAATACTTCAAACTTAGGGCCTAAAAATAACGAGTTAAGAAACTTAACTTCAGACGTAAAATATCTGAGCTGATAGACGTATTGATAGTTTGAGGGATGTTTTTCAAACTTGTGTGAGCCTGCTCAGCGCTGTAGCTTGGGTAAATTTATTAGGGGGGCAACCATTGTTAGAGAACAAAAGGAAGCCCAGGGACCATGCTGTGAACAATTGAATTTCAGGATTATTGGGGGGGGCAAAAGCCCCCCCTGCCCCCCGCTTCCTACGGGCCTGAGCCTGCTGGATCTATTTACCCAATACTATACAATCAGGAGAATACATAAGCGCACTAACCTTTTTCAACATATGGGTCATAAGGAAGAACGACAGCAACAACAACCTTTCCGTCAGGCTTCAGTGATAATTTTACGTCATTAAGTAGCTTTTTCGGGTCTTCTATTCTGTCGAGCAAATTCAATAGAGCAATGACGTCATATTGCCTGTTCTGCCACTTGTCAATCTCAAGAACTCTAAGAACGAAGAAAGGTACAGATGAATCATCAAGCTTAGTTTTGCATCAATCATAATTGGTTCAATCATAAATCATCATGACGATTATTGGGCCTTACTTCAAAAGGTATCATGGTCTTAAGTGAAAACATTCCCTCTCGTCTCACAGGACTTGCGGAAATGATTGGTTGATTCTCACTTTACCAATAGACCAATCATTCTTCTCCTTTCTGATTGGTCTATTTCGATCCTCTTCTTGATAACCACCCATAAGGTCTTATTTTTGTTCTCTTTTTGACATACCCAAATGAGTAAATGAGTGTCAGACGTTTAGCTTTAGCAAATAACATGTTTTGCTGCGTTGCTGATTTTTTTGTTATCCTTAAGTTAGGTAACAAAGAAAAGCTGTAAAAGTGCTAGCATTCTTTATGATAGCTGAAGAATGTCACTGGTAAGACTAATGATATCATTGACTCAAGAAAATCATTCAAAAACAAAGTTTCTTATCATCCTATTCATAACATAAAATTTGTACATTAATTCAAGCTTGGACAATCCATTATCACTTACGTATAACCCTTTTGAGACAACCTCATTCTCATGGCAGCCGAATTTTCAGTAGCAAACACATGCTTAAAATATTTGGCCATTCTCTCAGTAACTGCTCCGTTTCCAGCGCCAAGGTCAAGCAGTGTTGTGTCCCTACACGTATCATCAAGGTCCATCAAGTTCTTGAATTGCTCACTGGAGAATACAAACATTGCTCCACGACTTAGAAGGCTAGAAAATAACAAATCATGAGCTGGGGTAGAGTTCAATGTTGTATTCGACGTCAAAATATACAAAATGATTCTTTTGTATGTAGGGTCTCTTTGTATGGAGTTACTGTGGCCCCCAAGTTATCAGCTTACCTCAGACAGTTATGCCAAGCCTACGCAAACATAATTTCTTTTAGGTAAACAGTATTGATCCCTGGACTGAGGGTTATCATCTCTCCATATAAATATACCTTCACTCTGCCATTATTCAGATGTTAATCCTCCAAGCAGAGGATCACGGAAAAATAGATGCTTTTAACAGATCAAGTTACTCTCATAAAGTGTTGCTAGAATGCCTCCCTATAGTCTGTGCACCCATATAGCATATGCACAAACAACAAATAATCATCAGTTTTTTGAAGGTTTTCTAAATGAATACTGAAGCAGTCAATGCATGAAAGTAGTGAGTGAAATAATGATTTGAAATCTGTATAAGACATACCCGTTCACACTGGTCATTGAGAGAAATATACCAAGGAATAGCTGAGCTACTGAATGAAAAAACTGGGTGAAAATCCATCCAGATTTTTCATAGCAATTGCCAAGAAACAGTTCAGTTTCTCCGTCCATAGAGCTCTGGAAGAATTTATTCTGAAGATCCACCGAGAGGGTCCCAGTTTTTACATGATACCACTGGAATATGAAAAAAATATTTCAATTTTGGAAATATAAAACACGCTAAGGAATGCATGTGAACTGCATGGTTTTTGCCTGTGATGGAATGAAAAATAAAAACATGATGATGAATCTAGTAGAGAGAGTGTGACTGAGTAATTGCTACATAAAATCTTATGAAGAACTTCAGTTTCCCCTTCTTCTTTATCTCCAGACCTGAAGTGGGAGGAGAGAATTTGCCAGCTCCTGTATTTCAAGGCAAAAAGCCAACAGATGTCAACAAGGTGCGGTGTGTTCACATTAAGGGAAGGACCAGTTTGGCACTGCTACATTTCTTAAACAACAGGTAGGGGGCTTTACTAGTCTGTAGAGCACTGCAGTTTTCAACAAGATCTTGGGTGAGCACAAGCTATTTTCTATTGGTCTTCCCTATTGTTCAACTGGGGTGTGCAAGTGCCACACTCTGTAGTGGGGGGGCTTTGCGTAGAAACCAATATAATACCTAAAGAAGATCTATCACCTGGTAATCTGAAAGCATTACATAGCATGATTGACTTGTGAAGGTTGTTAAAAGTGGATGAACCATTTGAAATAAATATTCAAAATGCAAAAGTCTTATTCTTGTAGTTTTCAGAGCCCCTGTGGGGTGTCTCTTTACTGTCAATAACGTGGAGGAACGAAGAAAGGTTCCGTTCAAATAACGAAGTCAATTTGTAATCCAACAATGATATTTATAAATTGATTGTTTAATAAAGATATTTATATTTGTGAAGTCTTCCTTGCTTCAACGTTTCAATAGTCATTGAGTTTACATCTTTGCGATATCATCACAACGATATCACAAAGCGCACCCAGCGGCGAAACAAAGGCGCCATCAGTCATTATTTTCCTCGGTAAATACACTTTTATACCAGTAATTTTCACAATGTTTAAACTTCTTTGATACAGGTAGCGCAGCCAGCAGCGAAACAAGGCGCTATCACTTATCAGTCCCGGCGAAAATCAATTCTGTTGTGCATCGGCACTAAAAATCCTCTGAGCTAAATTGTGCTTCGGTACTAAAATTCTTGTTTGCTATTTGTTGTGGTTTGGCACTAAAATCCTTGTTAAGACTTGCTGTCTTTCTTTGGGCTTTGGCCCGATAATAATCCTTTTTTTTTCGTGTACAAAAACTATGTTCTTTTTTTTGCAAAACATCGAACAAATGCTAAAACTGACTTTTGTCCATGCTTCAATAAACTCTATTATTCTCCATAGCAGTGCACAATTGCAAAGAATGGAGCCATTGTCACGCTTCAAATGATTTCAATGCTAGGTGAAAATCCTTTTGAATATTATGATTTTAAATTTTGTTCTTGATTAAATCTCCTCGTTGCCCTGGAGACTCAAACTGACCGTGTTCGATATTGAACAAAGGTTAAGCTCGAAGTGAAACCAATAAAGACTAGGTTACATCCAATGTAGTCTTCACAAGAGATCTTGGCATGGACTTTCAATAAAACAGTGGGTTACATGTTTTTCTATTGTTCTTGGTGTAATGTCTTGGAGGTGGACTTTACATGGAATGCACCCCAGAATACAGAGACACAATAACCTTGACTATTCCACATATTCAGACTGACATGGTTAAACCAGCTTTATTTACACTAGGCCCCAACGCAGCCAATCAAAAGCTTTGGAAATTATCCAATCGACCAATCAGAGTGTCCTGCTATTAGGTTCTAGAAAATACCCCCCAAAATATCAGAAGACCATTCACATTCATTTCATGCATACCAGAGTTTTCATGACCTAGCCTAGCAATCTATTATTTCCATGTTGGTTACTATTGCTTTGCCGTAGAATTTGGTTTAAGTTTCAGTGTGATAACGGTGTTAGTTCAAGTTAGGCCACCGGCACCAGTCAAAGATTTAAATTTAAAATTTTAGATAGAATGAAGAAGTTTGTGACTAGTAGGTAAGTAGATAGATAAGCCTAACCTTATCAAAATCAACTGGTTGACTGTCGTAATTTTCAGCTGCTTTTAGCAGTAGATACCTTGACATTGGGGTTCTTGCGTATTTTGAGAGCATTGTGAAGTTTCTCTTGTTATTGTGACTACGCTGCTTTAGTCCTTTACTTCTGACATTTTGGAAGACTTCATGATATTCTGCCGTTAGTGATAGATATCAACAGTCCAAATAAGGTGGGAAGCCTCTTATGTACATTTGGAAGAGTAGCCTCACTATGGTGAAAAGAGACAAAATGGCGCGAGAAATCTTGTGATACAAAGCATTTTGGTGAGAAATATTTGAATAATTATGTTGTGTTGTTTAGATTTAAAAAGAAAATGGTTAACATCACATCACACAACATCAAAAGTTGTTGCGGAAGTAGGGGTAGGGGGTGATTTCAAAAGATTAGACCTGTTATGGGTATATATATACTATGTTAGTTTAGAATTACTGTTGGTTGGATGACACTAACATAACATATTTGTGTTGACCGCCTTAGTCCAAAACTTACAAAAAGTAAAGTGTTGATCAAAATAAAAAGGCAATAAATGTTGTTGAAAAAGCTTATTGATGAGGCAGCCTCCTTCACAGAATGAACAATCAACCAAGTTTGTTACTTTTCATCACCAGTCCTTTTCACCCATGCCCAAATAGAAGCAATAAAAGTTATGAATATCTGTAAAAAATATTTTGTAAACCAACCAAGGTTGAAACATGTTGTGCACCAACAATGGGGTTTCCAGATTGTTTGTGAACCAAGTTGTGGCTCCAAAAAGATTACTGTGCACCGTATATCCAATGCACATCATTGTCTTTCCATACTAGGCCCAAGCCATTTTTTATTCTTTCGCACAAATTATCTCCATTGATTTTCAAAATACTGTTTCTCGTCAAACTTGAGGAATGGCAAAAACATTTAGCGAAAATATTGATTTCTGATTACAGAAGCTTTGCATCGAACACTCAAGATAGAGAAAGTCATAAGATGAATAAAAATGAAATCCCAACAAATTGTTAAAACCAAAGGAGGATTTTTTTATCAAATATGTAGTGATGTCATCAGAGGCCTGAATATTTCATTATAATTGAAGTTTGTTTCTTACCTTGATAGTTTTATCTCAGGTAGTAGCCTCATGCATCAAAATGAGCAAAAATGCCCCACTTGCTGCACAGAATAAATACCAATGCTAAAGCGGTACAACATACTATCAAGCGATTCAATTATGTCATACCAAAACCCTTCCAATGGTTCGGTAAACCCTCGGAGAGAACCCAGAATGTTGTGTTGTGTTCAGGACAAGGATCGCAGTATGTTGGCATGTTTCATGAGGTGACAAGAGAGAGAAAAGTCCTCCCTTCCGTTGTGGATCTGATAAAATCTGCAAATGCAGTGTTGGGATATGACGTCATTCAACTCTGTTTCCAAGGACCAAAGTTTAAGCTTGACAAAACTGAGCATTGTCAGCCGATTGTTGTTTTGGCCAATCTTGTTGGTGCTGAATTGATGAAGGAAGCAAAGCCATGGATATATGACACGGTAAGTTTTTTACTTCTTTTTCTTTGGCCTCCCTCTTTCCTTGTTTGGTCCTAATACATGTCAGAATGTTTAATGTACTAAGAAGGCAAGACTCAAAAAATAAACTCTCCATCTCGACAAGCCTGTTTTGTTGTTTCCCATTCATCTGGATATGACTTAAATGTTTAGCTCTGTAACGAATCTCAAATTTAGTCTTTCTAATTCCTTTTAAACTCCTTAATGTTGAAGAATAAATATCCTCTATGATCCAATGATCTTTATGAGACCATATATGATCGAATTTTTCTGTGGAGCAGGAGTATTTGACACAATTCTACCAGTTTTGCACTTTTCCTTGGTGCTCTGATTTAAAAATGTAACTGTGCTATTTTGTAGTTTTATATTCTTGTAGCCCATGAAAGTAGCGGGGTACAGTGTTGGAGAGATAGCAGCGTTGAATGTGGCTGGTTCAATCTCTGCAGAAGATGGTAGGTTATTATCAATTGTATTTATCATATTTAGATTACTGGGGTAATATCTGACAATTTCCTCAATTAGTAGAGATGCTAAATACCTTGACGCTTGAACAAAGTGAATTGTTTTGTAGTGTCTACAAATTTTTTGTCATCCTAAAGCTATGTAGCAACACTGTATAACCAGATAATTGATGCTTTGACTTGGTTTTTCCAAGGAAACATTTAATTCTAACCAATTCAAATTCACTATGAAAACATAAGCTTTTCTGTTTTTGTTACAACGAAGAAGTGGAAAACTATCCCAGATTTTTGTATACCATGAAGCTTCAATAGGATGAAAAGAATTGAATAAACTCTCCCTTCGAATAGATGCCATCTGAAATATAAAACAGTTTAACTGAAGAACTGATCGTTTAATCAGATCTTTTCATTTCTTCTTCTTTGAGTGATTCACCCACCCAAGGTGTATCAATGAACATAGTTTGTCAAAACTAATAGACTACCTGACCATTCAAAAAGACCATTCTGGTAATTCCCTGATAATGAACTTGGAGCTAGAACTATCTGGTTGTTCGAATGCTCAGGCAATAAAACATTTCATTTTCATCTCTAATAATTAATGCTGGGAGGGTAGCACATGTAGAACATTAGTCAGTGGTCCAGAGGTAGAGTGCTCACCACTCTGTCGAAAGGTCATGGGCTCAAACCCTGGCCGAGTCATACCAAAGACTTTAGAAATGATACTCAATGCCTCTCTGCTTAGCACTCAGCATGAAGAGATGGATTGAGGGAATGTGGCTCTCAGGCCAGGGATAGGATTCGCACCCACCCCTATCTGAAAAGATAGTAGCGAAGGGAAGAGGAACCCTCCGACTGCAGTCGACTAACTTACTTACTTCAGTCAGTGGCGTAACGGAGACAATTGGGGCCCCTCGGAGCAAAAGGAGCTCTACAGAGAAAAGGGGGCGTGGGGTATTTAGGAAAATGTTTTGCAACTAAACTTCAAAGAGCCAACCATGAAAAAAGAGTATCTAAATGAAGAACTAGATACATCGGAAAAATGAAATGAAGCCCCTCTACGAACAAAATATCCAACAACTATTCCAACAGTGAAAAAGGAGAGTTATCTTGGGGCTGCCTGGTGCAACAACTTAGTTACCATCCAAGTGGGAAAATTGTAGAGCTTCAATGCCTTCAGATGCCTTGAAAATGCACAAAAACCGTTTCACATTCCATTCGCATCCCTCCCTACCCTAAATCACTACTCATTTTGTTTTGCAATTTTATTTCCTCTCACTTCTAGTAAAAACTACTGTTAAGAAGTCTTTCTTATTGTATTAAGGTGCTCAGAAACTGCCAAATATGTTTGATCCATTTTGTGAAAACGTGAAACGGAAAACTTAAGCCCTGGTCAAACGACGCAATATTTCACCTAACATTCAGCCCAACAATTTTCCTGATGTTGGCAGGCTGTGCAACATGGAGGGTCATACGACGCAACATTTCACCCAACAATGTTCCGTGGTAGATTTGTAGGGCCTAGGCATACGGCCACGTTGGAAAACATAAACTCTGGATTAGGAAATGTACAACATTTAATTGAATCTAGTGTGTTTTAGCTACAACGGAAGGATTTGAACCGACCTCAGAGACCCTTAAGCATAGTAGTACTAAAATTTGTAACTAAAATATCTCCTGGGGGCCCCTTTGAGGTCCCTTTTTGTCGGGGTCCCTAGTATTTGAATTCAGTCGCCTAGACTGCGTTACGCTGCAGTCATTAGTGCTAATTTACCAAGGGCCTCCCTAAAACAAAACCAAGTTGAAACTAATTAAAAACTTACATACTGCATTAATTGCAAAAGAGAAGTCCTTTTGGAAAGACTAAGGGAACAAGCAGAAACCACAGATCTTAACCATACAGAACCCTACTAAACCACCCTTTGACTTACACAAGTGTCATTTAATGCTAAAAAGCCTTGTTTCCTTTAACGCTTCAAGTGTAGCAACGCTATTACCAAACGAAGCTAAACGTTGCTTTTCCTCGAATTATAATATACATACATAATTTTATTTGAGAAGCAGCAGGATTTTGAAAATAAATCGAGATAATTTGTCCTAGGGTCATTTTTACATTCTCACAAATTTTCTCGACTAATTTTCCAAATCCTGCTTCTTCTCAAGTTTACTCCTGCAAGTCTATCTAGTGATGAGACTGCGATGGTCCTCCGGTATGGAGAAAGTCGTCGCCCTTCGGTAGGTCGGATGAAGAGCCCGGATAGGTTCGTCTCTGCATTCGGTGAGTGGTGGTGCAATTTTTGTATGAAACGGCCTGGGTTTCTCGAAGCCCTGGTTGCGCAGTGGTAGCACTCTAGAGTACAAATCTAGAGGTCGTGGGTTCGAGTCCTACTCGGGTCATTTTCATTCTCACAAATTATCTCGAATAAATCATTTGATATACAGGTTTGCTTACTGGCAGATGTTTTTAACAAGTTGCATGCAGAAAGTTACAAACAATCGATAGAGAGGGAGAGAAAAACCCTCCGTGAATGAAGTAAATTTTGAAATTTTCCGCTAAAGCTGGCATCATTTCACTTATAGCCATGCAAACAACAAAATTTCACGAGAACCTGCAAGCCTTTGTTTTTAAAATCGTTGGTTTCACCTGCCACTTTACCACACCTGATATCTTGGTGAATGCCTGGGTGACGCAAATCGAAATGCGAAATGCACTCGTAACCAATTTTATCTCGACCTAGACTCCGAGCGGAACAAAAGACGCAGGAGGAAAAAAAGTAGTTCAGAGCACAGGAAATTGATTGAAAGCAGGTTTTTGTCTGCTTTCCTCAGTGCTGTTTTGCTGGCGTTGTTTTAACATAACACGAAGATGGGAAATACGTTGCATGCAGCTATAATCCTAGTCGTTTCCTCTTGCCTATTAAAAACAACAGCCCCTTTCACCTGTCGAGTAGGATCAGAGAGCAACTTCTTATATTTCTATCTAGAGGGCAAACCGTGTGGTACGAACCAGACAGCCTGTTTTCAGTCGCTCAAATGCGAGAAAATTGGCGAGACGGAGTACAAGGATTACGAGTGGAGCTGCATGAAGAGAGCCAGTTGCAAGAACGAGTCCTCCACGCTAAGTTACGCTAATTACAAAGGCATCAAAGGCGAATGCTGCTTTACAAAAAACTGCAACGCTTACAAACTCAGCCGATGCACTGCTAATAACGCCTTCTTCAACAGACCGAGCTCGATGTTTGTTTATCTCAGTGTTGCGCTTGCAGCCTTGGTTTTCAAATTGAAAAACTAGAGCTTTAATCGGAAGAACTTTTCATTTATTAGATGATTTAAGTGATGGACGTCGAGCTTAATAAGTATGATAAAAGTTTAAAGTAAGTCTGTCGTGGTACTCTTGATATTTCTAACGAATTTGATTTCTATTTAGATGCTTGAGAGGCAACTGAACTGTACGTTTGAATATGTATTATAATAGGTAATATTGACTATGTATGATTACAAGTAACATTCAGGAAGTATGATTATAAGTAACAGTCAAGACTGTTGATAGTACTAATTAATTTATTCATGATTATAATTACTACTCGTGATGTTGATGATAAAACCTTGATACTACAGTTACTGCACGGGAGAGCTGAGCTAAACTAAATTCTATAAGGTTATCATTTGTTATGAAAGCAGTTTGTCTGCATACAAAAAAAATTCAGTTTTGCTGTCATTATCTTGAATCAAATACGTGTTTCATTAATTCACATATTTTTAGGCAAATTCGCATCAGCTAGATCGCAAATTGTAAAAAAAGGGGAAGGGGCAAATAACTAGGGGTGATACCTATTGTAAGTGGTGGGGTGTGCCGTTCCATAGCTTCTTGATTTCTCCATAGTTTATCGAAATAAATGGTTATGAAACTTATTGTCGTATCTTTTTGTGCAAGTTTTTCAAAATTGATAGTGCACAATGTATTGTTTTACTATTGTTTTAGCCAGCAAAGTCATGGTTGTGCACGCTTCTTTTAATTTTCTATCCAGAAATATTATTTAGAAAAGATTTTATGATATTCAACATCATATTTATTTACAGAATATTTACATGTAAAATTGTAACAGGTTTTGCTATTATTTTAGCCAGCAAGGTCATGGTTGAGCAAATAGACTAAAACGCTTCTTTTAATTTCCTATTATCCAGAAATATTATTTAGAAAAGATTTTATGATATTCAGCATCATATTTATGTACAGAATATTTACATGTAAAATTTTAACAGTAAAGATTTTCAAAATTGAGAGTCACAGTGTATTGTTTTGCTATTGTTTTAGCCAGCAAGGTCATGGTTGAGCAAATAGACTAAAACGCTTCTTTTAATTTCCTATCCGGAAATATTATTTAGAAAAGATTTTATGATATTCAGCATCATATTTATACACAATATTTACATGTAAAGTTTGAACAGGAAAGAGGATAAGACATACATTGTGCACTTTCAGAAAGTGTTCAACATCAACTGTGAAACAAAGACGTACAATAATAGGTTTCCCAACCATATATTTCTATAAACGATGATTTCTCTAAAGTTGGTATAGAAACTTGGCATTAGAATGTCCCATTTTTTGGTACAGAGTTGGATTGGTTTTTTTCCTATTTCATACATTTCGAAAACCAATGTTGGATAGAAATGGATTTAAAAAAGTCCGAACAAACTCGATGCGGTAAATTAGTAAGTTGCTGGTGATTAAAGAGGTGATAATGCCTAAACCTATGATTTATGACTCATTTGTCGTTGCAATTCATTTACATGAATTCCGCATTCATTTAGACCCCACTAACACTAAAACGGATCCAAATGGGTACGGATCCATTTTGGAACCGTACCCATATTTGCTAGCGTTTACACTGGAACGGATCCATTTCAGATCGCGTTTACACTGGAACGGATCCACAGCCAGGTCCAGCCTCATTTTCAGCACTTTGACCCGAATCTAATTACAAAACGATGCGAAATTTGCCTCGATTTGGATCCGTACCCGTTTGGGAACGGTTTCAACCGTTTACACTAGACCTAAACGAGCACGGATCCAAATGAGTACACCTTGAAAAGCGATCCCAAATTGGTCCAGATAGCAGACCCAAATGGGTACGGATCCATAGGTCTAGTGTAAACGGGAGGCCTATCTATGCTAGTTTGGGTACGGATCCAAATGCTAGTGTCAACGGGGTCTTATTGTCTTAGACAGCTAGGGATACTAAGCTAGAACGGGCTAATTTTTTTGAAATTAGCTCGTTCTGGCTAATTTTAGCCCGTTTTGGCTAATAAAAAATTATTTCCTTGAAAATTTTGAAGCCCAAACTAAACGTTGATTTCTTGGATTTCCAGGAACCGGGCCGCTATTTTGACGCGATATTTGAGTTCTACGCATCAAGAAACGGGGATTTATGTAAAAACATTTGGGGGTTTCTCCGGCGGAAGTTTGAGAAAAATGCGACTTTAACTTTTGTGACGTTTTCTATTGTTCTTTCTGATGCGGTCAAGTCCGCGTGATGACGCCCGTTCCGTGCGGGGAAGCTTCATAAACAAGGCTTTTATGAGTGCAATTTTAATTTAAACATTTTTGTAATTTAAGTTGTATTGATAAACATCTTATTAGAAGACCTCATTATAGAAACGTACAAAGCTGGTGTTAAAGTCTGAATAATCTATTTTTTTCATTTCGCCGCACGGCGCGGGCGTCATCACGCGGACTTCATCGCATCAGAAAGAACAATAGAAAACGTCATAAAAGTTAAAGTCGCATTTTCCTCAAACTTCCGCCGGAGAAACCCCCAAATTTTTTTACATAAATCCCCGTTTCTTGATGCGTAGAACTCAAATATCGCGTCAAAATAGCGGCCCGGTTCCTGGAAATCCAAGAAATCAAAATTTTCAAGAAAATAATTTTTTATTAGCCAAAACGGGCTAAAATTAGCCAGAACGAGCTAATTTCAAAAAAATTAGCCCGTTCTAGCTTAGTATCCCTAGCTGTTAGACGTAAAGCTAAAGTAGTTATAATGTTTCGCTACATTTCCGATTTTCCTCGCCACCCTAAAGTTCTGTACTAATTAAAACCTACTTTGATGTTTATTCGTGAGTCAAAAATTAAAAATCCCTTACAATTCTATGTGCAAACAGTGTAGAAAAAATTACAGCAGGACTATTGAGATTATCCCAACAGTAAATCCAGACTCGAAGCATGTTTGTTCATCTGACATGATAAAGACGCTTGGTAGCTTGAACTGCTTGATAGATAACCACCTGCTTTAAAATGATAAAACCGGGCTAGTGAACTGATAAATGTTTAGTATGGCAGGTAACTGTGTAATCAATGATTGCTATACAAACGTACTATCTTCATCTTGGAGGTAAGTGATAGAATGTTGAAGATGGTGTTGCATATCAATTGGGATTATGTTTTGGGACGTTTTAGGACGATAGTTGAAGTAGCTGGGGATTCTCAGAGATCTGTTGTCATTTAGGCCTGCTAATTTTTTAAAGAAATTACCATTTTGAGTAATGAAGTGCTGGGTAAAACTTCAGGAAACTCATCGGTGTGAATAAGGGTACACGTTTTTTTTATAGGAAACTGGGTTATAAGAAACCTAGTACTAGAACCCCAAACTTTAAGAAACTTTTAGAACTACATCAATATCTTTAAGAAACTCCAAAAAAATAAGAGGACTTTCTGAGCCGGAAAGTAATATGTCAACAATACATTTTTGCTTGATTTAAGTTTGCTACATGTTTTTATTTAGAGGACCACAGGATGTTGAGCCTACTTGTTTCAGTAGGTGGATTTCACATTAATACAAGAAATATGCGAGGGAAAGTGCAAAATTTGATGTTAAGTGCGTATTTAAAATAAGAAACTTTTAGTACTAGAAACCTGTGAAAAATTAAGAAACTTTTAGTACTAGGACCCAAGCTAGGTTTCTTATAAAATAAAAAACGTGTATATCAATCGAGATCTTTGACTTTGAACGCCAGAGTGCAGTTCGGTGGTTAGAGCGTTGGCGTAACAAATTCAGGTGGTGGGTTCAAGTTCTGCTCCGGTCATATTTATATACCAAACTTATCTCGACTGATTTTCCAGCATCCTGCTTCTTCCAAGCGTATTTACACAATGATGATCGACCATTTTTATGCAAACATTGAATTGCCACTGTTCAAATTCATTTCAGAAAAATTAGTCATGTATATCAGTAGAGTAGAGCCCTTATATCTGTGACAAGGGAAATATTTGGAGACTTGTCACGTGGTTGTATGCAGGTACTCATTCTATAGAGGTCTATAGGCTCTAGGTTACCTCTATAGCATGACGTGGTGTCTACTCGCATCACAGTTCTTGATGTAAGTACGTCAGGTTCTACAGAGGTGTCTCCAACCTTCTTCCGGATAAAATGTCCAGGTTCCATGCTCTTCCTCACTCAGGTTGGGTTATAAACTAGGAATATTTAGTTTTAATTTGCATTAGAGCTAAACATTATTTTACCAAATAATCCTAAAAGCATCAAAAAGACTTCAATGCAGCTAGAATGTACCACCTTATAATGCTATTTAACTTTCATACCATTTAATTTGAACATGTTGGTATCCTTTCTCGATTTATCTGTTTTTCCGTAAGCTTTCTCCGATAATGTTTTCCTGACTCTGCGGTAGGCTCCATAGAAGTATCTTCAGTAAAATATTGTGTCTAGTAGAAGATTACCTTCCATTTCATTTCAGGACTCACTCTGTTCTTTGTTCGTAGGTGTTCATTTTATTAAGGGTGCCTGCCTAATGCTGTTAATGGGTTGTGATTCCTCTATCTAAAAACAATAATGAAAAAATCAATAGAAATGATAAGTTATTTATACAGGGATATTCAATTAGGTACAATATCTTAGCTTTTATCACTAGAGGCCCTATTATTAATTGAAATTTCTAGGACTCAAATTCTGCCCCATGTTTGGAATGGCCAAAATTTTTGCCTTTAAGGCCTTTTACCTGATACTAATCAGAGTAGAACGTTAAAAAGATAGCAAATATAAACATTTATCATTATTACTGTTATAGATATAATGAATAGAAATAATAAATATGACCATTTATCATTATCATCATCATTTTTATTATTATCATCATTGTTATTATTTCTATTATCATCATCATCATTACTATTATTTTTACTTGGATTGCGTGAAAGTGACCCTATCTTACCTTCTTGATCTCAATATTTCAAATAGTAATTCTTACTAGTAAAATGCCTAAGTGAATGCAGATTTTAATACTTGTAAAACGTATATTATCATGAAAAGTATCCATTATCATAAAACCATTTATTGTATTGTTTTAGCATTCACAATTGTGAAGTCAAGAGCAGAAGCGATGCAAAAGGCATCAGATTTGTCTGCATCTGCTTTATACTTCGTTGCTGGCATCCCTAAGGAGGAGCTAAGTATCAAGTGTGCCGAAATCATGCATAACATCAAGACGCAGAGACAGAATCCGAAGACCTTTGCTGGAATAGCTATCGATTCTTACCACAAGGGCTGTGTTGTTGGGGCAACCATTGATTGTGAGAAAGATATATTGGGACTGGCCAATGATATGGTTAGTATGACATATGACATGATAGTCATCACTTATCATGACAAGCTTTTGATATTTAGTAGGGCCCTATATATTTAGTAGTGACTATCATGTCAAATATTGTGTCAGAAGCAGCCTTGTTGAGACCGAATGTATTTACGCTGCCTACTAAATATCAAAGGCTTGTCTTGATAAGAAGTGACTATCATATCAAGTATTGTGTCAGAAATAGCCTTGATAAGACCAAATGTATTTACCCTACCTACTAAATACCAAAGGCTTGCATGATGAGTGGTGACTATCATGTCAAATGCTGTGTCAGAAGCAGCTTTGATAAGACCAAATGTATTTACCCTACCTACTAAATATCAAAGGCTTGTCATGATAAGTGGTGGCTATCATGTCAAATATTGTGTCAGAAGCAGCCTTGAATGTATTTACTTAGTATGAAATCTGAATCGATCAGCTATAAATATTTGTTGATACGATCAATTTTCTTTGACGAGTCCCCTCGATAAGTTCCATGAAATTTATTTCTTTGTGTAAATAGTCTAGACTAGCAGCTCCTTTTCTGGACAAGGGTTCGTTTTACTCCGTTTTTAAGGGATGCCCCACTTTGATAAGTTTTCGTAGACCTTCTTAGATGAACTGCGTCTTTCGTAGATAACCGTGAGACAGTTGGCAGTCAGTGGAGCCTTCCATACGCCGTTGATGAAGCCGGCAGAGAATGCATTTAAAGAAACGTTGGACAAAATCGATATTCAGATGCCAAAATACGACCTTTACTCTAACGTGACCGGAGAGAAATACACCAGCACAGAAGAAATCAAAAGGTCTGTTCTTTTCGTCTTAATTTTTTCTCATGAAAAAGTGATTTTATGGCCTAAATGGAGTTTAGTGGACTCACATCCGCGTTAATCGGATGACGTAAGAGAGTAGTAGTTCACTGAAAAGAGGGTCGAATATAAATACAGTAGAATCCCGATAACTCGAACATGCGATAACTCGAACTCTCGCTAACTCGAACAGATTTGGCATTCCCCTTGAGCCTTATTCATGTTATGAAGAGCCTCGATAACTCGAACATTCGATAACTCTAACTATTTTGATCGTCCCTTGCTTGTTCGAGTAATCGGGATTCTACTGTAGCATTTTCGAAAATTATGCAAAAGTGAGGGTTTCTTTTCGTTCGAGGTCCTACACTGAACTGTCAGTGCATTTCCTACATTAAATAACAAAAAATATACTTTAATCATTAGTTAATATACACTGCAGGTTAACTTTATTTCATTTCTGTTTTGATATTTTTTTTTGCATGATGGTGAGACAACCCTTAAATGTCAGTCGATTCCCTGTATAAGTGACTTCAGTCCAATATCCTATCTGCCTTTGTCACTGATTATTACTAACTGCAGTTCACTGCCCTGATTAAAAGGCACTAGGCTCGAAAACCTTTTGGTTCATCCAGGCGTGGATCCAGCATTGTAGTTTGGGGAGGGGCAATTATAGTCTGTCTGATGATTACAAAAGCATTAAACTTTAAGTTATGGAAGAGCCAGTCTCCCTTCTTGTTTCTCTTCTATATTGTTCTGTACTTGTGTAGCTACCGTACATCGGGCACTACGATGCAGCGTTTACAACACAATCGCTATATAATATGCTTAGAACTTTAAATTTTGCAGATCACATGAGATGTAAAATGATATATAATTTTCATGTTAGGCACGTAGGCGATGTTTTCTTGTGACGCTGTAATGTTCAAGGCATTACCTTATTCATTCAACAGCCTAATTGTTGTGTTGCACTTCCTTTTCACACAAATTTCGATCTTTTAAATTTTATCCTTTGGGGGGGCCATGCCCCCCCCCTTGCCTCCCCTTGGATTCGCGCCTGGGTTCATCTCGGTGTCCTTGACAACATTGATTAAATTTCACAGATATTTAAATGATTTTAGTGTGATGATTTGTATACTAAAAATTAAAACCTGTAAGATTGTTATCAAATAGATTTGACTTGACTTGATTCTCACTGATGTTCCTCATTTCTAGCATGCTGGTGAGACAACTGACCGAGCCTGTTCAATGGCAAACAATCTTGAAAACCATTTATAAAAAGCCAGCCACCTGCAGAACGTGCGAACTGGGGACTGCTACTCAGCTTAGAGCCATGCTAGCAAAATACAATCGTAAAACTTTGAAGAAATTTTTTAGCTATAAAGTATGAGAATTTGTTGTTGTTGAGTATGTGTTGTTGTTGTGTGCTAGTAATGGAATGATACCCTAAAAAGATTTAACAGTTTCTCCGCCTGTTTAATGATTTCATTTCTTTAGGTCAGTATTTATATTGAAAATCCGAATATTTGGTGCACAATATTTCTTTGCGTGTTATATTGACCTAAGGTTTAAAGAAAAACATACGGGGCTTTAGTGGAAAGAAAAATTTTTAGAGATGTGATATCAGAAAATATCTAAAGCCTGTAGCTCATGTGATGGACTGGTTCGTGATTTGGTCAGCTTTGGCATTTTTCTAATAACCAGGAAACTGACACCAAAATCAGAGCTTTACCAGCAATGGCAAGGATATTTCTCGCATTTATCTTGTTCTTTGCAATCAGTTGCCCTTTCAATCTTTTCGTCAACGCTTTCCAATGCAGAGACGGGATTGAGAATATGGCAGGTTACATATATATAGGAAACACAAGCCGTGAAATGGAGGGGAAAACGCCTGTTTCCAGTCGAAGAAATGCGAGAAGATAGCTGACACGGTGTTTGAATCCTACGATTGGAGATGTATCGATCCCAGCAGTTGTAAGAACGAGTCTTCTCTCTTCACTGCTTACTACAATGGCACCAAAGGAGTGTGTTGCTTCAAGAGCAATTGTAATGCGTACAAAGTGAAGAATTGCACCAGTGTTTCCGGCAAGGGAATTTCCAGCAAACCGGTTTGGAAACTTGTTTTTGTTTGCCTGGCAACTGTAGAATATGTTTTCATGAAGCTTTAAAACTCGTCGTAACTTGGATATTAACATTTAAACATGTTTTGGCCATCCTAAAAAATTATCAATCTTTTTTGATCTTTTAAGTGAATATGTACTCGTAGTTTTATATTGACTTTGATGTTTTATAATACATTTTAAGAGTGGCTGGCACTTGAAGGATAAGGGGCCTGCAAAGATTCTTCCAATAGGAATTTATATTCCTTGATATAGAATATTCTCTTGTGTGTCGCTTTGCATAAAAAGTTCTCAATGCAATAGGCAAAGCAGGATAGAAATCCGAACGAAGACAACAAGTATTTACCGTAACTTAAAGTTTCTTGCTTATGCAATCATCAAACGGTTATGAATACATCAAATCTTTTTTAGTCCAAACCTATTTATATTCACAACCATCTTACGATTGCACTTAAGGTTACGGTAAAAACTTGTTGCAAGGAGAGGAGCCGCATTCTTCGAGTCATCCCGTATGGAGGCAGCAGAGGAGAGGCGTCAACGCCGCAAAACAACAGCTGCACAGTTGCCATCTGCCCCAGAGTTCCCTTGCCCATTCTTTTCTAAGGTGTGCCGATCAAGAATTGGACTACACAGTCACAAAAACCCATACCGCCGTAGACAGTCTTCTTCCCACTGCCATCATCATCATCATATTCGGATTTCTATTCTCTTGATAAAATGTTATTTTGAAGTGATTTCCCTGAACATGTCCCCCCTGTTCCCTGTTAGTGTGAAAAGCTTGATCATAAATGATTTCTGTTTAGATCTCCCCATGCCCACAGGACCCGGCCCGGTTAATACTGCCGAACTGGCACAAGTCAACCCTGGTAGCATGACAACAATGCATTTTATTGCATTTATGATATCACTGGAGAACCTACCATGAAAATGGATATTGACTTCAAAGTTTCTTTAGTATTTTGGGGTCTCAACTTTGTGATGAAACTCAATCACCTGAGCAACTTGGAATTTAAACATTCTCCTTTACTTTCATCAGTAAACAAGGCTTAATTTATGTAATTTTTTACACGAATTGTATTTTCAATATTCTACAAGAAAGTATGCCTCCTATCGTATTATGTAAAAAAATACTTAGCTACGAGTGGGTGCATATTTGAAATTCTAGCTAGGCTAAATCATGAAGTAAAGGAGTAAGTTTCTATGAAGGATCTTTTATAGAAATGCCATGCAAAGACATCAAAGACCAATGAACTGAGCTTTTAGTAACTATCATTTTCAAATAACCTGGGTACCAGAGCGTGAAAAGAGGGGGTATGTTAGATCATTCATGATTAGCTTCAAAGTAAAGTTATCTGGGAAAAATAATAACTTAGAGCTGTTAATCTATGTGCGTGGTTAATATTTGGTGCCTAATTTCAAAGGTTTGATTTTGGTCAATTGATTTAGTTTCGAATTAATTTCCTAACAAAATATATGATATACCTAAAACTTTACATTTTTGGAAATTCACTCAATCACCTGGGATGTAAGATGATTTTTGATTAATTTTGATGTTAGGTACGTGGGTAATGTTTTCTTGTTAAGCTGTTATGTTCAAAACATTACCTAGTTCATTTCACTGACTAATAATTGTGTTGCACTTCTTTTTTTCGGAAATTTTCTATCTTTGAAATTTCATCGTTTGAGGGGAGCCATAGCCCCCCGGCCCTCCCCCTTGGATCCGCCCCTGCAAAAATCTAGCTTCCTGAATATTTCCTTATTAGGGCTGGGCATGGAAAAAATTGAAAAAGATCCAAATAAAACTAAAATCCAAAATCAAAGATTAATGCAGGATAAAAAGAGTTTCTGTCCCTACTATATTGAACCTTGAGATTAGATACTCAAACGACACCAAGTATTCTTAATGATGGACATTGTTTGTGAAACGGGTACATCAAATATGAAGAATTCTTTAACACATTGCTGGTTGGTAAAACTAGCCCAAATTTGTTGGCTTTCCTTAGAATTTGAAAATAGCTCCCTATCCAAATTTTTTGCAAAGTCAGGACAGATGAGAAAACTCAATTATTATCTGTGATTTATGATATGTAAAGATTTTGGACCGCTGCAAAGTAACACCAACACCCAGGGGCAAATCACTCCCTAAAAATCTCGTACGCTTTTTCTGAAAGTCCTATTGTTCTTATGAAAATCCCTTGAAAATCACTGAAAATCCTTTTGTTCTTGAAAAAATCTCGTACGCTTTGAAAGGGAGTGAAACGCCCCTCGACCAAAACCTCCCAATCATTCCGCAGTGAGGTTTTCTTATCCCTCCCTTTGGACCACACTCTAAACATAACCTCTGTGGAGGAAGGTTTACAAAAATGGATGTTGAAAATGACTCAAAACTGTCTCAAATCAAGTTGAATAGCAAGTATAAGAGCTCAGCTCATAAAAGTAATCAAAAATGGACAATTCAAAAAAATGGCTGAATTCACAAAGAGATAGCTGTATATGTACTACAGGCCCCACGCCATGAATTTTGCAGTGGTGTGGCCAAAATAGAAATATGAAAATGTAGGGCATAGCCTGGGTATCCGTAGGCATACTGCAATGACCTTCAGTTATTGCCCTAAACAGCTAGGGGTCTGGGGGCGTTCAGGGCCGTCGCTAGGAATATTTAAAGGGGGGGTGTGGAACTTAAAATTGCCGACAAAAAGGGCGTGGTCACCTTATGTGTATTGGGCAATGGTGTACGTTGCGTGCCGTAGGCATGCTTGCAATGACCGAAGGTCATTGCCAGAAACAGGTGGGGGTGTGAGGGGCGCTGTAAGCCCCCCAGCGGGTCCAGGGCAGCGGCCTGGTGGGGGTCCAGGGGGCGAAGCCCCCGGAAGCTCCTGCGATTTTGTCATTTTTGAGGCCCTAAAATGGCTTAGGATCCTTTAGTTTCTCAATGAGAATCATTCTGCATTTGGAAACAGATATTGATCACCACGTGAAAGATGCAACCCTTTTCATTTAGGTGAATTTATATACACGTTTGAATCACCAGACCGGCCAATTTTTATTCTTGCAAGTGTCAACAAAACAAGTGCAATTTGTCAAGATTAAAAGGTCTTATTGAAGTTTAGGGAAGATTTTTAGATTTTATGCGAAAGAGTGACGATAGTTATATTGAAACAGTTGCCAACTGAACAGAATATGATAATTTGTGTAATCGCAGAAAATTAATTTACCCACTGTTATTTTAGAAAGTAGATTAATAAGTTTGCCCAGTTTTCTGATGACCGTTTTATTGTGCGGTCGAGTTTATGTTTGCGTTCCATTCCGTTTTACGTGACAGAGAACTAGTCTATCACGAACAACTTTAATCCATAAGCAAGCGCAAAAACTCAACTCAGTATAAAATTATCATAGCTCTGCGAAAATTGGGGGGCGTATGCCACCCCTTACGCCCCTCTTGAGTCCGGCTCTGCGTACAACAACAAAACTTTATGTAAGATTATTCCTTAACCAGGGTGCATTTCATGTACTTAGGCCCGAAGATCTTCGGCGTACAACTTACCTGGGAACAATAGAATCTATTGTTTTTTCGGCGTATATCTAAAAATCTTCGGCGTGCATTCAACATGGAATGCACTCTGGTTCCTTCATCAATTATCCCAAAGAAGTTCATCTACTGACTTAGTAGCTGACTCCTAAAGTAAATAAAAAAGTCTTCAAATCTAGCCGAAAGAAAGTCTTCGAGTTTTGAGTTCTGTCCATTGCAAAGCAATGTTCTCGAGGTTCACATTGTCTGTCAAGTCTTTTTCACACGACATTACGATCAATGCCCCCAGCCTCTCATCTGACATTGTGGTTCGAAGGTGCGTTTTTATCAATTTTAGTCGACTGAATGTCCGCTCATCTTTCGCAACAGTGACGGGGGCCGTCAAAAGCAATCGATATGCTTTATTTGTTAAAGGAAATATATTTTTCCTTTCTTCTGCGAAGCTAGCAGCCTCTGCCACTGAACTAAGCTCCTTCCCAGTAACCTGTATGTGGCTGACGAAATTTTCCTTTAACGGTGGTCCTTTAACGGTGGCTGTAAAACAGATGCAAGTGGCTTAATTGATTCAAGGCAACGCGCAAGGTTGTCGGAAAACTGTGTGACTTGAAAATCTAAGACTTGTTTAAATTCTCTTTTAAAGAAGGAAGTAATATCCAACTCAGCTTCGTTGTCTGCATTTTCATCAAACCTGTCTGGTCGTCTTCTCCGTCTGTGTTTTGTTCTCTCAAATTCACGAACCGCATCACCTCCCACCTTTTCCACAAACTTAATTCCAGCATGAATTTCCGCAACCATTGCGTCTTCATCTTCAATGATTTTCCTTAAACTATGCACTGTGGATTCGATGATGGTCAATGCATCAATGATATTCAGCTCTTCTGACTGGAGAGCCTCTGTCATCAGCTTTGTTTTGCTCAAAATATTCTTCATAAAAATGACAAACATGATGAAGTCCGCTGATTCCATCTTCAGACTCAAAGTTGCTGCTATTTCTTTTGTGCTTTTATCGAAAGAACTGGATGCTTTTATTTTATCCAAAGTGTCCTTGACTTCTTGATAGCTTGTCCACAACGCACGGATAGGTTCAGCCCTTGCAGTCCATCTTGTTTTGGACAAATTCCGCAATCTTAGAGAAATTTCTACCTCTTTTATGCTAGATTCGAATTCGGCATTCCTTAAATAGCCAATCAGCAACAAGAATAAGAAGCGGTAAATTACTGAAAAGTATTTACAGTAGAATCCCGATAACTCGAACATGCGATAACTCAAACTCTCGCTAACTCGAACAGATTTGGCAGTCCCCTTGAGCCTTATTCCCTGGGATAAACACCATTTTCAACGATTCTGTTGGTAAATATTGCTGCCCCTTGGCAAATTCGTAATACTTCATTCGGCGCCCGACCGACGAAAATGGGACTGACGACAAGAGCAATTTAGCAATTGTTTCCAATCCGACAGAAGTACAGAACGCAATTTCATAAATTTTGCCGACAAAACATTCATTTTTTAAATTTTGCCGACAGATTTGCACTCGACACCCCCCCGTAGCTACGGCCCTGGGGGCGTTGCGAGCGAGTGGAAGAGTAGGGCCCTTGCAGGGGTCCAGGAGGCGGAGTCCCCGGGAGCTCCTGAAATCTTACTACTTGTTAGGCCTTAAATGGCTTAGGATTCTTTATATTCTCTTTCTGCACAATGATAGAAAACACAAGAAACACAGAAGGAGTACGTTGTAGCTCTTAAATATCCAATGCATCAGCAAAACATGAAGCCAGCAAAGAACTCTCGTATGCAAACCATGTATGTAGATACGGGAAAATGGCATATTCCTTTTTGATAATGGACACTCGATCCTCGTATTCAATCCCAAATCTGAACATAGGTCAAACGAATATTTCTCTTGCAACAAAACTTTATTACCAACAACAGTGACAGTCTAAAATATTTAGTAGCTTTTGTTTATAAACCAGTTTTAGTACAATTTCCAAAATGCGTTAAATGATTTGGCTTATTTCGCTTGCGATATTGACAGGAGACAGATTGTCTACCAGGTCTTTGTATTCAGATGACATTGGGAAAGAGTTGAACTTGAATCTATCTTTTCTGTATCATTGATGATCGTAAAAATGTTTTAATTCTTCACACTAAGGAGAATAAACGCTCTGGTGTGACTTTATTTACTCAAAATTAAAAACTTAATATTCTTTTGGCCAAATTTGTGGAGGGGGGCATGGCCCCTGTGCCCCCCCCCAGGTGGTTTTTTTCATGAAAAAAGAATGGAAAGAGAGGTGCTAAAATTGTCTTACATCAAATCAGATAGCAAGAATAGGCGTTAAAGAGTTCAAGTTCAGAACATAAAAGTGATCAATAATGGATCGAGCGAAAATGATAACTAGCTACTGAAACTTTACGTCTGACAATCATCGGAGTAGAAGACCATGAAAAGAACGAAGATCACAAATCATTATACCTAGAGTGAGACTGAAATCAGCCAATCATGAATTAGGTGAACGATTGTTATAGTGACTTGAGAAACGACCTATTGGTATAGTCTGTCAGACGAGTGCGTAAGCACGAAACTCAGAGTAACAGAAGGACAAGTTTTTAATCGGTTCATTTTGCTTAGCCCTTACGTTATCAACACAAGGATTATTCAAAAGCCTTTATTGATGCTTGATAAACATCTAGTTGTTTTTTTTAATAAGATTCATTCTATTTTCTTTGTTTTATGGGGGGACTCTCTCGATTAGTTTATCTATCAATCCAGAACTAGTAAGTGCCGCAGTGACGTCAGCATATCACAGAGCACAGGGAAACAAGCACTCGTGAAGCAAGTCTAGTCTAGAAGTACTAATACAGCTAGCAGTCAAGCTTTCAAGATGGCTGGTCATTTCTCCGGTAGGATGTCATCTGTTGTTATTATTTCTCACTAATATGCTCAAAAAAAACGCTTTGGCTATTTGACCTCAGTCAGTCAAGACTGATCGAAAATCCAAATGACCCGCAGTCATCTGCACAAGTGCAAAAGATCAAATTAGACTCTTAAAACTTAAAAGTATTGAATAAATTCATCTTTGAAAGAGCCTATTCTATCCGCTCCCTAAGTGATTTACGTTATACAACCGTTCAACCTAATGGTAATTTATGATATTTCATAATAAAGGTATTTCAATATTAGTTCATAATAAAGGTAATTCATATAAAGTGGCCACAGGTACAGCTGCTCTATACCAAATGTAAACACAGCTAGGATTGCGGGAGTGATTCTACGCATTTGTTTTAGTAAAAGTTTTACAACTCCTGTAAGTTTAGCCTTAGGGTTTATTACAGAGGCTGACCAGCTTTCAAATTGATTTCTAACATTCTTAAGATGAATTTAAAGGGAATTAATTAGATTATATAAAAACATGATGGCTTCAGTAGGACAGTTTTGTTGATAGTTTATAGTTTATAGTTAATAGGCAAATACACTTACTATCTTGGTAAGGTAGTATTGTTATTGTCCAAAGTATCAAGGGCCCACTGAATATGGAGACTAATCAAGCAGTTCAACCCTTGTCTTTACTGTTGATGTGACCACCCCTTCTGATTCCTTTTGCATCATTCTTGCCTAGAATTACAGAGAGCTGGCAAATTATCTCCTCATACTTCATGTGACAGGTCTGATGATGGTTTTGAACCCGGCCCCCTATGAACAAGGATAGAGAGATCTAACCACTCTGCCATCACATCACCAGCAACTCAGCCAAGAAGGACTTGCAATAAGCTCTGTGTGACATACCCAAGCGTGAAATAAACACAAGGATGAAAAATTTTACACATTCCCATGCTAATCATTCTTGTCACTCCTTTCTAGAATTTGGGCTTCTGCCTGAACTGGTACAGGGAATAGAAGAAATAGGATGGATGTAAGTATTTTTGCTGCTTTCAGTACCAGTTTTGAACGGTAAAGAATTCCTATTCTAAAATAATTTTGGTTTCTGATTTAGTAAACATTAATTTTTTGAATAAGTGAAAACATTTTCAACAGGCTACCGACTGATATTCAAGCAGAGGCTATTCCTTTAATTCTTGGAGGTGGCGATGTCCTGATGGTATGTGTTGCCTTGTTTATTATGTGGATCAGGGACTTTGGATTTAATACAACTGGAAGCTGGTTCAGCTATCTTATCTTTTACCTTTTTCGCATTAACAGTTTGATTAAGTTTGACTTGAAGTTTTAGCTAAGGACAGATACTGACAAAAGAAGGGAACTCGAATGTCATGTAGTGGTGTACGGGAATTCCAGCACACCGGATAATCCGGCGCTGGATCGCAAATTTTTCAAAAATCCGGTTCTGGCCGGATTATTTTGCAAATTCCGGCTGGTTACCGGATTTTTTACAACCTTTTTTAGAACTAAGACAATGTACAAAGAATTTCAAAATTAGTTTTAAACGTGTAAATACAACGAACAACTCATAGATAACAATATATTATTTTGTTATTTTGTTGCCTTTAACAAAAAACAATACGAAGTTTAAGAAACTTTTAGTACTAGGGCTTGAGCCAAGTTTCTTATGAAATAAAAAGTAGGTAGTTCCTTGAAGCAAAACTTGTAGTTTTAGATAAAAATTAAGAAAAGAAAGTTCAGTGATAGCTAAGGGTATAAGAAAGTAGTATACTGTCGTGTATTTTTGTTGATTTTTTATGTAAAAGAAAAACATTTTTGGAAACTCTAAACCTGTAAACATTAAAGAAACTTTTAGTAGCCTACAAGTGCAAAAAGCTACGTAGATTAAAAACTTTACAGCAGAATACCTTTTTGCCTTTTTGAACTGGAAAAAACATTGGCAAAATATCCGGTTACGGCCGGATTATCATAAAAAAATGCGGTAAATCCGGTTCCGGCCGGATTCTAAAAACCCTGATCCGTTACATCCCTAGTCATGAATGAGAATTTTCCTATGTTTGAAGGGAAATTATGCAGAATTGGCAAGTCATTGGTATCCAAAACCTTGTCAAGTTTCATAACATATCAAAAATTAGTTTTTTCTTTTCAGTTCACCTTTAGGCTATCACCACAATAATACAATAAAGAATGCTGTTATGATAATGGCCGACAGACAGTTTTCTATAATTGAAAAAGACCGAAAATCATTAAAAATTGATGTTCAAAGATATTGGCAATCTCTTCTTCAGGATCAGTTTGAAGAATAGAATGAAAGAAATGGGGTTTCAAGGTTGTATGTGGGTTAATGACAGCACCAATATCTCCAAAGTGAATGCAATTTTGGATTTACAATTCTTTGGGGTTTAGAATTCTTGACTTCTTTCAATCTTGAAAAGATTAAAATTTCTCTTTTTATCTGCAAACCATTTCTCAACCGCATGCAAATGGGTTATGTATTGTGGTGTCTTATCAGACCCAGTAGATAGCACAATACTATCTGTGATAATTTATGGAATAGTATGCAGTTATTCAAAGCAATATTTATATTTTTGTTTTAAGGCAGCTGAGACAGGCAGTGGTAAAACTGGGGTAAGTTGTTTCGATGTTAATTTGAGCAATAAATTTAGACTTGTTACATCAGCCGTAATTATAGCTATTGATAATTTCGCAGGACGCTCAAACTACGACTCATTAACAAAGGGTTAAAACTCTGGCCTTATTTCTGAGATGACGAGTGGTTAGAAATTGATCTTCTTTTGAATTTGCTGTTCCGCTAATATATCACGCAAAATTTTGTTGAAAAGGCTCACTAGGCTAAACCAAGAAAAGACAAAATGAAACACAGACTGCAATTTCCTCAGCTTCCTTCACAACTATTTCAAGAATTCACCAATCTGAAACGGCTCCCCTTTTTTGGTGCAGCAAGGCCACTTGTTTGACCGTTTGATTATTAGACCCAGGTTGAGCAATTTCTTAGTGGCAGTCTCATTTTCAGATGATTTAGAGTGAATGACAATGCTCAAATTGGAGATGATTCAATAAGATTACGATAAACTTGAATATCTCAACTCATTGAGTAGTGGTGAGGGCGTCAACAGAAGGCCATGAACATTAAATACAGAAGGAAAGGCACAAATTTCTTCTTGTGTTTTTTCTCAACTAAAGATTTAAGATGGCAATAAAACACAATCATTTAAAATGATAGCCAACAACTTTGATGACCCATTACAGCATTGAATGTGTTATTTCTACTTATCAGGCATTCTGTCTTCCTGTAATTCAAATTGCTCACGAAACATTGGTTGATGTAAAACAAGGAAAGAGATATGGTGGGCCTAGTGTCAGTTCAGGTAATATCACACGATGTTTTCTTGGATGATCAGTTTATTTGAACTATCTTCTTCCTATATCACCCACAGTATGATTTTCTGATTGTTAAAGAGTGATGTGTATATCTAGCACTGAGGATGGTTTTTAACTGATATCTCCTTGATTCAAAATTTCACATCTTAAAGATGCACACAAAACATCTAAGTGTCTCTTCTTATTGTCGTTAACACTTCTTCTCCACTACTCCTGTCTGGGGGCAAGCTAATAACATCGTCCACCAAAATTTCTAGCACATACCAGCTAGTTTCCAGGTTTACACCACTGCACTCACTTGGGAAGCATATGAAGTACAAACAGGGCTGTCAAAGAGGGGGGAGGGGACCGATTTCCCCAGGGCCACAGCCTTTAAAGGATCCAAAAATTATATAGCCTTTTAACAATGTTACTGAGCCAGAGCAGGGCTTTAGTTTCTCCCTGCACACCTCAACCTGAATCGCCTCATTAAAAAATATTTCATACTATAGAGTACTCGTTAATATTTTCAACAATATTTAAAGACTCTAAAAGTTCATTATTTGGCTTTGTAGATTCAAAGTGGGTTATGAGTGTAAATGACAGGGAACCGTCATTTGGTAAGGTTGAAATTTATTTTTGTATTGTTTCCTATTATTATCTTGTTTTGAGGGTGCGTCTTGTTCTGTTGTAAAGAAACTATCAATTTGGACCCAACTCTGAGTGAAACAATTCGTTAGGTTCCATTTTTATTCCCTTTATTGCATACTATTTTCTGATGAAATTGAGACAAAAGCTATTTTAGTTATCATATTCCGCTATCTAGTCTCTTTTTTCGCTATCCTGAAGTTCTGTACCGATAAAATATCAATCTTTCTGTTGTGGCATGCTTCAAAATATTCAGAACAACTCGTGAAGGAGCTGTTGATTTTTCTTTATGAATCTGTTTGTTATCGTCCAATGATTCATCCATATAAGATTAATAGATCTATACAAGACGATGATTCAGATTGCTTTACATTGTGATATTTATTGCAGCAATTGATGAAACGGGAACGTTGTGCCAGTCACGTGAGCACACGAAATGGCAAGGAGCACGGGCGAATCTGGGTGTGACTAAAGGTGAGCTTTGTAATTCTGAACTCTGACCTCAAATTGATGCTTTTTTCTTCAATTGTTCATACCTAATATGAAGCCAAACATATGATTTCAACATAAGAGATAAAACATAACAATTGAAGTAACTTAAGGAGACATAGAAAAAGCTGGAAGTAGCTCTCCTCCCAAGTGTCCTTTATACAATTTGATACTAACATTTAGCAATGCACATATGAAAGTGAATTATACTCTTTTTTTATAAACGAACCAGTTAATTTGATTTTAAGCTGGCTGTTCTTAAATTTTCCTTCCATTTTCATGTGAAAATGTTCTTGAATTGTTCTTACTTTTCCATTGCTTTATAAGCCTGTTTTGCTGTCATTTGTGTTTAATTGTCTAATATTTTTACTTTTCTATCCTGTCTGACAAACAAGGGTGTCACCAATTTGCATGTTTTATATTTATCTCTTAGTCTCATGGTTATTTCTCATTATTATATCTTGATCTAAAAATGGCCAGCTTCAGCTTATTCTTACGTTTTTCTTAACTTTTGGCAAAATGTCAAGCTCGTCTTCTTATAAAATTGTTCTTATTAAAAAAGATTGTACGCGTATTTTTGCAAGAGAACCTAGCTTATGCTAGGATGATTTGATTAATGTTTAGTTTTGAAAATGTGTATTTCTCTGCAGGAAAATGGTATTATGAAGCAACTGTTACAGATGAGGGATTATGTAGAGTTGGTTACTCAACTGGCAGGGCAACATACGATGTTGGTATGTGCAGCAATTCATTTACAAATCACTTTTTATGTGTTTTGGCATCCTTCTTTTTCTTTTCTCCTGTAATATTGATTATTACTTTAATTAAATTACGTTTTATTTACTTTGAAATTATAATCTTCAACTACAGGGAAGTTTGGAAATCAGTATTTAACTGTAATTTTACCCCTTATGAATATTATGAAGTGAAAATGAAATTAAATGAAATGTACAATGGTTCAATCACTATGAACGATTTTCTCAGTTTCCCTACTTGCAATCTACCCAAAATTAACAAAGGATAGTGTTATGATGGGTGCAAATGATTTGTTTACATTGGCACGTACATGGTGCACCTAGTATGCAGAGATGATGATAGAGCAGACAAGAGAGAAAATTGGTGAGAACCACTAAGAAGCACACTGTTCTCTTGTGGATCTCTATTCGGTTAATCTGTTGCTTTCCTCCGGTACCTAGGGTGCTTGTAGTTGTTGTTGCTGGTGTTCTATTGATTTTCCAATCATATCTGTAGGAACTGACAAGGAAAGTTTTGGGTTCGGAGGAACTGGCAAAAAATCGACATCAAGACAGTTTGACAGTTATGGAGAGGTTTGTGCAAATTGTTTAACTCAAAAAGAAGCAATGCCCTGCTGATAGACTTAATATTCAAACTTTGTGTGAAATTGTTTTCTAGAAATGATATGACGTAAGTTTTCGTTTTCCATCAAAGGCAGACTCCTAAATGGTTAATTTTCAAACGTGATGCAACATCAATATTTCTTTCTCATTCCTAGCCATTTGGATTCAAAGATACAATTGGTTGTTACATTGATCTTGTGAACTATTCAATAACATATAGTAAAAATGGTAAGTAGAGACATTTGCTTCTAATGCCTCAATGGCCAGCCTCGTTATTTCTTGGTTATTATTATTATCATCATTTCACTTTTTTAAGGAGGGTTACCCTATCAACAGAGACTGATTACAAAAGCCTTTAATACAAAATAAAATTAGATAACTTGAATAAGATTACAATCAAATCAGTTAAAAGCATTAGATACCTCAAAATACAGTAACCTATCATTTGATTGTTGTCCTTTGCTTGCATGGATTATCTTATGGAGCTGTGAATGTATTGGTGGATATTGTCAACTAGTCTATTGCTTTGTTTTCCAGGAATTGGTATGGGAAGGGCTTTTGAAATCCCTAGAAATTTACACGGAAATGCATTTTTCCCCTCTGTTACGCTCAAGGTCAGTTTTAAGTGACGTAATTTCTTTTTTAATACAGATGTGTTTTTGTTATAGTTTGTTTGATTAGAAAATATTACTTTCATCTTTTCAATTTTTGAATCATAAATATTTTAATTTTCTCTTCATACTTTAGCTTATTTATTAACCTATCTAGTATGTTGATAAAAGTGAGGTAATTTGGTTTTTAGAATGCTGAATTGAAATTCAATTTTGGACATCAACCATTTAGGAACGAACCAGCAGTAAGTATGTCTTAAACTATTCATGATTCGCCAAACTTTGTATGGATTTTCCTTTATTCACTCTTTTTCGTAAGAAGAGTTTGGATAACCGTAATGTTGGTTAACCGTCCTAAGAAGAGTTAGGATAACCGTTCTGTTCGATAACCGTCCTAAGGAGAGATGGATAACCGTTCTGTTCGATAACCGTCCTAAGGAGAGATGGATAACCGTTGGATAACCGTCCTAAGAAGATTTCTCTTTATGCACTCTTTTTCGTAAGAAGAGTTTTCATAACCGTTCTGGTTACCTTTACAACAATGAATCGAGTTCAAGATAATTCTTCTAACATATAAAATGCTTCTAACTTATAAAATGCTGAATAGAATAACCCCCTCTATCATAACAAGTATTTTTCTTACTCTATCTGTTATGTTTCTTTCTAAAATGCATTCATTTTTAATTTCAAGGGGGATTATCAAGCAATATGTAAAGCACCATCTGAAGTGATAAAGAAATCTCAGCAAGGTGAAAATATTTCTCGTATTGTGTTTGGAAATATCTTATTACCAAAAAAGAGATATTTAACATAATGAACAAATTTCTTAAAGTAATAAGTAACAATTTTTAAGTCATTTATTCTTCCAGAAGCCTTTGTGTTTTGTGCTTATGGTATTTGGTATTAGAACCCCACGCGTTCCAAACTCTCTGCTCTGAAAGCTCTCAATAAAGTGGGTCTGCTAAATTGCAACGTTAACAATTGTATGCGTTTTTCTTATAGTTGTTTTCAAAGCCACTCAGGCAGTAACATTAGGCTGCAATAGCACCAGAAAACAAACACTAAGACAGTCTATGCAAAGGAGAAAAATCCTTGTAACCTACTACCTCTCCATTTCCATTTTCAGCCGCTACTGCCCCAGTAAAGTTCACAAACATATGCTCGCCATCATGTATTATAATGGAGGTTAGTTGATTTAACTTTGATTTTACTTTGGGGTATTAGCTAGGGGCGTGCTGGGAGAAAAACGGTGGAAAAATGAAGTCTAGGGCCCAATTAGTGTTGGTGCCATAAGGATAGAAGAGCCCACAATAAGCAGTCTTTTTGGGCCCACCGGGATACACGGAAATTTCCAGCACGCCCCTGGTTATTAACAAATGTTTACTGCTTTTACCACTGATATTGAAATAAGGACTGGAACGAGCATCTGTTGCTCGAAAGTGAAGTCTTCGGAGGCCATGTTAGAAGGATCAATAAGACTTCTCCTTGCAATACTTTCCTTCTCTTTGAACAAAATTCAAGTAAACGGTATTCGGCTGGGTTGCTAAAGTTGAAAACACGGGTGTTACTTTTAACAATCGAACATAGATTTTTATCAGAAAATCAAAAGAGGCATAGATTGCCCTCTTTTGCTACTATTTGTTGTATGATATGCCATGCTTTTCTCTCTTGTTTTTTCTCTGTCTCTCTCTCTTGGTCTGATCAGTAAGTTATACTAATATTTGATTCTATTTCACAGCCTTCAAGGGAACTTGCGATTCAGGTGAAAAAAAATCATTATTATAATAGTATTACTTATAATCGACCAGTTTAAGATTGTGATAAACCAGTGGTTGTTTCATCTAGGGCAAACCCTAAGTTGAATCTAGGAATGTTTGTTTGATATTGGGTATTCTGGTAAGTTAATTCTGGGGTGGCCTAAGACATAGTGCTGTAAGTAAGACTTTGCCTCCCACGCTCGATGCAGTCTTAGCATTGCATGGTTAGTAGAAGAGGTATATCGAAGTTGTTATATTGGTACGATTATAGACAAATATACTTTTTGGCTGATACGGTTCTTTTTAGTACAATCTGGAAGTTTTTACATATATCTTATTATCTTTCAGACAAATGAAAACATCAAACTGTTCAAGAAGTACATTCCAGATCCTAAACCAAGGTTTGAGAAAATGAAATAATTTTGTTTTTAAAGTTCCAATTTACTATTTTAATTTACTGTAAATTTACTTCTAAATTTATAAAGCCAAAACATAGGAATTGCTATCCTATCACTAACTCATATTTCCTTTTAAAGTCTTTCCATCTCTCCATCTATAGCTGCTCTGTTTTCGTTGGAGGAGGAGACTCAAGAGAAATGATAAGAGAGTTGGAAAATGGGGTATGTTATCACATCACAATGGCTTTTCATCAGAGACCTACATAAGCATATTTTATTAAAAGAAAATCTTTAAAAGGGACCCTTTGAGACCCTTTGTGACAAATATTTGAGAATCATTGAGAATTCCTAATACTTTGGAGAAATGTAGTCAACAACAATTTGGGACCATTGTTGAAACCTGGGGAGATTCCTTAGCTTCCATTATATCCATCCAATCTGCTGTGCCAAACAAACTGTATCTTAAAGCCTTGATGTATTTGTTGCTTTAGAGAACACATGGTTTTATTAGAAAAAGCAGATTTTCAGAGTCTGATAGGGTTTGTTCATGTCACTCGATCCTTGTTCGAAGGCTTGTTGGTTCGAAGCACTGATCTCTAAACAAAGACTGGATCGAGCATCTGTCGTTCTAAAATGAAGCTGCTAGCGGCCATATTGGAAGGCTCAATTAAATAAATTGAGATTACACTGGGGAGTGCTTTTCTTTCTGACTGTTGAAATGTTATGAATGATCAGCTGGAGACTGAATAATTGTGCAGCTATTGTTAACGAAGAATCAACTCACTATAATTTCTTCGGCAGCCATATTGGGAGATCAATCAATTGCAAGTCGAAGTAATGGCTTCAAATATTTGGCTTCAGGAACGAAAGAGTGATTGACCCTGTCTTTATTTTGAGATCAGTGCTCCGAAGCCATATTCAGAACTCTTGCATTAACTGCGAGGATATAAGTTACTAGCTCGTTTAACTCCAGGCAAAGTAACAAAAGGAATGATGAGGATCATATTGCTTCAATAGCTAAACAGCCAATAGGATTTATTCTACTTTTTCTTTCCTGAAGTATGGTTTTGTTTTGAGTCTTCGCGTTGTGTGATTTTCTGTTCATCCTCTATTTTGTTTTGTTTTTATTAGGTTGATATCGTTACTGGAACACCTGGCAAACTCGTTGATTTCATCTCAACTGGAAAATTAAAATTAGATCAAGTGAGCTATCATTACTATGGCCATTCCATTAGTACTTTGGAGGGATACCTTCCAGTACTATGGAGATTTTCCAGTACTGTGGAGGATACCATCAGTACTGTGGAGGATAGCTAGAACTCAAAATTCATAAAAGCTCCAGCAATTGCAGATTACACCGTCGAGTATCTGACAGATGGTATTAGGATATGATATCTCGTTACGTTACAGTGATATTCTGACTCTTCAGTCGGTGGAGGGGGGGGGGGGGTCATTTGGGGATATTATCATTACTGTGGGAATACCATGAGTACTTTGGAGGGATACCATCAGTACTGTGGGGATACCATTATTACTTTTGAGGGATACTATCCAGTACTGTGGAGACTGTTCAGTACTGTTGGAGGATATCTACCACTAAAAATTCATAAAAGCTCCAGTGATTGCAGATTACCCTGTTGTATATGTGACAAATGGCTTTAGGATATGATATCTTATTGTGTCACACTGATTTCCTGGCCCTTCAGATGTTTCATCAATTCTTTTTCTATTTCAGGTCAGATTTTTTATCTTAGATGAGGCGGTAAGTTTATTCTTATACAAACGAACCCCCATACAACAGACGCTACTGAGACAAATTCTAGTGTCTACGGTGTCCTTTGTATACTTGGGTTGCAAAATCGTTCCACTTGATAGTGTACAGTTCGTTAGAAATTCTCGTGATCCAGAGCTCTAGCCCAGGACCCCTGACTTATCCTTGTAACCTGAGAAAAAGAAGTTTTAAGAGGGTATATTTATGTCATGTACACAGATGTTTCTGACGAATCTTTTATCAAGGATTCTTTCCATGTTTCAGGATGGTCTTTTGGCTCAAAATCAACGAGACACAATCGAACAAATTTATAGAAAATGTCCAAAAATGTCATCTGATGGGAAAAGACTACAGGTTGGAAAATTTTCATTATCTCGTTTTGATTTGACCAGCATTAAAAGAGAGTCATCACTGAACTTTTAGCTTCTTATTTAGCTTCTAACAGATCAGGATGAATACAGTTGAATGCTTTCAACGATGCACATGAAATGACATGAAAATCAAAAGTCATATTTTTTGTCACTCTTCCAATTTTAATGGGGTGTTTATTGACAGGGTTTCTTTAAAAGCAATTATTAATTGAGAAAATTTTTATGAATGAAAATGACACTAGTAGGACTGGAACCCTTGACGAAATACACAAACCCTTCTCCAAACTAAGCATCTATTCCTAGGAAAAACGGTTATTACAGAGGGACTCAATTAAGAGGGTTGCTAAAAATATTATTTATCATAGACCATTTTAACGATCAAATTAGCCTTTTATGATCTAAAATCTCCTAGGGAATTCTCAAATGCCATTATTAATTGTACGTCTTGAGATATGTGAGAATTTTCATTTTTTTATGATAGATGATTGTCTGCTCTGCGACACTGCACAATTTTGATGTGAAAAAGTTAGCTGTAAGTAGATTCAATTGCTAATCATTTTTATACTTCGATCCGTTAGGTTTCTTCACCACTACATACAGCTTTTTCATCAAGTGATTATTGAATAAGAATTACTGACTTTCCAATATAAAATTTTCATACTTGTATAGAACCAAATAGGCGTAAACCTAGGGTATGGTTACTTAGAAATTTTTGAGGTGGCATGACCCTTCTAATGCTAACCCTGCCACCTTAGTTAGGGGGTGTATTTTGATTTTTAATCCTTTTAATTTGTAGTCTTGAGCATTTTTTTCTTCAACTTTTTCTAGCTCTATGGAAATTTCTATAAATTGTATTGTATCTTTTTAATCATTTTATTCCTGTGATTAGTTTTTATGCTATTGTGGCAAAAGGATATATATTTACAATTGGTGATATGTTCTCGGATGTATTTTAGATTATGAAATTTCAGATCATGTTATCTAACAGATATGTCTAAGAGTCTATTCTTGTCTTTTCAGGAAAAACTGATGCATTTCCCCACGTGGATTGATTTGAAAGGTCGTGACTCCGTTCCTGATACAGTTCATCACGTGGTTTGTATACTGTATTCATCGTATGATTCGAATCTTGATTCTAAATTCTTTTTCTCGAAACAGAGTTTTCCTAAAATATTTTCTGCCAACATGCTTGGCCTTGCTTCTTTACTGAGCTGTATTTCCGGTTTTCAAAGCATTTCCATATTTCAGTTCATGTTATAAGGGACATACTTGATGTACCAGACATAGTATTTAAAGTAGATATGTTCATTTATTTCTCCCACTGTGTAAATTTGTTTGATTGCTAGGTTTGCAAAATTGATCCTACCAAAGATTCCCGATGGAAGACTCTTAGGCAACGTGTGAAGGTATTTCTAAAATTCGTTCCTTCCAAATACTCTTAGTACACCAATTATTACTACTGCGGTGGTGATGTAACTGGTGATACCTGATATCATGGATTTTTAGCACTGTTATACTTTTAGTCACTGCTTTGATGATTTCCTATTATCTTACCAGGTCCAATGTTTTGATTTGTTAGACATTGCTTTGAGATGTAGCTTGTATTTACAAGAGTATTTAATTTCATATATGTTTGGATATACCCTTTTTTGATTTATGTTATATCTTTAGACTGACGGAATACATATGAGTGATACTTTGAACCCAAACAGTTTAACGCCAGGTAACTTGTGATGTTTAGTTATTAGCTTATGAAATCACTTAAAGTTTCCAAGCTCTTAAGGACCTTAGTTGGCAGTCAATCGTTGTAGAAGACGGTCATTAAGATCCTATTTTCTCTATCGCTATCCCTCCAGATAGGCGTAGGCACGGCTCCTGTACCTGGCTGAAGAGCCACTTCAATCCCACCCTTAACACTGCGTGCTAAGTAGAGAATCATTAATTTCCAGTAGTACATTAAGTCCTTGGCATGACTTGACCAAGAGGGATTGAACCAATGACCCTCTGGCATGGTGGTAAACACTCAAACACAGGACTATTGCTGCTATGTATAATTGTCTTGAACCTGACCGAAACTTTACACATAATAGTGGCTTCTAATCGCAAATGATTATTTTTCTTTACACTCTGCTTCAAATATCTGTTTGTATTTTTGTTTACAGAGATGAAATCAGAAGCAGTTAAGATTCTCAAAGCTGAGTATTTACTACAGGCAATCGTGGAACACAAAATGGATCAGGCCATCATTTTCTGCAGAACGAAATTGGATTGTGATAATATCGAGAAATTCCTTGTTACAAAAGGAGGTAAGTTGTATTGTACTGGCTTCTATATAGCATTAGCTTTGGCTTCAATGATGCTTCACTCAGTGCGTCCAGAGTACACTCAAAGTATCCTATTACAAAAGGTAGTAGATAGCATTATGTTGGTTTAAATATATCATTACGGTTTAGGCTGTACAGTCCAGATTACATTTAGAGTTATCTCATTACGAAATACCCTCATTGCAATGTCTTCAAGATAGCATTACAATGGCCTCTGTAATGCTGAATGATGATTCAATTCATCCAGATTGATTTAGAGATACTTCGTCGCAAAAAGTTTTAGGTAGCATTGTAGTTGCTAGTGGCTTCGATATACCATAACTATGGCTTGAATGCAACCTGATTTTAGTTAGTCCTGATAATACTGAGATATATTTTAGTGCCACTCATAAAAGCTTTCTTCTGATTAAATTACTTGCAACATTTCAGGCGTTGGTAATCCAAAGTTTTCTTGCGTCTGTCTGCACAGTGATCGTGGACATAAAGAAAGACAGTCAAATCTCGCTGCTTTCAAGGTCAGTGCCATTACATTTCCCCTTATGCTTTATACTTAATCATACTGGTGAAATAAAGTACTTACAAACTACCTATTTTGCCATCATTTCGTAAACAAACCCTGGAATTCTCTATACCCGAGGCACTCTGTTCGCGTAGAACTAATTCTGTAGTAAAAAAAATGACAGGAAGGTCAGTTTTGCGTCTGATAAGTTTTAGAGCGAACAATTGAATTGAAATGCTAGTCTTAGTAAAATATTCTTTATCTCTTAAATGGACCCCTTTGAGCTCTTATCGTTAGAGATTCACCTGTGTTTGTAGCCATCGCCCGACTGACTCGAGTTACCTGAAAACACTAACTAGTGGCTCAGCTCAAAATAGATGGCTTATGAATGAAAGTTGAAGGTAGGCTCTATGCTAAGATAAAGAAGCTAACGAGGGCTGTGGCTGAAACCCTTCTTCATCGTCGTGAGGTGACTGTTTAGGCTTGATTTACACCTGGATTTTTTTTCTAATTCATACGCTCAAAAGGAAATGACTTAATCAACAGGTCAACACAATTATTACTCTCGCCACTGATTAAGAACAAAAGATTATTACTAACTACAAGATAATCAGAAAGTAACAGTACGCTCAGTCTAGGGAACAAGCTGCACCTTATAAGTCAACTTCTCATCTTTGCATTACGGTGCAACTAATCCTCTTGAGTGGGTGGGGTAAGTAACTAAATCTTTCCCCTGCAGATCACTGTTGAAGTATTGTGTGTTAGTGTCATTCTCAGCGTTAATGCCCTTATCTCCCTCGGGCAACTAACCCATCCAGTACTGCATTCACTTAGTCCTAAGGATTGCTATTTCGTCTATTGGGATATGTGATTGATTCATTACTTCTGATTCGACTGTGTATCTTCATTTTAGACAGGTAAGGCGAAATTTCTTATCTGCACTGATGTAGCAGCCAGAGGAATAGATGTCAAAGGTGTTCCTTTTGGTAAGTAGTTAAACACCATTATGTCTCAAAATGTGTTTTATTATGGCCCCTGTGTGAATGGGGTCTCAGGCGCTTTTTATATGAACAAAACCATCCTACCTTGGAAGACCTACCTTGTTTTTATGGAAATTTCATCCTTTTCATCCCCCCTTCTAGCATTTCATCCCTCCTTCTAGGTTTCCATTCCTCTTTCCAGTTTTTCATCTCACCTTCAAGCATCTAATGAGGTGAAAATTTTGCGCATAAACAGAGGATGAAAAATGCAAAAATTTGTATTGGAAGGTGAGATATCACGTCTCAGATAGAGGGCTGGAGGGTGGGGTATTTTATCCATATGAACAAGCCCTTACTATAATGTTTTGACTTATTGAATCCTCTTTCCCCTGCAGTTGTGAACGTAACACTACCTGATGACAAAGCAAACTACATTCATAGGATAGGACGTGTAGGGAGAGCTGAAAGGTTTGTATGCATACACGCTGTAGGGTTAGGCTTATGGTTAGGGCTAGAGTATTTTAGATTATTTCAGAGTTTTTATGTACTTATAATAAATATTCTGGAGCTTTTTAAATGATTATGATACATTTTTCAGAGTTAATTTGATTTCTTTTATTTCTATTCTTTTCAGAATGGGCTTAGCAATATCGTTGACTGCAGTTGATCGGGAAAAGGTAATTCAAAATATGCTTCATTTATTACCTACCCCATTTATAGCTTGCACAGTTGATTGCTTATTCTATAGCTATATAATCATGATGTTATCCTGCTTAGTAGTCGTTACTGTACTGCATTTTTATGATGGTTTTCTAAATGAATACAAACTTTATTATTTAGTTGGGCTTAAAACGTCATTGGGAACACAACTAATAATTCACCATTTCTGTTCGTCATCTTTATAGGTTTGGTATCATAAATGTGAAAGTCGAGGTAGAGGCTGCTCGAACACGAGGCTGCTTGAACAGGGAGGATGCTCAATCTGGTATGACGAGATTCAGGTGAGTTCTTCTTTCCAATATTCTAAATTAACCGACGTGGTTCTCCCTGGGTTTAGGCTAGCCTGGATTGGATTTTTTGATGATCTTCTTATCTTGAATTATCTTAAAAGATTAGTTACTGTGATGATAAGATTGAGGAATCTTTTTACTTCTTAAATTCATAAGGCATGGTCAATGGACCTAGACCATTGCTCTGAAGAAGCAGGATTTAATCCAAAACACGAATCAATTTACGCCTTTACTGTGAATAGGTCTTTAGCTGGATATACTAGAACGCTACTAAGAAGATAATTCATTTCCTGATTCTGAATTTTGACAGCTGGCAAGCTCTTGTAAACATGTGATAAAACATTTGTTCTCAATCTTAAAACGATTCAAAGCTCGGAATAGAAATGATAAGATTTCAAAAAAATAGATACCTTCTGGGAAATGGCTTCTGGCTGCACAAGCCTTCTCCGTCCTACTCTTAAGAAAATATTGAATTTCTAAAACAATTAATCAAAGTTATACAATTGCAATGGACTAATAATGCTAGCAGCCATCTCTGGGGAGGTGTGTATCTTATTGATAATGCATTAGTTTGAGCTTTGAATCGTTTTGAATACGAACTGATTTGTTAACAAAATACAGATAGCCAGTTGACCAGTAAAAAGCTCTGGTTTGAGATTGAAACCAAAATTGAAATTATCACCTCGGGTAACGTCTTTGCTGTGCTGTGGAGGATGTTCAGTACTATAGAGGGTGTTCAGTACTGTGAAGGGTGTGCAGTACAGTGGGGGATTTTACTAGTCCTGTGGGGATACCAACAGTACTGTGGAGGGATACCATTAGTACTTTGGAGGGATACCATCCAGTACTGTTGAAGGATGCCATCAGTACAGTTGAGGGATACCCACAGTACTGTGGAGGATGTCCAGTACTTTGGAGGATGTTCAGTACTGTGGAGGGATACCATTAGTACTTTGGAGGGATACCATCCAGTACTGTTGAAGGATGCCATCAGTACAGTTGAGGGATACCCACAGTACTGTGGAGGATGTTCAGTACCGTGGAGGATGTTCAGTACTATGGAGGGATACCATCAGTACTGTAGAGGATGTTTAGTACTATGGAGGGATACCATCAGTACTGTGGAGAATGTTTAGTGAGTAATGTGGAGAACGTTCAGTACTGTTGAGGGATGCCATCAGTTCTGTTGGGGGATATCATTAGTACTGTGGAGAACGTTCAGTACTGTGGAGGAAAATCACAACGACTGTGTAGAAATTATCTAAAGAGCTTACATTTTCTAGAATGAAACTCTATAAACTCTGACTTTTGGTTTCTAGTATCTGGCTGATATAGAAGAGCATCTTGGGGAGACGATAGATAATGTTGATTTCGACTTCAAAATTCCGGTCAATGATTTCGATGGCAAAGTCGTTTATGGACAAAAGAGATCAAATAAAGGTACTTTATTCGGGTTTTTCTTTATGTTTCATGCTTTTTATGGAGACTGACGGGAATGCTATAGTTTAGTATAAAGGCTGTATGTGCCACTAAATATTTTTGAAAAATGTATTCATAATTATTTCAGACCTTCTTTCTAGTAATGACAAACTCATGGAGGCTGATTTTATACTTGGCAGTCAGAAAATATTCCTGTCTTTATATGTGGTTTGTGCTCAGTAGTGAGGGGGGCCTTCCTTTCTCATCATGCCCCTCTACACTATTGAATACCCTCCACAATTCTTAAACGATAAGATTAAACAGTTTAGACCGTAGAGATAAGATTTCAAAAAAATAGATTCCTTCTGGGAAATGGCTTCTGGCCTCACAAGCCTTCTCCGTCCTTATCTAAAGAAAATATTGAATTTCTAAAACAATTTTTCAAAGTTATACAATTGCAATGGACTGATAATGCTAGCAGCCATCTCTGGGGAGGTGTGTATCTTATTGATTATGCATCAGTTTGAGCTTTGAATCGTTTTGAGTACGAACTGTTTTGTTTACAAAATACAGATAGCCAGTTGACCAGTAAAAAGCTACGAAACTGTTTAATTTTATTGTTTTGTTATATATCTACAGTCAACTCTTTTTATTGACCGCAATACTGTTGGTTGTAGGGGATGCTTTTACTAGGTCTAGACCGAAATACTTGTTAATGATAACAAAATCTAATACTATATTCGACCAGAAGCAGGATGCCCTGGTAGCTCAGTTGGTAGACCGATCGAGGTGTAGACTCAGAGTTTGTGGGTTCTGATGCTACCCGGGTCAATTTCATTCAAATGAATAAATTCAACTGTTTTTTACATTCATTTGATATTGTTTAATCTTGTCAAAAGGTGGGAACTTCACATATCACACTGCTGAAATAGCATCATCTGTCAGAGAGTTGGCTTCGCTGGAGAAGAAAGCTCAGGTCTCCTTCTTGCAATTCAAACAAAACTGGCAAAAAACAGCAGCATAAGTACAAGTTTTTTTGCAATTTAGATGAACATATTTGCGTTGGAAATGATGCACCCATTTAGATTATTGATATTATGTTTATTTTATGAGTCACATGGTAAAACCAGTCTATGGTAAAAACTGGTTTAACCAACCAGAGCCGAATTCAAAAATGAAAATCGAATATGAAAATCGAATATGAAAACAACTTAAACTGCTGGTTCCAAATACTTTCAAATTACACCCTGACTTCATTTTAGCCACCAGAAAAGCAGGATTTCGTAGAAATCAGATAGAGGCTATATGACTAGGCAAATATGACACATCAATTTATTGTTTTAATGTAATACATCCAGCTGTGATGACAAGTTGTGATATAAAGCTGGTAGAGAAACACCGCGAATCAAAAAACACACAAATAAGTTTGATTAAATGATTATAAACAATTATTTAATCAAACTTATTTGTGTATTTTTTGCGTCGCGGTGTTTCTCTACCAGCTTCTTATTGATTTCTTCGCCGTATTCAACGCAGCAGTTAGTTTTAGTGGTTTTTTCTTTCATAATAAGTTGTGATATATTGTGATAATATAGTGATATATCCATATTCATAGAGGATCATGGTAATTTCGGATCATACACTTTTTTTTATAAGAACAATTTTATAAGAACACGAGCCTCAAATTCTGCCAAAACTTAAGAACAAGCTGAGAACAAACCGAGGCTGACCATTGCAAGGTCAATATAAGAATGGTACGAAATAAACCTGAGAATGACAAATAATTGCAAAACAAACCGATTGACAGCACACTGATATATCAGATGGTTAAAGGGCATACGTCGCCACCATTTGTGGTCCACCTTTGTACCTTTGTACCAATTAACAAAACTGATAGCAAAAACTGGCTTCCCAATCATTATAAAGTAAGAACAATTTAAGAACAATTCAGGCTGAAAATAGAGGAATATTTGAGAACAGCCAGCTTCAAATCGAATTTACTGGTTCTTACAAAAAAAGAGTGTAGTTGGTTTTCTCTTGAAGGTTAATAACAAACACCCGTTTCTTCAATCTAAACACAACTTAAAACACCGACCCCTCTAATAAAAGATACGTTTAGACCTGCAAAAGTAAGGCTTGCTTAAAATTGCCTGCTATTGTTAATTAAGCAACATTTGAATTGTAGAAATATTTATGTACAAAAATCCAACACAGTCCCTTTAACAGAGAATGATATGGTACTAGGAACTTATTTTCCTGACAGATAACAGAGAGCCTTATCCACTGACAAAATGGGCCTATTAGCCCCTTGCAAAGCTCTGGCGCCACCACCTGTCAAGCGAGACGAGATGAACCACGAAATTGAAAAGGACTTTGACCATGCTTGGTTAACAAGAGATACTAGTGCTCAAAAGGACTTTCTGTTGCTTTCCTAAAATGCAGACTAAAACAGTACGCCAGGATCATTCCAGAACAAAACAATTTTGCAATGATGCGTAATTTACGCAAGGACTTCATGGAACAGGGAAACTGATGACTTAACCTAATTTGGGGCCTTTAGCTCAGGTATTTTGATTAACTTGCTGTGTTTCCAGCCATCTCGTTTCAGCTCCTCTGTTTGAGGCATGGGAGAAGGCCGAGAAAGAAGATTGCTCGCAGTTAGAAATCGCGTGAGGCTAGCCTGCCCTCTGATAACCTCAGGTCAAGCCACGTTACAAAGCAGGACTTTACGATCAAATACCTCATCACGATACAATACAGACACCGACCTGCTCAATACAACTGACAAAGCAAAGCGTGTGAGTTTAGAATACTAATTCACTTCGTAAATAAGCTCTTACTATGAATGGGAAGTCGTACTTGCCATGAAAAATTAATTGGTTTGTTAGCACAAATTTGCCAAGTTCATCGAGTAGCAGTATCAAAAGAAACACGTTTTACTCTTACACAACAAGCAGTGGATTAGTTGCAGCTAAACTCAAATTCGGAGACCGGACTCGAAATCAGCTTGAATGTTTTGAGGCAGACACTGCATGAATAATAACAGCCTGCATTGCCAGAATACTTGTTGCTTTTCCGTTTAACTATTCTGTGTATCCTCCTTCAACTCGAGTGTGTTTTACTGCGACTGGCCTCGCGAGATAACGCAATATTTGTTTTGCTGAAGTATCTGTTGACTTTGTTGTTGTTGTTTATTGACAAAGCACTGCCAAACATACATTTGGAATATTTGGTTATCGGCTGGAAGTTCTGCATCCCCTTTGATTTGTTATGGTTGCGTTTGTTCTCGAGTCTTCGTCATCGTCATTCGACTCTGTAAGCTCAATGGGCCTCACTCATCTTACTCAACATGGCCCATTGATAGATTTCGTGTTGTTGTTGTTGCGTGATTGCTTGTTTATTTATTAAAGAATAACCATTCTATTTTTATCTGCGTAGTGGCTATTAAAAAGGCTCCCTGGCTTGCTTTGCCAGAAGTAGACTATTGCTGATGAGGTCGAATACCATTGCATAATCGGTTATCTACACCTTCACCCCCTGTGATTTCCTTACTTGGTCGATCAATATCCTCGTGTGGTATTCTTCCCGACTTGCTTTGCCTTGGTGCATCATTCGATGAGCTTCTTCAGAACATGATAGTCCAGTGTTTGTCAACTGGAAGATTGGTTGCTGCTGTTGCTTGCTCATAAACGTTGGCAGTGATGCTAGCTTCGATTTCCAGGAAGGAAGTGAAGAAAGAAAAAGCGTTTTGTAACGTCGAACTACAGCCATTGGAATCTGGGAGTGAATTGGTGAGTGAAAGATATTCAGTTTTCAATTATTTCCATTGGTTTAGATCTACTTAATTGCCTTACTTGACATTGCCAAAATCTCATGCACTTTTGACCCTGATACTCGAGAATCCTTTACAATCCCAAGAATTACGTGGAATCGTTGAGAAACCCTAACTTAATTAACGAAAGAGATTTTATTTTGAATCCTGAGGAACACTTGGTATCCATTGTCAATATTTTCTAGATTAAAAATTCAGTAATTCTCGAACGTTTTTTTGCAATTGCTTTGCCTCTGACCGGACACCTATGTTTTAAAAAGTGGCAAATCGAATCTTGCAATCAATTGATTTGATGATCAAGTGCTGAGTGATCTGAATAAGGAAAGAAGAAAACACGATCACTCCAGCGGTTGCCGAGTTATGATCAATCTATTAAGTTGCACATTTTCAAAATTCCTTTCTACACATGACCGAAGGGTGTAACATCACAGCTACATAGTGAAACCAAGGGGAAGTTATAAGGAAATAGCCTTAGATGAAATATTTGCGTAACTATGCGAGCTCCTTCTTAGAACTTCGAGGAAACATCGCGCAACACGTCCAACTATCGGCGACTACCTAATGAATACTAACTCAAAGAACGAACACCTAAATAATGTTTGTCCAAATTTTCAAGCTAAATTACTGAATCCGGATTGATAAAACCCGTGACATAGCCATAGGGCGCTTTGAAAAGATGGATTTCAGAAGAGGAAATCCTTGAATGGAGAAGGCAAGATGCCAAGAGGGCGTTTTATCATGGCGAGGTCACCATTTGATCGCGTATACTCTGGACTTGACATCTGAGAAGAGCGGACCATAAGTGAGATGAAATGGTTTCACGTCTATATAGGCTGTACGTTCGAATCAGAAGACCAAGTATTGCCTCGAGTATATTGCTAGATTTAGTTATTAGTAAATGGTAGCGATCACCAGCCAAAACAAGCTCTTTCCGTTGTGCTAAATCACCGGCCCAGAATCACAGGGAACTATTCCTACCTTTGTTTGTATAGAGGAGCATCGTTGAAACATGCGATCTGTCCGTATTCTTAGTTTATCCTGTTTTGTTGTTCTAGCAATTTACACTCTTCCTTTTTTACATAAGAACAATTTTATAAGAACACGAGCCTGGAATTTTGCCAAAAGTTAAGAGAACCCTAAGAGTAAGACCAAGCTGAAGCTGGCCTTTTCTATGAAAATAAGAAATAACCATAAATTGTTCTTACTTAATATTGGTTTGGAAGCGTGCTTTTGCTATCAGTTGTGTTGATTATTCAAAAGGTTGACTCTTTTAACCATCTGATACATGCATTTTTATTTTGTAAGCAATTGCTTTATAAGTAAGTCAGTACTCAACAAGACAAAAACTTAAGCAATTCCAGTACTGGATAGAGGAATGCTAAGCAATATGAAAATTTTAGTTCTGATCCAATTGACAATGAAAATCTTGCAGCAGCCCAGCCATAGAGAGGTAGGTTACAGTGGATATTAGTCCCCCTGCACATTTTTTGTGCAAGATAGCTACCATGGAAATTTGTCGTACAACAACTTGTGATATAGTATTGTAAGAGATAAATTTTTAAGTGGAAAAAGCTAAGCAATTGCTAAGCAATTTCGAGTACTCAAGTTTGACCTTCAGCTAAGCAATTTTCAGTTCTGAGCTCGAGCTGAAATTGCTTTTGAAAAAAATGTGTGTATTGTCTGTGTGCTGTACATCAGCTTGTTTTGTAATTATTTCTCAGTCTTATGGTCATTTCGTTAAATTTTCATATTGGGCCAAAAATGGTCAGCCTCGGTTTGTTCTTGGCTTGTTCTTAAGATTTGGCCAAATTTGAGGCTCGTGTTCTTATAAAATTGTTCATATAAAAAAAGAGAGTAATTTTTTATGCAACTTTGATTTAAAATCGATTTTACTGGAAATCGAATTATTTAAGCAAATTTGAGGGCTGGGGCTAGTGTCTAGTTGCTTATGGAAAAAAAGTGCACCTCATATTTATAAAAGAGTTCTTAGTTAATAGGAGCAATCAAAGTCTCTTTTGCTACACTCTTTTTTATATAAGAACCAGTAAATTTGATTTGAAGCTGGTTGTCCTTAAATTGTCTTCCATTTTCAGGCTAAAATGTTCTTAAATTGTTCTTACTTTATAATGCTTTGTAAGCCTGTTTTGCTGTCATTGGTGTTGAATTGTCGACAAGTTTTTACTTTCCTGTCTTGTCTGACACATAAGGGTGTCACCAATTTGCATGTGTTATGTTAAGCCTAATTACGATGTAAATTGTATCCCTATAGTAGCTAATAACAGAATTTAGCTAATAACAGAATTCTTTCTTACTTGAAAAAGTGTAATACATATGACAGCATTAGTTCCCTGTGGGCATTTGGTTAGCACATGGCTGGCATTGCAGATTAGCATTCTCTGCAAACAATAAGGTCCAGACGTTTTTCTTTAGTTTTTGTTGTTTTGTTGTTTCGATTGAAAAGAAATACCGATGCCTTCATTCATCAGAAGTTCATTCATTAAATTAAAGGCCTGTGGCTATCATCCTAATGCAGAGGATAGTCACGCAACAAAACCTGTACGTAGACCTCTGTATGCAGTTGGGTGGGGGGGGGGGGCTAAGGGCAGTTCAAAAGATCAATAAATCAGCCCCGTTGCCAGGCCTTTCGAGCCGGGCTGGCAAAATTTCGAAGTCAGTAAAAACAATTTCGTTAGGGGGATGGTAAGGCTAAATGTCAAAACGGATATGGACACTAGAAGAACGACTACTATCAGAATTTAGGCCCATTTATATTTCAATCATGAATATGCTGTTTTTACACTTACTCTTACAATGTTTTCTTCTATTTCAATCATATTCTAAAGGATGCAACACTGGGCAATTAGAAAACCATCGTGGTTGCTTGAAAGATTTTCTAGGGGTGCCAAAAGGCTTACTCTAATTGCACCAGTGGTGGAAATGCCACCCCGTGAAAGGCTGGGCTCTTACGTACTCTAATAAGCAACTTTTTACATGATGAACAGCGTGTAAGAAAGTAACCCTAAAATTATGTTCAAACATTTCCTTACCTACAACAAATGGTATTGCTTATCTTGTTTACTATAAAACGTTAGGATATAGGAGTACAAGGGGATATGTTTGCTATTTGAAAGCTTAGCAAATTTAAAGCAACTTTGAGGGCTGAGAATCCAAAAGTTGATGGCTGGTTTGCCTTTACCCCTTTATCCTCTTTTGAAGCAATATTCGCAGTATCATTTTTTCTGGATCCGCCCCTGTTTGCCTTTCAATTGTCGGCTTCTTTACAAACAAAGTCACACAAACAAAAATTCAGATTTTCACAGATTTCATTTCTAATTATATTTTTGACAACCATTAGCATTATAAGAATTTTCAATAGAGACCAATAGGGAATACACTAGACAAGGGCTGATTTCTCTTTTACATTTTCTACAGAATTTCGCGGCTTCACCCCTCTGGCCTCAGAATTCCATTGTCAACCCTCCTAGAAGAGCTCGACAAGGAAGCCCCGCGATCCCATTGGTCAACGGCTGACATGAGTGAATGCTGTGATTGACAGGTACATGATCGAGAAGAATACCTCTCCACGTGAACAGCAGCAATCCCCACTTACTACATGAAAGTGCGTGAGGTTGGCGCCGATTACCAAACACAAGCGCAACAACAGACCGCTTGAATGTTTGTCGAAAGGAGATACACTGCCCCACTACTGGGTGATAGGACAGAAGCACTGCTTTCCAAATTCAACAGCAATTTCTCAAATGGTCGCGTGTGGGCTGAAGGTATTACTAGTCAGGGTCACACAAGCAGCTTCCAGCAACCTGAAAATACTCACAAACTTATGGCAAGCGATTCGAGATTCGGAGAGTCGTCGACGTGCTTCCTATGTCGTAGGCCCTACGCCTACTCTCACGTGAAAGTCTTGCCGTGTTTACATTCATTCTGCCTCAACTGCTTAGAAGACAGAGTGTCGAGATCGCTGACCGGAGAATGCGTGCTGGAATGCCCGTCATGTCGCAGAGACGTTAAACTGTCAGAGAAGGGCATCGAGAACCTGCCATCGATACCTTCGAGTTCTTTCATGCATGATATTTTCCCAGACGTGGTTGGCAGAAGTACTCAAAAAGATGTCCTTCCCGAGCTATCAAGTTCAGTCAGGCCTTTTCTCAGTGAATCGTCGTCATCGACTTCAACACGATCGAGTTATACTCCCTTTCCCGAATGCCAGAACTGTGATGAAGGAGCCTCTGCTAGTTCGTTATGTCGTCATTGTAATGAGTATTTATGTGAGAAGTGTGTTGGTGCTCATCACAGAGTTAGACTGACCAAAGATCACACCATAGTATCAGTTCCTTCGTTTCACGATGCCTTGAGAAGTGCCTTGCCCATGCTAGCCAACGAGCCTAATCAAGCTTCTTACACCAATTCATATCAATCCGAAGACAGCCCTCCTTATCCGCAACCAAAAAACTCGCCTCTCTTATCACACAAAACACCAGCGTTTCAAACCCAGAAAAACCAACAGCCGAACTCTGCTGTTAACGCAAGGGGCTTCCAGCCAGGCTTACCTTTCCAAAAACAACTTTCCCATGTTTACAAGCGAAGTGGTTCGACGTCAAGTCTCCCTGATAACATTTCTCAAAAATCACAGAAAAGCCAGATTTGTGATAAACATGGCCGAGAAACGAGTATGCACTGTAGCTCATGTTGCCTGCTGGTTTGCAGTGATTGCTACCACAGCGAGCACAAATCTCACAGTCTTTCGTTTTTGGCGTCTGATTCCAGGCATGGCGTACCCTCCGAGGCAAATCTCACTAAACTGTTAGCTGACGGGAAGACAGAGTTGAAAGCAATGGAGGAGGGTCTGGCCAGTGCCAGCTCCATGAAAGAACTGGTTGAAATAAGATGTAACAGCATCGCTGCTGAAGTGAGAACAACTATGAAACGACACATGGCTGCTCTCGAGGAAAGAGAGCGAGAAATCCTTCGCAGAGTGGAGCAGATTCGTCAAGTCAAAGGCAAAGCCCTGACTGTGCAAATCGAGGGTTTACAACGGTTGATGGCTCGAGTCAGAACTGCCTGTGACGACACCAAGGGTATATCTGAGAAAAGTGGCGACTCTGAAATCAAAGATGGTTCTTTTAAGCTGATGGATGCTTTACAAGCGGTCCAAAGCCAGAAAGTTTTGCTTCAACCTTGCGAAGACGACGCCGTTTTGTTTACACCGCCAGACCCTGCTTTACAGACGGCGATTGGTTCTCTGGGGACGATCAGCAGTAATTCCTACCCTCCTTTTTGCAGTGCCGTTGGCGAAGGCCTGCTCAGAGCAATCAAAAACAAAATTGGGATGTTCACCGTCATTTCCAAGGACCACCAAGGCTCAAACCGTTGCATTGGTGGGGACATCGTTCGAGTCACGATTGAAGATCCCGAACGAAAAAGATTCAACGGGGAAGTGTTTGATCGCCAGAACGGCAACTACACTGTCACGTATAGGCCAGAAATCGAAGGTCAACATACTATTTACGTGTATATCAGAGGTCAACCCATCATGGACTCACCTTTCACCGTAGAGGTTCGTCAAGGAAGAAATTACGCTGGCATTGGTCAGTGCTACATGCAGTTTGGGTCTGAGGGCGAGAGTGACAGCCAACTGTGTCGACCATGGGGAGTGTGTACGGATAGAGATGGTAATATCGTGGTTGCAGATCGCAGTAACAACCGAATTCAAGTGTTTGATCATAAAGGCAATTTCATGTACAAATTTGGATCTGCTGGCTCCCGCAACGGACAGTTCGATAGGCCTGCTGGCGTGTGTATAGACAACCAAAACAGAGTGATAGTTGCAGATAAAGACAATCACCGTGTTCAAATCTTCAAACTCGACGGGGGTTTCGTTTTGAAGTTCGGTGAGCGTGGAAGCAAGAACGGCCAGTTCACGTACCCCTGGGACGTGGCTGCAAACAGCGAAGGCAGGATCCTGGTTTCAGACACGAGGAACCACAGAGTGCAGTTGTTTTCGTCCGATGGGACCTTCATCAACAAATATGGCTTCGAGGGTCCTCTTTGGAAACACTTTGACTCCCCACGTGGCGTAGCGTTCAATCATGAAGGTCACATGGTCGTGACAGACTTCAACAACCACCGACTCCTGGTCATCCATCAAGACTTCCAGACAGCCCGGTTCCTGGGATCAGAGGGAAGCACTAACGGCCAGTTTCTACGCCCGCAGGGGGTCGCCATCGATCAAGAAGGGAACATCATTGTTGCAGATTCGAGGAACCACCGGATTCAGATTTTCCAGCCCAACGGAAACTTCCTGTGCAAGTTTGGAACCTGTGGGAAGCTGCCCGGGCAGATGGACCGCCCCTCCGGAATCTGTGTCACCCCAGAAGGTATGATTCTTGTAGTAGATTTTGGTAATAACCGCATTCAGGGCTTTTGAGCTCTTTAGAAGAGGTCAAATTTCTATTCCGTACATAACCCATGTGCTGTATGGACATATTTTCTTGTAAATACATTTTTTTTATAAGAAAGCTATTATTGATCCTAAGGGCGAATACCATTACAGCTTTCATGTTTGTGAAACGGCTGTTTTCTGTTAGGCCTTTAAAAGTACATTGTACTTATTTGCAAGGGTTTTATAGATTGGGACAAATTAGAAAATCTTGTTCTTACAGCACTTGGATGTGTAAATTAATCAGTCTCGTTATCACGTTGCCCTTCAGAAATTCGTCTTGGAGCAACCTCGACGTCATGCAAAGGTTGGGATTTAGGCTGTGGTTATTGCAAGGCCAATTTTTAAAGAACCAGCGTGATTCATTGATCTCAAAATAAAGACTGGATCGAGCATCTGTCGTTCTCAAATGAAGTCATTGGCAGCCATATTGGGATGCCCAATTCAATACATGAGATTACACTGGGGAGTGCTTTTTTCTTTGATGATTTTTGGAATGTTATGAATGACCAGCACGAGACTGAAAAATCGTGCAGCTATTGTTAGCAAAGAATACAGGCAATATATTTTCTTTGGCAGCCATGTTGGGAGGCCAAGTTCATTTCGGAGCAATTGGCTTCAACATCTGAATCCAGGAACAACAGAATGCTCAATCCAGGCTTTATTTTGAGATCAGTGGCGTGATTACGAATCTGAAAGATTTTTGATAACATTCGCTATTTTACGTCACGCACACGCAATATCGTATCGTCATTATAGCTTACAAGCTTTTTTAGTTTTATATAGCAAATAATCCTTAAACACGTTCAGATATTTTGATTAGTTCTATGTTGGTATGTGACACCACCTGACGCATACATCTTAACGTTCATCTCTTCAAGTTCGGTTTCTATTCGTTAGGGGAGTGCCTATAAATGTCTGGCATATCTGTGCCTGTCGGGTCTTAAAAACCTTCGTCCAAGCCCTGGTACGTCTGATGTTAAAGAGACTGAAATTCCAAAATTACGAAAGTCTATGATACAAGAAATTTTTTTCAAGAAGGAACCGTCTTCGTCGTCCCTATATTGAAAAGTAACCAGTTTATTTGCTTCATTCCAGTATAATCCGTTTTAAAACCAGGAAAGCCATTGCTTTTATTTGATGCCTGAGAAAAGATCCAAGGGAAGTAGCTTTGGCCTACAGTATGAATAAGTAGGCCAAACGTCTTGATTTGACCGAATTTGACGTTTTCTATATGGTATTTTGAATTTTTGGTTATTTTGTGCCTATTCTATAGGTTATCTTGACGTTTTGATAAGGAGTGAAACTCCCGAGAATCTCCCCTCCCCTACGGCACATATATTCCTCACCCCATATAGGAGCTACCCCTCTTTCTTATACTATATTTTTTTATACTATAATATTAATGTTACATTAATTAATAACCAAGTAGGGCTTGATGTGAGATGGTGCCATTTTGGATCGGTCTCAGTCTCATCCAGCTCTAAGCTGGAGCTGGAATTACGTAGTAATAAACTGGTAAAGAATGTTTTTGTGGGTTCACTCAAGTATGAGGTTTTCTACAGAATACTGACATAAAATTGGTGCAGCATTAATCAGGAAAGTTGAATTTCTAAAAGTTGAATTTCTAAAAGGCCTCCGAATTTGTTCGGGTATGTTACCTCGACGAAAAACATTGGGAAATCAAGATGTTAGGTCTCAGTGGAGTTTTAGTTTTCTAAGAATAGTCATAGTCATAACGAATAGAATAGTCATAAAGTCATAACGGCCCCTTTTGTCTTCATTTTCAGCTCCTAAGACGGCTTGCATGGTTTGCTGTTTTTAACTTCAGTCTAGATGTTTTGATAGGTTAAACTTTGCAGGTAAATTGCACGTCACTGTATTGAGAGTTGGCAATAGAATCCTGTTTTTCTTGCTGAACAACTTTCTGCCCCCTTGTATACCCCTCCTAATGTTTTGCTCAAAACGCACTAGTTGTAGTTGGAGCGAGGGGTATGGGCTGGTGAGTTAAACTTGAACTGTATAACCTGTGTTTGGTCTAACCTTGAGTTTATGAACGACACCGTTTCAGCAAGTTTCTTAGAAAGGAAAAGTGAAACAGCACATCCTCGTTTATCCATTTTCGTCACTTTAATTACACGCATTTTTTTTATAAGTAAGTCAGTACTCGACAAGACAAGAACTTAAGCAATTCCAGTACTGGATAGAGGAATGCTAAGCAATTTTGAAATTTTACTTCTGATCCAATTAGCAATGAAAATCGTGTAGTAGCTATTGAGAAGTAGGTTACAGTGGATATTAGTAACCCAGCACACTTTTGCATGCAAGATACCATCGATACTTGTTGTACAACAACTTGTGAGATGGTATTCTTAGAAACATATCTTTAAATATAAAAAGCTAAGCAATTGCTAAGCAATTCTGGGTACTCAAATTGGCCCTCTAGATAAGCAATTTTCAGTACTGAGCTCAAGCTGAAATTGCTTATAAAACAAATGCGTGTAGCTTTTTAGGGAACATTTTGAAAATCGTGTGCGTGTTAGTTACAGACCAAATACGTTTATTGTCTATATCTTGTCTTTTCGCTTTGCTCAAATATTGAAAATCAAGTTGGCATCTTTCCAGATAGCGTGATTAAAATGAGTCATGTTTACTTGTTTTCTGGTAAACAACAAAGCGTTAATCCGATTGTTAGGATCAGAAACACCACATGGCCACTGACGTCACTTCACAGTGCTGCTAACAACTTAGAACAACAAGTGAACAATATGTCTAGTGATATTGTTTACATTGACGAGAAATTGACAAATAAACAGCAGGAATTCGGAATTACAAGCAGACGTCCATTTGCCGAGATTGTCAAATAAGCAAGCTGCTAAATTTTGGTAAACACTTATGCAATTTCAAAAATCAATTTCCTTTCAACAACCCTAAAAGTGTCGCCACTAACCTTTGCTATATTGATCCTACTGCTACATATAGTGGCTACTTGACCCTGAAGGGTCAAAGGTTGAGGTTATGGGTCGATAGCCGAAAGAGACCGCTAATTACCTATAATTAAAACGGATAGGTGTCGTATTCAAAAGGGCCAAATTTCCTTAACAAATTTCTTCTCTTGAAGGAATCGAGTTTTTCCAAATACGCTTTTGGAACTTCAATAGCTATTCCTGAGATATTTCAAAAGAGGCGCCATCTCTCATCGAAAACACAATATTGCTTGCGTCTTTCTAAAAACAGAGCAAGCACCAATCATTTTGCAATGATTATGCGTAATTATGCGTAATAATCAATGATTATGCCATTGACCATAACCGATGCCTTCAAACTGCAACAGTTAGATTTGGTATTTAACTGGCGTTTAGACCTAGAGCAGTTAAATTTCCCATTTTTGTAATGCTATAAGTAAATTATTTTTGACAAAAATCAAAACGCTTACATATGTCGTAAATTTCCTTGGAGGAGAATAAATCGTATACATTTTTAACACGCATTCATATTCGGAATCTTGGCCAAAGCCCATTCTGAATTTAAAACCGTGTTCGTTGAGTAGTAAACACTATGTAAAGGGCAAGGGGCATTCCACTCTCTGAAAATCTCGTCCCACTTCTATGGAATACTGATGTTCTAACAAATCCCTGTGAAAGGTGTTTGCTTGGGAGAAGACAGAAGCTCCACCTTTCAAAATATGTAGGCCACTTCTGTTTTGCCGTAAGAATATGCTCTGGGCTGCGAGGTCTATAAAGACCCTAATCTAGGAAGGGAAAAAAGATGGGGACAATGTTGCCATTGCATTGAGAAACTGATGCAATGCACTTATACTAACTTTCTTCCATTTCCAAAAACGAGGGTAATCAAGTAGTTTTTCATAACAAGAGTTTTCCAAACCCGTCGCCCCAACATGCGCATTTTTAGAGAGTGGTGTGTCTCTTATTAAGAGCAACTGCCTTGAATTACAATTATGTACTGTAGGTTCTAGTGTGAACTAAAATTAGTCGTAGGCCTGTTGGTATCTTCCATCCAGTAATCTTTGAACTTAAACATATTCCCAGTACGTTCTAGGTCATTTTCACGCAAAATGCAAAGAACTAGCAAATGGGGGCTCAACCGGCAGCTCCCTACTCTCTTGAATTGATCCATCTCTCTAGTCTCTATTTCGATCTGCACTGCGATGTGCTAATATCAACAGCACTGTGGGGGATATCATCAGTTATTTAAAGGATTTTAGGTACTTTGTAGTAGAGGGAAACCATAAACACTTAGCTCCACAGTTCTTTTGGTTTCCCTCCTCCACAACGGTACTAAGCACTCTCCAATGGTATTCCCTCCACAGTACTGAACATCTTCCCCCACAGTGCTGAACATCGTTTCCCTAAATTATACCGTCGGTCGAGAATGAAAGATCTGTTTCTGCCACTTCTTGTAGTCAAGACACAATGTTCGAAAATTGCTGGTTCTTTGCATTGCATTGCAGTGACTTCTCTACCATCTCAATAGGCCTACTTATCGACATTTAATGTATTTTCAATAACTTTTATTAACCATATTACTCGCAGAGGAATTTTGTATTTCTGATACTCATATTCTAACCATAGCCACTCAAATATACTGATTACGTCATCAAACGAAAGTTACGATGAGCAAGGAATCCCATAAATCACAACTAGGTCTGCTGTTTCGGTTTTTATGCTGTGCTAAGTTATAATCCTTTATGAAGTTTTGTTGCTGATGATAAGTCCCCTAACTCAAAATCTGTTTATTTACGTGTTCCCGGCAAAACGAAGCCGGTAGAGCAGGCCAAGAGAATCATATTCTTCATTTAATGCTTTCTTGAAGAAAAATACCCTTAATCCAGGCTTGTTGTTCATTGTTGATAACGCAAGAACTTGAAACCATTTAGTTGCTGTTCTTATTAGTTGAGAGCTCGTTCACAATGCTCCGTATTTGTTTGCCTCCGTATTTGAAGGCGAAAAACGGTGCCTGCCCACGCTGCTCCGTTTTCAAGCAAATACGCTATGAATACGATAAAGTGCTCACTCGCACTGTTTCAGGGAAATACAATGCTCCCAATCCTATATCCAGACAAATATTTCCAATTTGAGATTTTTTCAGTCCATTCAAATGTCTGAAAATACCGTCGTATTCAAATGTCTCCATATTTTGTGTTCACACTGAAAACGGAGCGTATACGCCGTATCCAATACGCACCGTATTCGAAAGTATGCGTATTTGTTTGCGTGTTCGAACAGCTCCGTATCTGAAGCGTATCAGTGTGAACGCAATGCCGAAACGAATAGGTTTTGCTCCGATTTCATTCAAATACGGAGCAGTGTGAACGGGGCCTGAGAACAGTGAGAAGTCTTTTGAATAGTTACTGGATCCACCCCCTGATGACTTAGAAGTAGAAAATGAAAATGAACCAGAATGGCTTCAAAAGCTCAGCAGAAAGACAGAAATTCCCACCCCTAAAAAAGGTTTGGCTATTATTAGATGTTAGCAAACGAATATATGAAAGAGTACAAAATTGTTCTGCTGAAATTTAAACCTAAAATATTACTCGCAGTGTATTTTTACTCATGCAAACAAGAATTTAATCATATTCGTACATCTTTGAGTTATGTTTACAAGTTGTATATTATTAATCAAGTTTTAAACAAAATACACTCTTACGCTCAGATCTATGTATTCATCTTTGTTGTCCTCGTACTTAAAAATCATATTTAAGCTGAAAGCAAGATGGAACGAGATAGTCCTCACATGGCATAGGCTACTAGCTACTTTAACTTCCACTTGCAGAATGTCAATAGAGTAGTATGTTTTACTCCTTTTGCAACAGAAATGTTTCTTGTGGCGTGTAAAAATAGATTACTTGATGTGCCCATCCAATACTTACTAGCACGAGTGGTTCTTGCCTCTCTAAAATCTCGTTTTAAAAATGGAAAATCTGCATTACAGTAATATTCAAGCCCAGGGGGTCACCTTGGTTTGATTGATAATTAGGGACATACCATCTACTATCCCAAATTGCTGCAACCTCTTTCTGACCCTCGCAGACTTCTCAGTACGAGGTGCGAACATAAGGGCTTCTTTGTTCCAAACGAAAACATTATTTGATGCTTAGAAGATATAAGCACCACTATCAAGACGAAGGCGAAGCAGAAAAAGTGCGAGATTCAGAAATAACATGGAAATGGAAGTAGAAGATTCCACGTTGGTTGAAAGAAATAATGGGTAAGTATGTCGGAGTGTCTAATGCTGATGGTATTAGGTATCGTTGTTGGATAAGGGATCATCAAGGTAACAATACACAGCTGTTACGACCGGGAAGTCAAGTCCTTTTAGGCCCGTTTTGCTATCCCTTGCAGAAATTTCATTGTAGCTTTAGTTATATTTAAGATACAAAACACCTGAAAACAGATTAAGACTCAGCATTGAATTGTCTATTAAAATTAGTCTAAATATTTGCGTTTAACATAACATGGAAATTTAAAACAAATTTTCAAGTTGACCTCACCAGTTTTTACGAAGCGCGACAACAGAATTCGCAAAATGATAACGGACCCCATTGCCAAAACTCAGCTCAAAAGGAGGTAAGTCGTTCAATTATTGTTTAATAATGGTTAAGAAAACATAATAAGATACATTTGATATATATTTATTGTCCAAAACCTCTGAAAACGTTCACCAGAAAGGCCTGCTTCCGATAACTTGTCCTCCATTACGATTTCTCAACGTAGAATCGGGTGGACGCTGCGTGTTGCTGCGCAGCAGCAACAACGAGACACGCGGTTTTGCTCTGTTTTTGCTCCAATGGGGCACCTAAAAGTAGCTGGGGCTCTTGCCAGAATGACTAAAAATGCAAAATTAAACTTTCAAATGAAAGCTTATTTAATAAGGAACAAAAAAATCGTGGGCCCCCCAAATGCTGAAAGACCGTTTGGCTGTGCGGGCTCGTTGAACTTTTAAAAACCACGTTGGCATAGCTTGGTAGCCATAGACAACAGGGGGCCAGGGGTATCATTAAAGCCTCGTTTTCAAGCTAAATTATGCTGAAAAAATGGAATAATTATCTTTTTTCGTTTAGAAGCCCCGAGCAAAAGTTTGGGCTCGATTTTCGGCCTAGGCCGAAAAAATGTCGAAAACACTACTCGAATTTTATTTTTTTTCTCGTAAAAGAAAGAAGGAATTAAAACAGCAACTAAACAGGTGTGTTAAATAGGGTTTTATCTATTAAATGATGCTAAACTTCAAACATTTCTCAATCTTTAAGTACCTGAAATTTATTTTCAAAAAACTTATAAATTTGCAAAATCAGTGCGCGAGGTCTGTTGTCGCGGAAATTTGGGCTGACTTGAGTTCTGCGAATACAATAGGGCGTAACAGCTGTGAATATAGACCACTTTCAGTAGTGTTAACATTTTACGCCTGTCGGTTTCTTTGTTTACTGAACAATTAAGATTGAATTAATTGTCAAAGGGTGTAATTTTCTATTGTAGAGCTATTTTGCATTTCAAAGTAATCTAATTTGCCTGTCAAAAAATGTAAACATTGAAAGTGGTCTATAGGCCCCAGTTTGCAGATGATGGCAACTATCAACGAGATCTCGGGTGCGCCAGAGCAACTTTCTATTGTTCTATTATATTGTTCTATTGTTATTTGATTGTTATCTCGGGTGCGCCAGTGCCACCATGTGCAGTCTGGTATAGGCCCAAGGCCTTATTATAGCATGCACTCTGGACTATTAACCATTACATATGAGTAAATTTTTCGTAGAGACATAGGAGCAGGGAACAATATTCACGCTTCAACTCAACAAATAGATCATAGCATGACTTCCAGGAGGGAAAAAGACAAGCAGGCCCGATGGCCTTCCTTCCTGACACTACAGCATGCCTGATGGCCTTGAAAAAGTTTAGTAGTTACTAATCTGAAAAACGGCAAGGCCCATCATTTGTCTAAGTTTAAGGGACGATAGCAGTTTACAGTAAAGTCTTAATGTAGTATACTATGATACGATGCCGAAACACACTATGATATATACTGCGATAACAACTGTGAATGCGACGTGACCGAAAGCTAAGAGTCCTGCACTAAAGTCCATGCAGTCAAACAATGACCTTATATGTTATCTTGAATTCAAACTTTGTGAAAGAAAATCTCTTTTCTTTCCTTTTTATGCCCAATTAACTACAATGAATCGTCACAAAACATTTTAGGTCTAAAATAAGTGACTATACTATGTTGCTATGATTATAGTATATTATGTTTGGACCTGACTGTATAGCAGGCAGTAGCCACAGGGAAATAAGATTTTCAAAGAGCCTACATTATCATCTCTCTGAAGTGGATCTGTTCGCCTGCTAAACTGCAATCCAGCCAAAGTTATACTTTTCTTGCCCTAAAATTCTCTGTGTAATATGATTGTTGGTTTTGTTTTCCTTTGTTGCCCCGATTACTGTTGCCCCCAGATTAGGTGTTTTGGCGTAATAGTCTACCTTCTGTCTGGTAAAATCCTGGTAAAACTTCTGCTTCCAACAGAGAGTCCAAAAGAAAGATTATCACTTACAGCTTTAATGTTCTTGGTTTTACAAGTTCAATCTTTGCAGGCCTATTAACCAGGAACAAAGTTTGATGCCAATAATGTCTCTTATCACGTGATCGAGTTTTGATTAGAATTCATTTTTTGTGCCTTAGGGAGCCAATCAGAGACTCCAATTCAGTCAATTTGCTAAGAAGATGGACATATGCAAAATATCTGGCAGAGCGAGGTGGCCCTTTGGCAGATCCAGGGTTTGAAGAGGATTCCAATGTAAGACTTTAATGTCTCCTAATTGCTCTAGGTTAAATGGACAGCACACAAGAATTGACTTGATGGCATCTCTAACCCATTACACTCTTTTTTATAAGAATAATGAGGCTCAGAATAGGTGACATCTATGAATAATTTAAGAATATTGCCAGGCTCAAGATCTTATGAAAAAAAAAGCAAGTGTTTTTTTGCTTCTGAATTGGTGTGCTTTTCATAGGAAATTATTTTAGATGCTCTCACCCGAATTTTGATGCAAGTGTCGATGAGCTCTATTTTATCATACGGAAATTTGTTGGCATTTATGACAAAGATAGCAATTTACTGGGCTATCCATATTTGCTGCCATAAGAATGATTTAAGAATATTCTGAGGCTCAAAATAGTAAAAAATTAAGATAATTGAGACTCAGAAAAAAATCAAGTTCTCTTAAAAAAAAGAGTGTATTTAAAAAAATTATGTTTTATTTGCTGATGATGAAATGTTTCCATTATTGCAAAGAAAGAAAAGTTACATGACTTTGCTTTATTAATGTGCTTAATCACTGATTTAGGTATCAAATAAGTGAATGATTAATCTTCTATTGCTTACTTTAAAAGCTGACCGGGGATTCTTGATTGCTAATCTCGAACTTAAATCTTGACAAAGAAGTTATTTAAACAGCAAATTTCAGTGATCCTTTTGGACAGAATATTTGCACTTTCAGAAGAGATAAATAATGAGTCATTGATAACACTAGTTTGTTTTGTTTTATTACCGTAAAGTAATTCCTCTGCTAAAATCTTGATATCATCTTCTAGAATTTTAGTTTCTTCCGTGAAAGTGCCAGAGTACTGGTAATTGGAGCTGGAGGACTCGGCTGTGAATTGTTAAAAGATCTGGTTTGTAATTTATTTCATGTGTTTATTGCATGGTTTTAGTTTTGAATAGCATTACTTATCAAATGAGATTGTCCATTGTGGGAAAAGGGTAAAATGATTCATGAGGTATGGTCAAATCAGGAGAAAGAACCAGGAACGCTTCATGTTGGTTGATGATAGTTGATAGGCACATACGCTTGCTATCTTCGCAAGGTATCGGTTTATGTGCTAAGCACAAAGGGCCCACTGAATAGGTTAACTGATCAAGCAGTGCGACCCTGGTCCTTCCCCTCGATGTGACCACACCTTGTGATTCCTTTTGCCTTTTTGCCTCGAATTACAGAGAACAGGCTAATTCTCTCTCACAATTTATGACATGTCTGAAGGTGGGTTACGAACCCGGAACCCTTCGATCAAGGGTCAAGTGATCTAACCACTCGGCCATCCCTGCACCACGTTGGTTTCTTATGATTAAATGTGACTTAGCTCCTTTAGGCTAATGTCAAGCACTACAGTGTTACTTTATAGTGAAATTCAAAGGCTTCACGAAGGCAGCTTACTTGCTTATCACCTATGAAGTACTTGACATTGAATGTTTTGAATCTTGCCTAGGAAATCTAACTGAAATCTAAAAGGCAACAAGTCTGAAAATGCTCATCTCTGATATCAAATGATTTCATTATTTAGAATTGAACCACATTGAACAGATACTCACTGATTGGATAAGAGATTCAACCAACCTCGGATGTCCAAATTAGACTCCTTATTTCTTTCCAGGCTCTGATGGGGTTCATACATATTGAAGTTATTGACATGGATACAATTGATTTATCAAACTTGAATCGCCAGTTCTTATTCAGGTGAACATTACTTTAAATTATTTATTAAGATATTTTTATTTTGTCACTCCATTCATACGAGACAGAATGGCAAGGACTAAAGAGACTGGAGTTATTTTTGGCTAAGAATAGAAAAATAGTGAACTAAATGAGTAATGTAGTTATACATTGTTGTATCTTTGTATTCCTATTCATGAATTCAGACCGCTGCTTATTTGATGCTTGAATAAGTGGGTAATACGATGAAATAAGTGAAGCTTTTAATGACTAGCAGCCATCACTTGAATAGTTAGCTATGTATTCGCAAAGCCCTAAATGACATCAGCTAATTGAGCAATTGTACTTAAGACAATGAGGAGAAGCAGGGTTTGGATAATTAATTGACTTAATTTGGCAGAGTGAAAAAAAGACCCATAGAGGATTCAAAACTATAGTTATACGTATATCGTATACAACCACTAATTCGCTACATCAGTGTTCTTTCACCTGAGTAATTAGGGCAGTTGCACTACTTTACCTAACATTGAGTCTACTCTGAATGTTGCAATCAAGTAATTCATAATTGTTAGAACCAACAGCTATAAATTTTTAATTTTTAGGCCCAAAGATATTGACAGGCCGAAAGCAGATGTAGCAGCTGAATTCATCAATAAAAGAATTCCTGGCTGTCAAGTCATTCCGTATCCTTCTATAAGTTCAAAGTTAGATGCTGGAAGGTCGTTATACGCACTTCTGTACTTTGATGGGATCTCAAAACTTGTCTCTGTTGATAATTCCTTGACATGAATTCAGACATTTCAATAAGATTCAAGATAAAGATGAAACTTTTTATGCTGGTATGTCTTCCGAATTGCAGTTTTCTTACCTGAATACACCTGCCTTTTAAGATACACATTTTATTTCTGTAAGAAAGTACTATATAGGAAAGCAGTACTCGACTCACCGAAAAGTTAAGGAAGTTTAGAACTGAGTATTTCATACCTGAGAAAGTTTTAAAATTTTCTCCTGCCAAAAATGGGGAAGACCGCAACTATTGAGGATTTCGTACTTCAACAAGGAGCAAAGTGTCCCCAAAGTCTATTTTTGATATGAAGAACCCTTCTAGGATAATTTTCCAAAATATTTGTTTACATAAGACATTATTGAAAAATTCTAGTCAAATTTTGCTAGTAAACTTTTAAGTAAGTCTTAGTGCTGGTAAATTGCTAAGAAAGTTCCAGTAATGGAATCATTTGAGACTTTTTTATAAGATAAAAAAAGTGTATAATGATAAGCTCATGCTATAAATGTTTTAGATGTGAAGCTTTCCTTTTAAGATACATACCAAGGAGCGAACCAGGGAGGACATTTGTTGTGCATTTTACTCGTAAAGAGGTGCTTTCTAAGTCACATGTACACTAGCCTACCTAGCCTCACAGCTTTGCAATTTGCCGCCATGTGCATTTGGATCGACCTGTGCAATACTTTCGATAGGCTAGTGTACACCCCAAATGAAGGCAGTCTAAGCTATCAGCGCTTGTTTCTGTTTCTCAACTTATTTTCAATCTCAGGTTTTAACATTGTTGTGTGCGGTCTGGATTCGGTGGTTGCACGGAGGTGGATTAACGGAATGTTGGTGAGATAACTTTGAATTTTCCTTTATGAAACGGGATAGTTTCAAAGCTACCAAGCCATTATTGATGATGATAGGTTTTGATGATCATTGCTGCGATAGTGATGGAAGACATTCGCAATCGTCTCTCGTGGTAGAGCAGCTATTTGGTGGGTAAGATAATGTTGGCCTGTGACGTTTATGTCACAAACTTCCTGTTATCCATCCATTGTGATTGGTCCGTGTGGTTCCAGCCATTTCTTTACCATGCTTTGTTGTTTTAGGCTACCACGCCCCCACTTTTGTTCTTTGATAGGTACAGGGCTGAAACACTGTGAGAAAAATAGAAAAACATATCGAAAAATGATAACCACGAAAGCTTTCTGTTTGCCACTCATATTTATTACTGAAATTGAATACTAAAATTTTGATTAAATCTAGGTTTCGATAGAATAATTTGAATATTGCTGTATGGTTACGAAGACAACTCGGAGGTTAATGTGTTTTTTGCATTCTTGCTGTTGAAGACTCATACAGGATTCTGAATTTTAGATATGTCATAGAGCACAAAAGCTGTGTTGAAAACGATATAAGATGCTAGCTAAAGTTATTACGACGGGAAATGCCGAGTGGTTAGATCACTCATTCAACCCTTGTTCGATAGGTCGTAAGCTTGAGACTACCTTCAGACCTTTCACATAATGACTTGATTTGTCCACGTATTCTACTGGTCCTTAATCTTTTGCTCATTATCCATTACCTTACAAAGATAGTAGGCGTATTTGTCTATCAACTATCAATGCTCTGCTTTGATTAGCCTACCTATTCCATAGCCCGTTTGTGCTTTGCTTATAAGCCATTACCCTTACGAAGATAGTAAGTATCAACTATGAGCAGCTATCGAGTAGTAAGATGTGTGTTTCTATTCTTGCAGCATAATCTTGTGCAATACGATGACGAAGGAAACATCACTGGGGGTATTATTCCACTCGTAGATGGAGGAACAGAAGGTGTGTAAGAGTAAGTTTTTCCCTTCTTTAAGAGATCCTTATAACTATGATGATTAAAAGGCATGACATCTTTCTGCAATCTTAAAAGGGGTTGTTCAAATTGCTACCATCCTTGCAACATATGTAATAGCATCTTTACGCCTACCCCGTCACTCAATCCTCGTTTCCATGTAGCATCGATATTACCTCAACATGGTGTTCAGACAAATCAGGAAAATCACATCATGTTTAAAATTCACTTCCCCCTTTGAAAAATTTGAAACCTCCCATGAGACTGTTCACATCTTGCTTATGATGCGGTTGTATCCCACATATAAGAAAACTGACTTACACAGACCTGATTTCTAATATAGAACAACCCTTTTTAAAAGAAACCACTATTGATTTGAATAGAGAAGCAGAAGAAAGGCCTCAGACCTGAAAACGATATTTCTTATATACGTGATTCTAATGTATTTTCAATTGATCACATTCAACTAACGACTGCAGTTCACTTGTAGCTTGATTGTTAAGTCCTATCATAATGACAATTTTCAGGATACAGTCGAACCTCTAAAAGCGACCACCTCCCAATAGTGGCCACCTCCAAGTAACGGCCAGTAGCTTTAAGTCCAAAATACCTTCCTGTGTAGAGGATTAACCTCCGAGCAGTGGCCACCTTTTATTAACTGCCGCTTAACTTTTGATCTAAAAGTGGCCGCTTTTAGAGGTTTGACTGTATTTCAAATGCATTGCCAAAGAAAGGCCTCAGACCTGATGATGAAAATGCTGCTCTAAAACATGGGATATTAATGTATTTGCAATTGATCATATTCAACTAACTAATGAAGCTAAATGGTAGCTGGATGATAAGTCCCATGAGAATGACTGTTTTCACGATATTTTTAATATTGCATTTCTTCTGACAGGCTTCAAGGGCAATGCCAGAGTTATCATACCAGGAATGACTGCGTGTATCGAATGCAACCTTGATCTCTTTCCACCACAGGTAAATTCTCATAAAAAATTTGTCAAATTTTTACTGAATTTGTGTATGCAAGCAAGCAAGCATTTTTCTCAAACTTGTTTTATATGTATATCTTTTATCAGAATTACATCTGTTTTGTTTAACCATTCATTGAAGACTTTGTGACTTAGGTGAATGATGAAGATACCATTGCTTCATATCGATAGAATTGACCTTCGTAGTAGGAGGCTCTCAGTCTGGGTTTTTAGGATGGATAATGCAGACGGAATAAACTGTTATGAGAAAAGAACTCGCTTTATATCATGTCAATGTTTATAGTTCACTTGTGGGTAACTTGTACCAAATATTGTCCAAAATAGTCGAAATAACCAGATTGATCAAAAGAATTCAGATTATCAGCCTCGTTTTCGTTTATTGTTTTGTTAGGCATGCGTCCTAATTGTTGGTTGGTAGTAATGCGAGAGTTATGAAATGGCATACTAGAAAGTCTTGTATTGATTTGCCTTCTTTCTCTGCAAACTTTACACTTGTAATTGCCTAGACATTGCATGATCTTGAACATTTCATATACAGATGCTTCTTTCATGCTTTCTTGCAATAAACCTTTCTTGAAATATCATAATATGATAACTAAGTCAATCTCGTTTTTCTTTAGATAACGTTTCCAATGTGCACAATTGCACACACGCCTAGACTTCCTGAACATTGTGTAGAGTTTGTGAGGATGTTGCTGTGGCCCCAAGAGCACCCTTTTGGAGGTAGATATTGGATCTATGGTCTTAAATTTATTTCAATTGTTGTAACTTATAGATTATTTTTCGATACAATGGAATCTCGATATAAGGAACCCCGGATATAACGAACTTCGCGGTATAACGGTCTAAATTTCTGGTCACTTAGATATTGCCTTATAGAATAATAATCTTGCTATAACGAATTCCCTGATGTAACGAACTGTTTTCTGGTTCTATTATTAATTGTTTACTGGTAATATTTGCTTTTTCTCATTCTGGTTTGTTATCTGAATAAATGTCTAATTAACGTCTGTTTACATTAGAGAATGTAGCAATTGACGGTGATGACCCTGAGCACGTTCAATGGATTTACAAACAAGGTCTGAAGAGAGCTGAAGAATTCCACATACAGGGGCTGACTTATCGCCTTACACAAGGTACGAAGAATCAATATTTGGAAAGTCAATCAGATGATTTGTATGTGAAATAATGGAATAATTTTAATAAGGGGGCACTTTTTAAAATTCATAGCATTAAAATAAGGAAAAATCCCAATCCCAATCAGAACAATAGAGAGAGATTCCCAATATTTACGTGTTTAACAATCTCAATCCCAATCAACTTTTTCATTCCCAAATCCCAGTCCCAAGAAGTCGAATCCCATATTCCCAGTTAATTAAAAGAAAAATTGCAGCTCCTAATTCACCCCTAATGTAGTTAATTTCAAACCTAAGTTTCGAATAATTTTGGATAACCTTTTCTGTTCAGGTTGGTTAATTCAATATTTTTCGTTCTCCCTAAGGTGTGATAAAACACATTATTCCTGCTGTTGCTTCCACCAATGCTGCTATTGCAGGTATGCCTTGATGTTCATTTTCATCTCAGTCTTGATTTTCCTCGTTTGTTGCAAACAAAGTTTTTCAGTTAACCATTTTTTGATCAATTAAATTTACTGTTATATATTCTTACCTCTCAGCTATTTGTGCAAATGAAGTTTTCAAGTTAGCTACAAGGTAAATTTGCAATTATCTTTTTACAATTCAACTTATCAGTTGGGAGAAGGAGGATTTGGAAAATCAATCAAGAGAATTGGTGTGAATGAATATCTGGCCTGAGCAGGACTCAAGCCCTAGACATCTGATTCTGAATTGGCTTTCCCCACTGAGGTGCCAGGGCTACTAAACCAAGCTATCGTGTTTTAGGGTTCTTTTTTTAAAATGAATTATTTGTACTCTCCCATTTAAGTTTGATATCTATCATTCATATTTGATTTTAAACAGGACTTCTCTTGAAAGCTGCTATATTTATAGCTGATTAAATTTCCCTGTGTAAATAAAGTGTTATTATTATCATAGACTGTAGATATGACTCGTAAAAGCACAATTCATACTAAACATAAAATACAAGTAAATTTAAGTGATCATAAGGAGTAAAAATAAAGATAAAGATAAAAGTAAGAATAAGTGAACATAAAGAGGTACCGACAGCGTGATTATACTCATTTGAATTATGTTGATTTATGATAACTTATGTGACAACATCATACAAGTCACATTTAGTTCCCTTTAACTTCATCTTCAAACCAGTATCATTCTCTCACATTCCTTTTTATTCTATGTCAGTTGTTATCCCCTGATGAAAAATTACATGATTTTTAACGATACACATGGCGTGTATAGCTACACGTTCGAAACTGAAAGAAAGGTAAGTTGATTATAACAATAATCTATTTATCTACTCTATTGTAGCACTTCAAAGCAAAACATCAAAACTCACAGCATAATTCATATCCCAAACAGAAAACGCTCATTGCAGCCAATAATAACTACACTCTACTCCATAAAGTCTTACGACAGATTCGATATTTTGAGCGACGTTGATTGAAAAACAAAATTTTAACAAATTCTAACCGTGAATTTCTTCAAAACCTTCCGATGTAACTAACAGTTTTCTTGTTCCCTTCAGAGTTTAAACAAGGAAACTCTCATTGCAGCCAACAATAACTATATAACAGTTTCAGCTGAAACGTATGACCAATTTTGGTCCCATATTATCGTTCCTAAGCATGAAATGTCTAAGTGAGTTTCTGTTTTATGTGCTAGCCAAAACGATTTATAGCCTTGTTTCAAGCACCAACTCACTACAAATAGTAGTATGAGGTTGTAGTGTACACAATAGTCCCATCTTTGAGTAGGTGAGTTTTTGTTTGATGCACTAACCTGACTGACTTTAAACTTCCTTTCTACAGAGACACAGTAACATATACACCACATCACTGTGTATAGGAATCTAGGCCATAGTGTGCTTTATTGCACCCTTTTGCACTAAAGAAATCTTAAGTATTACAATTATTGGCAGATGACCTACAACAATTAAGCCCAAAAACAACCTTTACATTGATGAATCAGGTCCATGTGGTACGTTATTAACCAGATGACTTTATTTTGTAGACTGACTGTCCTGCTTGTAGTCAGAAACCGTTGGCTATTGTCTTACCCAAAGATTCAAAATTAAAGGATGTTATAGAACACTTGTCTGAGAATGCTAGAACGTAAGTTTTGTTACGTATATGTTATATATGTTTCGCCATTCATAGTTTAAAGGATCATATTGCATTTTTGTTAGATTTATTTTCCGATGCAGTAGTGCAAAATCATCGGGAAAGTAGTGATTATCCACAGTGTATATTATTAAGTGCAGGGATTGCTGAGTGGTTAGATAAAGCAACCCTTGATCAAAGGGTCGTGGGTTCGAAACTACCTTTAGACCTGTGACATAACTGTGAGTAGAGAATTTACCACCTCTCTTTATCTCCCGGCAAAAAAGACAAAAGAAGTCACGGTGTGTGGTCACATAAGGAGGAAGACCCGGGTTGCATTGTTCGATTAGTTTACCTATTCAGTGCGCCCTCTGCGCTCTGCACATATGTAAGCCAATACCTTACGGAGATAGTAAGGGTATTCGCCTATTTCAACTTTCAACTATCCACCGTGAGAAGTGCAGAATAACCAAGACAGTATGTCAAAATTACCCATCACACATCAGTGTAAGCATCATAAACCACCACATTATTATGAAGACAGGAAATATTACTGGCTAGTTACTTATCTTCATTACCTTTCCAAATTTTCAGGCAAATGAAAGCACCTGGTATTACAACGATGCTCAATGGCAAAAATAAAACATTATACATGCAGGTTAGTTACATTTTCCTAATCCAATATTCTCTTTTAAGAAGATGATAATTCTACGTGCCTCATACGCTATATTTTAGTCTTGAATTTCGATTTTTCATGTGATCTTAAGACTGCAACTTACGAAAGCATCTAAACAATGACGAAAATTGCAGACAATGCTAATGCTGAAGGCTTTACCAAGCTTACTGCAGGCATATCCCTATGAAGAAACAAAATATCGAGCAGTACGATGTATCCATCAGAAATATCGGCAACTGATTGGTATAGTATTCAACATTAGGGTTACATTTACTATGCATTAAGTAATAAAGTATTTAAGCGCGAATGCATAGATTATATGAGAAGAATGAGACTGATAAATGGTTTGGTTTGTTTTTTTATTTGTCAAATAAAACACTCTTATTCTATTTAATGCCTGGATGGATTCTCGTAACAGTATTATGTTATTTTATTGCAGAATATTACATCGATAGAACAAGCAACTCGTGGGAATCTATCAAAGTCATTGGAAGGTCAGTTTAGCTTTTGACAAAGTTATACGATTGTATACTGTTATTACGACACACTAGAATAGGATAAGGAATTGCCCTGAAGGCCTTTGGATTATATTGCGGTCAAGATTTTGGGACAACTGCCTTCTATGGGACACAGCCCTGTTGCGAATTAGAAATGAATTCAATCAGAACTCATTTATACTTTCAAGGTAAATATAGTTGCCAACTTTTTGAAATTTCAAAGCTGGAGATTTGATATTTTATGTGTGTTATCATAAAATTGAGGGACTAGGTTAGGCTTATGCATGTTTAAGACTAGCTGAAAAAAGCTTTCTCAACTCTATCTTGCCTCAAAAAATGAGCTAGGAAAATTACAATGAAAAATATTAGGAAAAGTTAACCTTGGAGAAGTTTTGCTGTAGCATATGTGTAAGATGCTAGAGAAAATGTCGGAGGTTTTTCATTTCGATAGGAAATGCTGGAGATTTCTCGGTTTTTGATTGTGGTAGAACAGTCTTTGGTTGGTACAAAACTTAAAAATAGCCCAGAAAACCGGAAAAACAGCGAAAGCAACACATAGATTACTCAAGCTTTTCGTCTGACACTTCACAAAGTAATACGTCAAAAAGAGAACGAAAAGGAAACCTAACTGATTTATATAAATCTTATATCATTTCATCATTATATAAATCAGTTAGGTTTCTGTTTCGTTCTCTTTTTGACGTTTATTCCGTTGAGTGTCAGACGAAAAGCTTAAGTAATCCATGTGTTCGTTTCGCTATGTTTCCGATATTTCTGGCTATTTTAATTGTGCTGGTGCTGCAATCCAGGACTTAATACTTAGGCCGCCAGCAGGATGAGGGAGGGTTGGCAACTATGGTGAATAACAACGATCAATCTAGCATCTGATTTTTTCCATTAGTATTATCACACTCTCTTAAGTTCTTTGAGACCGTATACTTTCTTTTATAGAACTGGGCTTGAAAGAAGGACAAGAAATTATCGTATCTGATGTAACCTCCCCTAAACCCACAATCTGCAGGATTCATTTCGAACAGGTATATTGTTAGATAAAAATTGCAAATAATACTTATTTACCCTTTTAATCGTCTTAGATCTGGGGTTGGATTCATGAGAACATTCTCATTTTTTCAGAATTTTAGAGATAGCTTCTGAGATTTTCTCTCTTGGAAATGGAAGGAAAAATGCTGATTACATATCCAAAGAAAACTCGATTTAGTTACCCCATATTATTATAGAGATGGGAAATTTAGTGTTCGATCATTTCAACTCAGGGAATATAGAAGCAAGTATTTCAGATAAAAACCGCTAGCCTTTCCTCTCCTCCTCTCCTTCCTCTCTTTCCTCTATTCCTCTGTAACGATTCTCAACTTAGCGTTTTATGATTACCAAGATTCAGATCTCATATCTTTCTATATGGACTCATTGAATTATGTAACATAAGTAGCTGCTAACAATTACTGTATTGATGACTGTCACTTTCACTTACTACAAGTACTTTATTTTCAATTGATGACTAGCATCTAATGGTAAGTGGTCGTCATACAAATAAAACAGGCAAAACTAAATCTACCAAGTTAGAAACAAACACAAAAAGTACATAAAACAGGCATTATAAAAGATGGTTGTTTCGTAGAGAATCTTTTATGTCAAAAATCAAGAGAACTGATTTACTTAACTCTATAATGAAAACATCTGAGCATCAATGCAGAGCAGAAGAAATATGATTAAAAACTCGTGCAATTCTTTGTTGATGCAAACAGAATTAATCGCCTTTCTGAAACATTAACTCCGGCCAGATTCTCTATTTCTGCTTTTGGTTTCAACAGACAGATATATCTTTATAGCTGTAAACTAACTGATAAGTTTCCTGACTCAAGCTGGTTTTACATGAAGTATTATATGCGAGGACGAACTACAAACTTCGAACAGTTTCCACACTGCTCATAATGTCTCCCTCAGCCTAACCATGGCCCTATGCATGGCCGTACATAGCGGGGGGGGCAAGGGGGGCTGCTGCCCCCCCAAAAAATTCCGAAAGTATATGCTTTCCTATAGAGGATATCCTCAAAAAGCTCTTCAAAAGGGGTTTTGCCCCCCCCCCTAAAAATGTTCTGTGTACGGCCTTGGCCCTATGTGATAGTGCTCAATGAGATTACACCGGATACGACATCAAATTGGTTGTGGCTTTTGAATTTTTCATGTTTTCTATTTGCGGCTACCTTCAGTTAGCTTTTAAAATTGGATTAGTCATTGAGAAACGTTTTCTCAACAATGCATCTGACCATAGATACTTCGAGATTGTAAAGATAAGAGATTAACACAACTCGATCTCACGGTTTGACGTCAATTTACAATCTCATCACCAGACTCAAAACTGTAATGAATTTTCAAGGTACCTAGAGTAGGCTACAAGGCATGGTATTTTCGTAACACAGATTTTGGCACAAACACTTTGGGATCAAAACTGTGCCTTAACAGATTTTGGCACAAACAGATTTTGGCACAAACAGATTTTGGCACAAAACAGATTTTGGCACAAACACTTTGGGACCAAAACTGGGCCTTAACAGAGTTTTGCACAAACAGATTTTGGCACAAAAGCAGATTTTGGCACAAACACTTTGGGACCAAAACTGGGCCTTCAAATTTATATGGCAAGGCTTATTCACCCCATTTTTGATTCGACGATCATCATACGTTTTGAAATCTATTTCCTGTACCAATTTGGATATGTAGCTCATTTCGAAAAATTAAACCAATTTTGTCTGGTTGTTATTAACTCGGTTATTGATTTCGATCGAGGTTAAAACCCTCGTTGATGACATATGTCACTAAGATAGTAGGCGATTGTTAGATGGTAATTTGTATTCCTGGAATGCCTTTACGTCATCCCTGTAGCTGTAATCCTGTAATCCTAACATGTTAGCATGCAAAAGCACACAATGATCAAATTCCATCTGTCTTGATCTGCCCCGGCTTATTCTATTTTTAGTTGAATGTACCGAATCCCTGAGTGATACAAAAGGAGTATTAGTTTGTGTTAGGGCAGATTTTGGAGAAATGTAGTCTAAATACTGCAGGGCCCAGGGTCAAACACATAGATAAACCCGAATGTTTTCTACACGGTATTTTGTGATTCTCGTTATTTGGCTGGGCCCTTTTTGCCTGTATGATGTGCGGGGCCTGACGTATCTGTGTGTAGACTTGGCAAACATTTTTAAGTTTACTATAAACGTCGTAAACACTAGTTTGTACAAGCTCAGACGAGTTTTTAAAGAATGATGTTTAAAGCTTCAACAAAGCTGTTAAAAGTTTGATTATGGTTTGGAACTGGAATGCTTGTTACAATTGCTTGGAGTCGCAGGGGGGACTCCTCATCTCTCAATACGAGGGGAGGGGATCCATGCCACCATTTCTTTAATAACCCCTAAATATTAAGTCTGATTTTGTGGGGACACCAAATATGGAATCTATTATTTTCTGGAAGACTCAAATATCGTTATCTATTAAATTACATTTCTTGGTCTTTGGGTGGGTTACTAGAAAATGCAGTAGATCCTACGATTCTCCCTAACTTTTGGTTTCTGGACCCTAAATATTGACTTTGTCCATGTTATAATTCACGAACCCCAAATATTCAGTCAACAGAAACTTTCAAACCCCAAATATTGACATAGACCTCCTCGTATTGAAGGTTTAGAAGTACCCCTCCTAGGCTTGAAGCATCCGAATTCCCGATAAAGTGACTCAAATCTTTAGAAAGAAAAATCTTAAAGAAAGAACATTCCCGTGAATGATAACTTCTAGCTCCCCTGCCTTACTTTGAGGATTCCTGAACTTTGAATATTTTTCTCTCTCCATAGCCATCCAGTGGACTTGGGTGTTGAGAGCTAGCAAGTGTATGATGAGATAAAACAAGGTATTTCAAGGATTAACATTTTCATTAACTTTCACACTGTTTTCCACTCCAGATTACAAAAACACTAACATTATATACACAATATTCCACAGTCTCTGAGCCCTACAGAACTTTAGAATTGTAGAAAAATGGAAACATAGCAAGACATGCTATGCTACTAAAACATATGGTACTCACACTCAGCAAAGTAGCGCGTCAATAAAAGAATGACGGGTCTGGAGAGTTTGAAACCAAGGGTTGGATTGGAATGGACCCATCATAAAAGAGGTGAATAATTGGCGCAGCAAAAAACAGCCAATCATCACATGCAGTCCCGTAGGAAGACCATTAAGATTGTTGAAAGAGGCCGAGTGGGAAAAAATTCCGTTTCTCTCCACAGATTTATTTGGTTCGGGTCTTTTTATCTTTGTGACGTATTACTCCAATGAGTAACAGAAAAAGTTTTTTGTTTGGCTATGCTTCCAATTTTTTCCACTGTTCTAAAGTAACTAGCTTACAAACTCAAACTACCACAACTGATTTTTCATAATTTCATTCCTACTTCAGTATCGTTGGAGCAAATATTTACAACAGTAATAATACAAACAAAACAATAATGAAATCATTTAAACAAATCAAGTTACTTCCTGCGCCATGATAATCAAGAATAAACAATTAGGCTCACTTAGAGAGGGGAACTTTATAGAGAGGAGGAATTGTCAAAGAGGTGTGCTTGATTGTGCTTCCTAACGATCACTATTGCAAATATCAAGATACGAATTCTGCCGGTTGGTTTACCATAAGAGTGCTCGATACATAAGAGTAGAGCTATATACACTAAGAAGAAAGAGACTCAAAACACAAAACTCTCCATCTCGACAAGCCTGTTCCGTGGTCACCCACTCATCAGGAGATGTACAGACGATCTGTACATTTCCTGATGAATGGATAAACACGAAACAGACTTGTCGAGATGGAGAGTTTTGTCTTGTGAGACCTTTTCTTCTTCTTAGTGCAAATATCAAGATATTGATTCGATGAATTATAAACAGGATGGTTAGATTAAAAATGATGAAAGGGAGAAGTGGAAGCAAAATGGAGTTTAATGATAGAGATTAATAACAGAGGGGAAACACAGGCTTTTAGGCAACTCAAAACCCAGCATATGATCATTTTTCAAAATAACAAACAAGAATCAATCAAATTTTCTATTGGCGTACTTCTATCTACATCTGGGTTTAAATATTTGCTAGTTTATTCTCTCTGTCTCTCTCTCAGATGTTTTACTATCGTCGGTTAAACAAATGTTTATTTTGCTAGCCTCCCAAATATTTGGAAATATAAACCTGATTAACCATACGAAGTACACACAGTTTTAGAACAGGCTTTCTTCCGCTCTATATATTGATTTTTAGAATTAGAAAAATGATTTCAAAGTAAAGATAAGAAGAGGTGAAAAGGACTTTTTATAGCTTGATTTAAATCGGATCAAAAGACTGTCATATTGTTGTAAAGGATGTTTACTCTGAATAGTGTATTGGAGAAGATAGAAACCACCTTTAGATGATCTATGCATTATGAATATAGAGGGCGTATGATGTAAAATTATCTAAGCCAATTATGTTTTGAATACACCGGTACGTTAATAGCCACCTCATGTTTATTAGTTCTATCATTCCAAAAAACTAAACTGTTTAGATTATAGTTAACCCATCAAATGGTAGCCAGCATTTTTCAGCCAAATTTTTGTATAAGAACCAAAATCTTTTAAGCGTAGTTGTATCCACTAATACCACACAGCATTTTTAGCCCTCTCTGAGATTATTCTTGAATTAAGAGAGAATTTTATGGATTTATTCTTTAATTCAACTGTGTATCTACAGCCGTTTCAAGGTGGATCTCATTTTCCACACATGGATATGTTTCTCAGCTATACACAGATACCACTTTCTGGGGTATTTCTTAATGGATTTCATGATGTTAACAAATGTCGGCATTGGTTATATTTTCTTAGCTATGCATAGCCACTAAAGTTGCAACGGCCTAAATCTTTCGAAGCTGCGTTTGGTTTCTATGTGTAGCTAAGGGGTGTTTTTTCCTATAATGCACTGCGTAAAGTGAGGTACACCATCTTTTGCGGCGCACTCCATTGTGGAGTTGGTCTTAGAATAGTGAACACATGATTGTTATCAGAAACGTAAAACAGTCTTTAGTTTACAGTCTGAACACCGTTAAACGTTACGAATGGTAATACTGCTACACGACCTAGACCTGGTCTCGTCATGCTGAAACCCATCTCGTATGTCGTCAACAGTGGCGCCATTTTGTATCAGAAACTCGGCAAGTTCAAAGTTCCCTTCACAAACCGCTAGCGTCAACGCGGATTTCCCATTCCAGTCGCTCATATTCACCTTAGCTCCATTCTTCACTAGCAGCTTTGCACACTCGATGTTGCCGCTGGTGCATGCTTGATGAAGCGGCGTCGTTCCCGGTGGCCGCATCGCGTTGATATCAACGTTTGACGACCTCAGGAGGCTTCTCAGCAGTGCTACGTCATTTTCCACCACCGCGAAATGGAGAATACTCTCGCTATTTACCGCTGAGATTATCCGGCGGTGTTCTCTTCTCATTCCGTCCCAAGTCGGCGTCCATCTCTCTGCCGTTTGCTCTTTGACCTTTCCCAATATACTGTCGTCTTTAGTTTTCCAGCGGTGTTCTGGAATGTCAGACGAAATAACGCGGTTGAACGTCAGGCTATTCGCAGGTGTAGAGAAAGAATCGCTGACGGTTTTTTTCACGCGTTGCCATATGCTGTTTTTCCGCACGGGGTATGATAGATTTCTTGAGCTTTCAGAATTACTTCCTAAACTGAATTTCCGTTGTTTGGACGACTTCATTTCTTCGTAGTTTTGTTGCAAGACAGAAGATCCACGCTCATGGATAGCCATCGAGCGACTGACTCGAACCCCGGTTTTACCACGAGTTTTACACGAAACGCCAAGTTATCTATATGGAAATAAAACATAATGTAATCTTTAGCATGGAATATTCCGGGGGTAATGTCATTGTAGCTCGGTATGGTTCGGTTCTAAATTCTTATCCTTCAGCTACAAAATGGGGTTAGTCATTGAACTTTTTGAGTTTTCACCTACAGTCTTTTTCTTTATAGGAACACACTTTATAACAACACCACGAGCAACATTGACGAATTTCTTATAGAGAACGATGGAGATACTGAAATTTCATGGTAACGTATCTTGAAAGAAGTAGCTGGGAATAACCGACAATGGCCTGAAATGCACTAAAAGTATACTGTTAGATTAGATGTGACTTTTCTAACGTGGCTAAGTTTTTCTGGTGTACACAGTATGTTGGTTTTTACTGAACCTTGAAGGTGGATCACTCTCAAATCTTTTTCTTGAGGGTCAGGAAAGGGTAAATTGGGAACTGAAATTTTCTTTAAGAACTGGGAAAAGGGGATTGGACTTCTTAGGACTGTCATTTAGGAATGAAAAAGCAAATTAGGATTGGTATTATCAACCACTTCAATAATGGGAATCTCTCTTTTTTCTCCATTATCAGGATTAGGATTATGGATTATTTTATTGCTGGGAATGGGAAACAGTACCTCCCCCCTAAAGGATCTTCCATGTGACTTCATCTTAGAAGAAAGAATTGAAATATGGAAACTGAAAAAGAGGTTATCGATATGAACAAATAAAGGAGTCTTAATATGACATATGATATTGGTTCTTGAAAAGCATGTTAGTAAGGTCTCGAAAATCTTAGCGAGTTCATCAGAATATAATCATGCCTTTTAGCTTTGCATTTTCCTCAAATTTGAAGAATTTGAAAATATTGTCAAGTTCGGAAAAGGAAATAGTTTCTCTTTCTCCTGAAGAGAAAGGTTATCATAAATAATTACTTGCTTCAAGTAAGGCCAATGATTTTATCAAAAGTCGCCAAAACATAATTATACCGTTTTTCTTTAACTTAATTATCCTAATTTTCCTCCATTTTGTAGAAGATGGAAGCATTCTGCAAACTGGAAAGTTTAAAACGTTTATCGATTTTCATAAAATGAAATTTTCTAAAAGACAATTTTAAGGGCTGTGAACCTCTTCGATGTGAAAGAGGCCCGCGCAACCGAGAGCCTTTGCGTGCGTCTTCTTCTGAACGAGCAAAGTAGACTTAGTTACTCTAATACTGTTCTCTGTAATTTCAGACAAGGAAAATTAGAGGCTTGGGCACGAGGAAGGATGAGGGCCTTTGTGCTCTTAGCATAAGCCAAGACGTTACCAACAGTGTATTGATAGTTGATAGGCAAATAAGCTGACTATTTTCATTAGGCCCTCTATGCTCTGATCATAAGCTAATAACTTACGAAGATAGTCATCGTATTTGCCTGTCAACTATCAATATACTGCTTTCGTAAGTCTACCTATCAATTGGGCCCTTTGTGCTTTGAAAATAAGCCAATACCGTACGAAGATATCCAGCATTTGCCTATCAACTATCAATACACTGCTTCCATAAGTCTACCTATTCTGTGCGCCCTCTGTGCTTTGCACATAAACCAATAGAAGATAATAATTCTATTACATATTTACCTATCAACTATCGATTATCATTTTATTTCTCTTAACGCAGATCAGTTGATTCCACACGCAGGCTGAATTTCTCTGACTTCACTCCCACTCCTTCTCATTAATTGCTGGCAATTAACTCTTCCTCTCCCACTCCCTTGTATAATTGCTCGTCATTAACTTCTTCTATAAAACACGTAAGTTGCGTGCTTCGAATGATTTAACTACGATCCTCTCACGAATAGCATGTCTGCTTGATTCTGGTTGGCATGACGTAGTATGTGGGGGCCGAGAACGCACAATCATTTTGAACTCATATTTATAACTCATATTTTGAAAAGCATGGCGCTCTTTAAACTTTACCAACAATCTTTATTTCTCTCACAGAACTACTGCATTTGCTTGTACCCTCCCTGAAATTATTCTTGCCTTGCCACCGTCTTATTCTAGCAAGGCACTCAATACACTAACTAACTAAGTTATGAATATTTTGGTCGCTGCTTGTATTCAAACTAATCTTTGATGGCACCAGACACACTGAAATCTTTGATCCTAACGATAAACAACAAAAATAGCCAACTTCGAACACATAACCGGCGTCAGAACATTTTTAAAGATAATGCCGGGGAGGGAGAATTGAATATGTATAAAGATCTCATTTCTTTCACCAAAAACCAAGACAGAAAGTTGCATACGCTCAAAAACCACCAAAACAATTCTTAAAGATAATACAAGAACGGGAACAGAATAGTAGACCACATTTCATTTGGATGAATGAAACAAAAGAATTCTTTTATAAACTGTATGTAAGAGACCAAATAAATCCAATTAATTTTCAGAACCAGTGTTGGGTAAAATGGCGTTAAAATTGCCAGTATTCCTTGATGGGGATATCTTACATTCCTCAATTTTTGATTGTTTTTTGCCTCCCTTTCTCCGCATCTAAACAACGGTCATAGCAATATCTTACTTACCCTTAGCGAAATTTTAAGTTTAAAATCGTTGCGTTTAAGAATAATTTAATAACGTTTTGGGATGAAAACGGAAATCTGCTTACTTTGGAGTGTTTTCTGGCTCTTAATAGAGCCCAAAAAATTTATATCCGGAGCAAAAATTCCTACAAATGATTAAAGTCCTGAAAATAGCATAAATATAAAGTCGACTATACCTGATTTGGCCTACCAAACCGAGCAAGAACGTCCGAAAGATGTTTTCCTGCAAGTGAAATTCCAGCTGCAAATCTCTCGTCTTTCAGCCGTCGCGATCAAACACAACTAAAGTCTTTCTAAATTCTGAACAAATCTTCTTGTATCTGGCAATGTCTATATTTGCCGAATTAATTTATGCTAAACTTGTTTAATCGTTGCTTTCAACTTTTACGTCACTCTCACGTTTCCAGTTCAACTGAGCTCTCTCCGTTTCGTTTGCTTCATAATAAACAACAAATTCTTACATCGCTATGTTCTCTTATCTTCTTAATTACTCTTTGTTCCTTTTTGTGAATTTGAGATAAAGAAAAGATCTCTCTCTCGATATTAGCTCTTTCAGTTAAAGCCATGTGTTACTTGAACGCTTGAACACACTGACGATTTTTAAGACTGCGGGGCCTGGGACTAAACACGTCTACAGGTCCCGGTTTGATGTAATCTTAACGATATTTTGCAGTTTCTGTTCATCTGTAAGGGGTTTCAGACCTGTCAACCTAAAAATTTTAAAACCTGGAGATTTTAGATTTTTCTTATAAAAAACAGGGAGATTTGGACAAAAACAGGGAGATCATAGAAATTTGTTTAAAAAAATTTTTTTTCGTTAAAAAAATTTGTTAAAAATTGTCGTTAGGACACCATTTTGAACCATACATAACAAACATGGACAGTTCAATTAGAATATTGAATGAAAAATCTTCCCTTAGATCCCTTAGTGCATGGATTCGAAAATAAACCGGTACATTTCGAGCATGATCCTTTAGAAAATTCAAATGAATCGCGCAAAAGCTATACGAGATGTTACAAAATCAAGAAGAAAATAGCAACCCGAGAGATATATTGGTTTCTGCTAGACGTCTTTAAAACCGGGAGAAAAATTATAAAAAACGGGAGACCGGGAGAAAGCAGTCAAAACCGGGAGTCTCCCGGCTAAACCGGGAGAGTTGACAGGTCTGGGGTTTGCAGGGCTTTTTGGTCAAACAAATTGCCGAGGTTTTATTAAACCCCCTCTTTACACCACTAAAAGGCCCTCGCTGTTTATAAAATATGATTTCTTGGAGATCTTACGTTATTAATAATACGCTTAGACCTTCTTGGTTAATTACATGACGCTGTTGACCTGAGCTTTTTTTGGGACAGGACTTAGGGTGAGCAAATGATGTTTATCAGGTATTATGGTGAACGAAAATCCATTAAATAGGATTGTGGTGATGAAGCCATATAACACAGTTTAGCCTCTTTTTGGAATTCATGGACGTCTCTGCCCTGCCAGGATAACCGTGACTGACGTAACGTGCTTTGGCTGTAACCACGTAGCAACGTTAAGGACCAATGGCTGCATTCAGATCGAACTACGTCATATTTCATGGGATTTGGTGATTCAGCCTGTCAAGGTTATCAATCTTGTTATTTCCTTATTCTACAGACGTCTTAAACTCATCTATTGTACGTTTTACTTGTCCCAGTAGCCAGGGATGAACAATTACAAGGTAAATAAGTTGTAAACAGTAGTAGATTTAAGGGGGTGGCTCTAAGTGGTGCTAAGGATGGTATCACCACCCCAACCAAAACCACCAATGATTTCACCCACCATATTTTTCACCCACCATATTTGTGAAGTGTTTTTAACGGTATTAATATAAATGTAGTGTGCAACTTAACCTTGTCTGTAGTAGTTGAAGTTGAGGTTGGAACCAGGGACTTGGAACTTGTAACTAAAAACCAAGGACCAAGTACCCCACGCAGTGAACTTGACGACTTATGAGACTTGGAACTTGATACTGTTTAATTTGAATGTTACTGAAGTGAAGTGAGGTGAGCCCCTCAACTCATGAATGAACCATGAACATGATGCTGGACCCCTATTTACCCCTTCTGAGCCCTATACTACTTACTCATACTAATAAGTATTATTCCCAGATCAGATCCCCAAATACCGCAGCGATTCAATTCAATTGCATGAAAGTAACAAAATTGAGAAAACTTACTTTGAAGCTTCGGATTTATCATTATCTTCTCTGTACGAATCATTTGCATGCTTCTTTCAAAATGGCTGCCGATTTTCGAATGAGAACGATCGAGTCGGATGAAGAAGTTGAGAATTTGGATGAAAGTGAAGACGAAGAAGTTGAGGTATCATACTAATATAAGCTTTTGAACTAGTAAGACACTTGTTGCAGATGGTCATGTTTCAACGGCATCATACAATGTTTATTCTTAAAAGGCCTAAATTTTTTTATTTTTATTTGTTGATCTAAATAAGATCTAATCATCTACTTAAAAAGAGGGTTTAGGTGTTGTTTAGGGCTGGAAAAAAGCAGAAAAGGACTTTGGTGTAGCTTGAGTCCCCTGCTCGATTAATTCCCCCATTACACGCATTTTTTTTACAAGCTATTTCAGCTCGAGCCCAGTACTAAAAATTGCTTATAGCTGAAAAGCAAATTTGAGTACTCAAAATTTCTTAGCCATTGCTTAGCTTTTTTACTTACAAAATTGGTTTCATAGAAAACTATTTCAATGGTTGGTGTACAACAAATGTCGATGGTGTCTTACATGCAGAAGTGTACCAGGGTACTGATATCATCCACTGTAACCCCAGTCTGCAGAGTATGGCCTTTTTCAACGAGATCTCGAGTGTGCTTTAACAACTTTCCATTGTTCTAACCTATTGTTCTATTGTTATCTTGGGTGTGCAATTGCCCAACTCTGTAGACTGGCTTTAACCTACTTCTCTATAGCCGCTGCACGATTTTTCATCGCCTATTGGATCAGAATTGAGATTTTTAAATTGCTTAGCATTTCTCCATCCAGTACTGGAATTGCTTAAGTGTTTGTCATGTCGAGTACTGACTTGCTTATAAGGCAATTGCTTATGAAAAAATACGTGTACCCCCTTTGCAGAGCACTCTTTACTCTTTGAGACCAGATCTCATGGATGTGCACAAAAGCCATTTCCTATTGTTATATCCTATTGTTTTATTGTTAAACTTGTATGAATTGCATGTGTAATGCTCTGCCGTCTGGCAAACAAAAGTCAGAGGTCTTGAGTTAGAGTCTTGATCGGCTCATTCACTTCTATCCACAAACAATGTCTTGATAGATTTTATAATTCTTGCTTCTTCTCAATTCTACTTCACTAAACTTCAAGCAATTCTAGAGTACAAATATTTTTCTTATAAGCAAGGCAGTACTAGACAAGACAAGAACTTAAGCAATCCTAGTACTGGCTACAGGAACGCTAAGTAATATGAAAATTTTAGTTCTGCTGGAATTGGCAATGAAAGTTGTGCAGCAGCTATAGAGAAGTAGATTACAGCAGAAATTAGTACCCCGACACACCATTCACATTTGCTGTATAATAACTTGTGATATAGTATTCTAAGAAAAAATATTTTAGTAATAAAGCCAAGCAATTTGAAGTACTTAAATTTTCCCTCCGGCTAAGCAATTTTGAGCACTGAGCTCAATTGAGATTGCATATAAAAATGCTGTACCTGATCAGACCCTGGCAATTAGCTTTTTAAGAATGGTTTTGTGGACCAATCCTTTTGTCGGCTGACAAAAAGATTGGTCCACAAAAGTGCCCTGTTTATCTAAAACTGCCTTACATTGGCTATGTCTCCTTGCGATTCGAAAGACAAATTAAAACAGCCATAACTAAGTGCTACGCTACGGTCAGCCCCCGTCTCGTCTTTTCCTCTCAGAAGATAATTCCATCTATCCGCAAAGATAGCGTGCCTACCACACAAAACAGCCTTGTAGTTTATGAATACTCGTGCCGGTGTGATGCCAGGTGCGAAGGGTCGCACATCCCAGCGGTTATGTGTTAGAATAAAAAAACATGTGCTGTCTAGCACTCGCCAAAACACTGTGCCGCAACGAGAACAACCATCTCGCGCCTCAAAAACTAAAAGATCACTCAAACATGACTCTGCTATAGGTCAACATTTGCTCGACAATCCAGAGTGTGCTAAAGCCTACAGTGAGAATTGCTTTCAAATTATTGGCAGAGCAAGATCCACATTTCACCTAGGTATTTTGGAATCAGTCTACATAAAACCAGGGATCCCCTATTGTGTAGACAGAAAGAGTTCGTTTTTGCCTTAGGACTCTTAAAGTAATCTTATTGGTCAGCTCACTGTATCGTGGGTGTTGATTGGTTTTCCTACACTATACCAATCTTTCACCTCTTTTCTGATTGGCCTATTTCGATCCACATCTGGGTATAAAATCAGTTAGGTTTCTGTTTTGTTCTCTTTCTGACGTATTACTCTGTTGAGTGTCAGACGAAAAGCTTAAGTAATCTATGTTTTCGTTTCGATATGCTCCCAATTTTCCTGGCTATTTTGAAGTTTTGTACCATCCAAAGACTGTAAAACCATACGGAAGTAACCAACATAGAAAAAATAGGTTGTAATGTATTCAAAACAATGGTCATCTGGAGTTTAGGATATTCTAAAATCTAGTGCTCTCAACACTATTCAGTGATATGGCTGGCTGCAATGGTCCTCCTAGTGTGGATAAGGCATTGCCCTTTGCAGGCCTGATGTAGTTGTAAAAAAACGTTGACGGTTGGTCTCTACATTTTTTGGGTGGTGATGCAATTTTAGTAATGATATAATTTGCATTGCTTGATTGCCCCAAATGCAATGGCTCTGGGGTTAAAATGCTGGCATAAAAAGTTAAGAGTTACTGGGTTCAAGTCATAATTCTCCCATACGCTACATGGATTCCATCTTAGAACTAGTAACGCTAAGAAGTAGAGTAAGTAAAACAACTGACCAGATTTTAGAATCGGGAACCCCACATTAACTCAACAGTCAAAGGAATACCAATCCCATTTCGATAGATTTACCTGCTTTTATTAATTTGAAACTTTTTCAGGACAAGAAAAACAAAAAGTCCCGACAAAAAGCCAAGAAAAAGAAGGATGATACTTTCAATAAAGACTTTTGCTTTGAGTTCAAAGAAAATGCAGATGATGAAATTTGGAAAATTGACAGGAGGGTAAAAGATTCAGCTAAAGGACAGGTATGAATAATCGAAAACTTTATGGATTGATAAAACTTTTTCATGTAATCTCTGAAAGGCCATCATTTTTGGATTATCAAAATAAAAGTGCTTTACTTTGTTGATTCACTTGATTTCATTCATTTAATTGTTAGTTTATTTGCCTCCTGTTTTGTAATTTTGAATCACATTTTCTATTGTAGATTTCATCATATTCTATGGAAGAAAAAATCATTGCAAAAAGAAATGAGAGAAAGGTTTGTTATTTTGCTTAGGATTAGGAATATTTATACATTCATCAGACATCTTTGAAAAAGAATTACAAATGCTGACAGAAGCTAAATCAACATTTCCCAAGACTCCCACACTTTGGAGATTCAAGATGTTGCTTGGCCTGTGTTGAATTTCCTTTGAAGGTCAAAAAGAATTTCAATACTAAGCTTGCTTTTACCAGTGGCTCTGAGTTGCTTGTTTTGATGCTTTAAAGGTGTCTTCATGATACTGGAACAGCTAGGGGGTACTTGACTTCATACGGCTGTACCACTTTAAAGTAGGCATGTCACCAGGATTTATTTCACAGCAGGGCTTGGCTTCCTAACAGAGAGGCTATATTATGAAAGCAAAGTGTCATATCAGGCGAAATCAGTACATGAATATGGATTCACCTAAAGATAGAGTCCCAAAAATTCTTAGATTTATCCATCCATTTAAAAAAGAGAGACATTTTTAGAAAATGGTTTGGTTACTTAAAATAGCTCCAGTGAGGGAAGATCTTAACTTATATCATTCTCTCTGCCCATTTCAAAGCATTAAGAAGGCCTACAAAAACAGTTTCTCCATATTTTTGATAGAGAATTACCTACCAGATCTATTTTTGCTCCAATGGGGTGCAAGCTTTTCCTGAAAGAAGGCTGTAGCCCCTGCCCCGTACCTCAAAGGTCACTCATGCAGGTGTTGAACTCACACGACTATGATTAACTTGAGCTTCATATAGCAGACTGTTAAAGCTGCTCTGCCAGTTGCCTCCTTCTCTGTTCCGAACCAAGACCAGATATAATGAATTACATGAGATGATTGCAGATCTACGGTTTGCACCTTAAAAGTTCTTTTGGAGAATAGTGTTGGGGCTAGGATAAGAAAAACTTTATTGTGCAACATGCGTATCTTCAATCTGTGACCTAGTGTTGACCACTTTTTGTAGACAGTGTAATTGGCTCATAGATTGAATTATTCAATCATTTTGACTGCAAATGAGAAGAATTCTTGGGTAATTGGACGACATTGGAGCGTAATTCAGTTATAATGTGAGATCACTTGAATGCCTGGAGCCACAATTACATTCATTTTTATTTGTGGTTTCTTCATTGAATTTAGGCCTTCTAAACGTTGTTTTGATTTTTAGAATAAATCGAAGTCAAGCGATACAGTTGGAGATGATAATGATGAAACTGAAGAGAATGAAGTTGGAGAGAACGGTACAGTTGATAAATTCTTTTTTCAATGAATTCTCTGAGCAGAGGTTTTTATGCCTCAATCTAAAACATGAACTGGTAGTTTCTAAAACACAAGTAACGAATAGGACATGAGAATAAAAGGAAACGAATAGAAACATAATCACTAGGAAACGGATAGAAACTGATGGGAAAACTAATAAAAAAGTTAAGAAAATGACTCAACTTGTTCACAGTCTTTTATTTCAATTATTTTTAGAGTTAAATTTGAATGATAGAGGCCAAATGCCCCATGATTGTATTTAGTAGTTTTGAATTTTTCAAAAATGTGTTGTCTGAAAAGATTATTGCATCTTGAATTTGATATGTAAATACAACACTTTTACTTTTGGAACCTCATATATGTTTTCATTTGTATCTCCCATTATCCAACTATCCTCTAGTAAAGCTAAAAGTAGTTATTAAAATAGTGTAAATTCCCCTCTTTATCTCACTTATGGGTAGGTCACCTTACAAGTTTTCCAAAGATCTGTGTACCAGGCCAAAGTTTTCATGCAGTAAGCAAATTTCTGTTACCAAACCAGAAAAATGCTTTGTGCAACTTTTATGTGTTCATCAAATGAGATTGGGTTTGACATACAAAATTGGATTGCTTCTTACTTCTTTCCTTCATAATATTTAGAAAAAGAGAATGTTCCAGAAAGACAAGAAAAATCAAACGACTGGGACAATGATAATGAACAGGAAATTGCAGGTCTTTCTGAAGAGGTTTGTTCATTACATTTCATCCTGGATCTCCTATCTCATCAAGGAAATTAAATGGAGTATGGTCTGTGTTTTCATAAAAATAAATAAGCTTACTGCAAATTACGTGGGAATCATTTCGATTTAATTAAATCTATAAAAGTAATGAATGTTGATGAATATCTCTTGGAAAGCCAACTCTTTTCAATTTAAAACTGATGAGTGCTAAATCAGACACTACAAAAACTATTATTCATGATTCTGAGTAAACGGGAGAAAGAAAGAGTTTTTCGTTACTCCAAGTTTCATGCAGTCATCATCAGACCATAATGATTTATGATTTATTTGTTTTATATTCATTTGTTTTCCCTCCAACAGGAATTAGATGAAGATGTTGAAGAAGATGAAAAATCATTTTTTGAACAGCCCCCTCCTCAAGTTCTTCATGAAAACTTTTCAAAAATGAACTTATCAAGACCAATTCTGAGGGTTTGTGATTTTAAAAAGTATTTACCTTTATTTTACTTCAACGGACTGCGTTAAAAGCTTTGTAGAACTCATCAAAGCAAAATGTTATTAAGTAATTCTAGTAACTCTTCTGGCTGTGAATGCTAAGAGATAGCAGATGTCGAAAATTCCATTTGAACAAAGGATACTGTAAGCACAAAGGAGAGGAATCGTAACCGAATAGATACCTAGTAAGTGTCTATTCAGGTTGCCATGATTCATTGGCATTGCTATTAAGCAGTATATTTGAATATGTAGTAAGACACTAGAATTAGAAAGATATATTGTTACTGGGGTAGTGCATGGTATACGATCCAGAACGACAAAAGACGCGTTGTTGAATGGAAGATGTGTCCATAACCAATGGCCTTCGACCGTTGGGTCATTGAGATAGGCAGACGACTGTCTTGGAAGCTCAACGCATTGCTACAACTACCCATCCCTTTGCATCATGTTTGAGTTTCCGTTTGTTGAAAAGAAGAAGGAGGATATAATGTCTTTCTGGCTTTATACAAAATGGTTCTTATTAGAAATTGTTACATATTGGGTAGGCAAACACACAAGAGAGCAGGCTCAAGTCACAGTAAAAAGGAACCAATTCAATAACTAAAAATGGTGGCTACAACAACAGGACTTGTAGTCTTGGAACAATGCTAGTACATAACAGGCATCTATTCTGAGAAAATGTAAAACATATGATAGAAATCTAAGGAACTGTTGTTTTGTTATAGGCTGTCAATGAACTTGGTTTTGTTCACCCAACTCCAATTCAGTGCTCGACTGTCCCTGTGGCGTTATTGGGTAAAGATGTTTGTGCTTGTGCAGCTACTGGCACTGGTAAGGTTTCAGAAATATGATTCATTGCATATCAGCCTTTGATTGGTTCACTACTTCAGTATAGTGAGAAGAATTTGAAACTTGGCTAAGGATGTATGTAATGTTTTAACGTCTCGCGTCTCAGACTCATTGCAGTATAAGTTAATCTTTATACAGTCTTCATACAATATTTTATAACCTTGTATTAGATTTTATACTATGAATAGAATTGAAATAGAAATTGAAATCCTTGATCAGTACAGAGCTTCAGAAGCATGAAAGATTGGCAATATAGCTAGCTTTATAAACTTTGGTGTAATGACGTGTTAACGGTTTTTGATTCTGACTAACGGATCGTCCTGAAAGATGTATTTAATTTCTCCCTGAATGTGTTTGCTTTATTTTCGCAGGCAAGACTGCGGCGTACATGCTTCCTGTTCTAGAGAGACTTCTGTTCCGTCCCAAACAACTTCCGGTCTCTAGAGTACTTGTGCTTGTGCCTACTAGGGAGTTGGCTGTGCAGGTAATTATGCGTTTTGAGTAATGGTAATTATGCGCTTAGTCCAGGTAATTCATGAATTGTGAGTAACGGTAATTAAGCGTAATTATGGGCCCAGTACACATATTATGCATTTTGAGTATAGTACATCTTCGATTATTCAATGTACAAATTCCTCCTTCTTCCTCCTTCCTCCTCCTTCTTTTCAACAAACTGAAACTCAAACATGATTCAGAGGGATGGGTAGTTGTAGCAATGCGTTGAGCTTCCAAGACGGTCGTCAAGAGTACCTAGAACCAGGATTGTATGAGAAGTAAATTCTTATCAACTTTTCTTCACTGGCCAGTTTTTGAAAAACCAATGGAAATCAACTCAAACTGTCGTCTAGTGTGATATGAGAGTGGTGAATCTAACTGAAGCACTTATTGAATGTTCTCGTTGGTTCCCAGGTGCATTCCGTCAGCCTATCATTGGCCAAATTTGTCGATGTTCAAATCTGTCTTGCTGCTGGTGAGTGGAATTAACGTTTTTAAGCATCTTAATTTTTGTGATGAGCGATATGTACCATCATTTATAAGAATATAGCTGTTATTTTCTTGTTAAGATTTTGGTTATTTTTTGTGAGCATTAACTGTTGTCTGATCCCCAGGGGGCACTCATCGACGCTCTTTTCATGGTGTTTCTTTCAGAACCCCAAATATGTTGACCAGAGTTTTCTCATAGCCCTAATGGGTTTACCAAATTTCGATAATGATCCTAGATATTATTTACCCTTTTCTGTTTACAGGTGGCCTAAAGATGAAAGACCAAGAAGCTGCACTGAGACGTGGTCCTGACATAATTATCGCTACTCCTGGGCGCCTTGTGGATCATCTCCATAACACACCATCGTTTGACTTGCAAAGCATTGAAATCCTTGTTCTTGACGAGGCGGACAGGTAAATACTCAAGGATTCAAGACTTCAATATCTCGTATTTACAAACATCCTGACTAGCTTGTTTTAATGTTATTTGCTCTTCTTCTTATTCAGAATGCTGGAGGAACATTTTGAAGCTCAAATGACAGAAATCATTCGTCTTTGTCAAAAAGGAAGACAGACCATGCTCTTCTCTGCTACAATGACAGATAAAGTAGGTGTCAGTTTCTTTGTATATTATAGACTAGAAGTTCAACGCCCATTTTCAATTTTTCCTTTGTACATATGCTTTAGTATTACACATATGCTTTTACCTTTGTGCATAAACATCAAATTTTTATTTGCATTTCATTCATTGATGCCCTAATCTTATTTTAATTAATTTGTTTTTATTCTGATAAGTATTGGTGTCAACTTTTTAAATTGCTATCTATTTTTATCTATTTTCCATTTTATATATTTATTTGTTTATTTGTTTTTGGTACTCTTCGGTTTTTATCGTGCAACTGCTATCCATTGTCAGGCATGACTGAAGTAGGCCTACTACTACTACAGACTTTTGGGTTTTTTCAACAATTGAGAACCACATGACTAATTTTCCAACTCTTGTAAACATTTCCAAACTTCTTCCTCGACGATATCTTTAGGACTTCTCTTCTGACCACAACAGTAACTCTTAACTCTCAGCAGCACACTAGTAAAGTAACCAGTGGAGCTTGTAAGTCAAATAACCAGAGCCATTTGCCACTCCGTTGTAATTTTCTACTTGAAAAAGCCTGCATCTTGTGGACACTCACGTATGTAATGATTTCTCTGATTTCAGGTTGAAGAATTGATATCCCTCTCCTTGAACCACCCTGTGCGAATATTCGTTGATCAAAACACAGACGTTGCGTCTTGTCTACAACAAGAGTTTATTCGAATTCGGCCGACAAGAGAACATGACAGACTTGCTATAGTTACAGGTATTGCTTAGAACGTTTACATTGTGAGCATTGCGCTTTTAATTCAGTTCAATAACAAGTTAACATAGCAAGGTCTTGGCCTAGTAAGATTTACTGTGCCCAATGGACCACTTAGCAAATAGACATAGGCCCTTTTTTATATGAGATGGGCCAGCCCAGTAGACTTGGATGGTCCACTTTTCTCGGATCCCACCATAATTAAGACTTGTTGAAATTAGCATGCCTTTATTAAAAGTTGGTCAGCCAGTTCACGCACATCCCACTTCTTGTTCAGTGAGATCCGGCTGTTATGAGATGAAAATTCTCCGTATGAACTAAACTCACCCGGGGCAGTCCGGCAAGATGAGCGAATTTCTTTCGAATTTCGGTTTGAGCACTGCCAAATGTTGCTGACATCTGTATCGAAAAGGAGGCTGGCTCATCATGTGTGTGTCAAAATGTTTCTCCATATGAAGCAGAGTCAAAATTATCCCACCGAAGTGAAATAGCTCGGCATACCGTGCTAAACCTCCTCATATGAACAGGGTCATAGTACAGTTGCAGAGCTTCATCACAGGAATATCTTTCAGAGTCACTTCATTCAGCCAAAAAGATTCAGCCTCTATTAGTTACCAATTTTTATCTTATATGAAATAAAAAGCACCGAAATTTTATTTTCTAATTGATATTTGTTTTAGCCATGTGTTGTAGATCATTCAAAGACCATTGTTTGGTGTTTTGCCAGACGAAGAAGCTAGCTCACACATTGAGAATCATACTAGGCCTTTGTGGATTGAAAGTTGGCGAGTTACATGGAGATTTATCACAGCTTCAGGTATGGTAGATTACAGCATGTAAAAATAAGGTTTAATAGCAATTTTCAAACTGCTGATTTTTCAAACAGGCATAATCGGTCACGTCCTATAATCAGAGAGCAGTGAACTGAGGGCACATCCCCCTTGCAAATAGCAAGGTATAGCTTAACCCCTATTTCACAAAATCAATCTTAAGAATATGGATTCCCCTTTATCAAGATGCTGCAAGTATTTCTATTCTTAATGAATCCTTATGTTGTAGCGGTTGGAGGCTCTACAAATGTTCAAGAATGCTGATATCGATGTACTTGTTGCAACTGATTTAGCTTCCAGGGGTCTTGACATTTCTGGTGTAAAAACGGTAAGTCGTCTTACCTTCTCCCATATTTGTATTTGAAGATATTATGTCACCTTCTGCTCTAAGCAATAAATACTTCCCATACGCTCTGTATACGTGCAAAACAACTCACAATCTTCGATGGGCTTTACAAATCCTCTACTCTGTTGATTGCAACGATTTGGTCGAAAATTGCCTTGGAATAGCTACACACTGAAACTAGAGTGTTGAGGTTTTCTCTGTTTTGATTAGTTGCTTAAAAAAGATGTACAAGGACTTCATCTAGTTCAAGGAGAAAAATTCATTTTGACATCATAGGATCAAATAAAGATTCCCTCGACTTGTTCCATTTTCCAGTGCTTACCTTGTGTGTTAATAGTCTTACTTCTTGATGCCTTGTTAAGAATCGCATATTCAAATGCTTGATAGGAAAGAATCCTACATATGTATTGCTATTAGAAGTATTTGCAAAATTGTTCATTATTTGAGCTTATTGTGGTCTTGTGGTAGATTCCTTGCTACCGTGTCAAAAGGTTATGGGCTCAAACTCCGGCTGAGTCACACCAACACTTTGAAAACTGTTCTCAATGCCTCTCTGCTTGGTACTCGACATAAAGAGTTAGGTTGAGGGTAATTAGCTCTCTTGCCGGGGATGTTAGGACTCACCCCTATCTCAAAAGATGGTTGCAAATTAAATGTGAGGGCATATGTCGCTTCCGACTGCAATCGACCAACCTACTTTAGTACTTACTTATATTGCATCACAAAAATCTATGAAAATACCTTTCGCAGTGAATATCTAATGTTTGTAATTGGCTCAAGACGAAATTTTTCAAAAGTCGTCTAAGATAACGCCTTCTTTTGGCGCATACAGTGGTTTACTTTAATTATCGCTTGTTAATTGGTTGAATTTATATATTCCAGGTTATAAGCTTCAACATGCCCTCGTCATTCAAAAGTTACGTTCATCGTGTTGGAAGGACTGCCCGTGCTGGAAAATTCGGAAGGTATTTTGCAATGATTTTCTTTATTTGAGAAGAGGCATGATTTAAAAGATCAATTGAGATGACTTGTGTGAATAAGAAAGGACCAGAGTTGGATCCGAACCCAAGACTACTGACTTTATGCAGCATTGCACAACAAACTGAGCATCAGGGCAGTCGATTTGAGTGACTAGGCCTAGTCATATCAATGATACAAATTGCACCACCACTCCCCAAATGTAAAGACAAATGTATCTGGGTTCTTTAAAAACCACACCAGACCTACCAAAGGGTGACGGTTGAGCGCATCATTTGGTGACAAACCACAGGAAAGCACGTAAATCTTTGCCAAGGAAATCTTTACTGAGCGAGAAAATATGTACAGCCTTAGAAATAACAATGAATTTGAAATACCTAGAATAAGAACTGTAATTTTTGGATCTAAAACTATTCGATACAGAGGACTTCAACTATGGCTTTCCCTACCTACAGAGACTAAAAATGCAGGCTCAATTCGGGAATTTAAATCGAGAATAAAATATTGGAACTGTGACGAATGCCTCTGCAAAATATTTAGGCCTTTTATCCAAAACCTTGGTTTCTTATAAAATTATAACCTTTCATGTTTTTCGCCAAATGATACGCTCGACCGTCTACGGATTCCAAATTCGCGGCGACGACTTTTCCACATCTGATTAGGGCATATCACAAATGCAGTGACCCACTTGTAAGAATATGTCTTCCCGTATTAGACCATTATGCCTTATGAACCTACTTATGCCTCAACATACGTCAATTGTGAATAGGAGTTGGTGACACCAAAAAGCCAGAGTGCTAATTTCTGGCCCGATTAGGACAGTCGATGGTTAGCAAGATAGCAGGCTCAATACCTGACTTGCGCATATTATAATTATAGTAGCTCACCTGTGAGAAGTTGGTTATTTAATATTAGGAATAATATAGCTGATTGTTGAATAAGATCAATTTTAAAAAGTTATTTTGATTCTCAGGTCAATAACTCTCGTCGGCGAAAAAGAAAGAAAGAACTTGAAGATTGCTGTGAAAAATTCATCTATTCCAGTAAAAAATCGAATCATTCCCCCAGGTAACTTGTGATGTTTTTCATCAAAAGTTGTTATTACAGGAAAGCAAATTCTGCCGTGTTGTATCAGGAAATAAGGAAAATGTTTGTTCAGACCATGTTGATCGTTGATAGTTGATTGGCAAATATGCTTACTATCTTCGTAAGGTATTGGTTAATGCACAGAACACTAAGGGCCCAATGAATAGGTAGACTTATGAAAGCCGTGCATTGATAGCTTATAGGCAAATATGCTTACTATCTTCGTAAGGTATTGGTTAATGCACAGAACTCTAAGGGCCCAATGAATTGGTAGACTTATTGAAGCAGTGCATTGATAGTTAATAGGCAAATATGCTTACTATCTTCGTAAGGTATTGGTTAATGCACAGAACACTAAGGGCCCAATGAATAGGTAGACTTATGGAAGCTGTGCATTGATAGTTAATAGGCAAATATGCTTACTATCTTCGTAAAGTATTGGTTAATGCACAGAACACTAAGGGCCCAATGAATAGGTAGACTTATGGAAGCCGTGCATTGATAGTTAATAGGCAAATATGCTTACTATCTTTGTAAGGTATTTGGTTTTATGCACGAAGCACAAAGGATCCACTATAAAATTAGGTAAGCTAATCGAACAGTGCAACCCTGGTCCTTCTTCTCGATGAGACCACACCTCTTGATTCCTTTTTTCTGTCACCGGAATTCACAGAGATTTGGCGAATTCTCTCTTCAAATTCATCTTGATAGTTCCGAAGGTGGGCTCGAACCCACACAAAGGCTTAGTTATGTAGGATGATTGGCCGATTGCCTTAGGCAATTGTTCAGAGATGACATAAGTGAAACTTGGCAGAGTGGGGTCAGCATAGAATTTATTTTCACTTTTTGAAGGTTGAACCGTCCACCCACTAGAATACATTAAATTGCTTTTTTCCTTGCCTTAAGAACACGAGTTATTCTACAAAGAGAAGTAGATAAGTTGACGCAAAGGCAACCTCATGACCAATGTCTATGGGACCATGATGGTGGTGATGAGTAGGTAAAAGCTTGTTTTGAATATGATTGACCATTTCCATTTCACGTCAATATTACCAAACATTTATGAAATTCTTCCTTCTAGAAATAATTGAGAAATATAAGCAGATTATAAAAGACATGCAAAAAGATATAACTGATATTATGAAACAAGAGGCAGAAGAGAAGGAGGTAAGAATGCAAATTGCTAAACCTTTCGTGTTAATTTCAAATGTATAAAACCAATCTTAGCTTTACTTAGCTTAACCAATACCGTATTTGAATGAAAACGCAGCAAAACCTATCCGTTTTGGCCTCGCGTTCATACTTAAACGTTTCAAATACGAGCTTTTCGAAGACGCCAACAAATACGCATACTTTCAAATACAAAGTGAATATGCTTCGTTTTTAGTGTGAACACCAAATACGGAGATTTGAATACGATGGTATTCTTTCAATTGAAAATATCTGTCTGGAAATAGGATTAGAAGCATCGTATTGGCCTGAAACAGTGTTTACACTTCATCGTTTTCATAGCATATTTGTTTGAAAACGTAGCAGTATGGACAGGCACTGCTTCTCGTCTTCAAATACGTAGACAAACAAATACGGAGCAGTGTGAACGAGGCCCTAGTATAATGCTGGCTTTAAGTACGAGACATCTTAAACAGTGTTTTGATTAAACAGTCTTGACAGAGTCCAGGAAGCATTACGGTTCCACGGCTGTGAGCTGAAGAAAGGTTTTAATTTCTGAAGAAAGTTGTGTGTAAGTCGTGTGAAATAGGTGCCCAAATAACAGAACTTTCTTCATAACGGCCTAAATGAAAACCCTCTTAAAACTATTTTTTGCTTGCAGTTGCGTTTCTCTCAAATGGAAATGAATAAAGCAAGAAATATGGTTGTCCATCAAGACGAAATTCTTAGCCGCCCACCTAAATCCTGGATAAAATCAGATAAAGATGGTATAATGCCGTTCTACTTCTTTGCTTTATTTGTCATACATGGTATGAACCAGATTACCTCTTGTCCCTCCCTGCCATGCATGGCACATGTTGATGGTACTCTTTTAGTTAGCTTCAGGTTTTGTTTTTATATATAATAGTGCTTCTCTATGGGCATCAACCATTTTGCATTTACACGTCATGCACCATGTTCAGGGTTTTTTAACATGACATTTAACCCTAACTGTTTAACCCTAACTGTTTAACCCTACTGTTTAACCCTTACTGTTTAACCCCTACTGTTTAACCCTCACTGTTTAACCCCCTAATGTTTAACCCTATTGTTTAACCTTTACTGTTTAACCCCTACTGTTTAACCCTGATGTTTAAGCCTTACTGTTTAACCCTACTTTTTAACCCTACTGTTTAACCCTTATTGTTTAACCCCTACTGTTTAAACCCTACTGTTTAGCCCTTCCTGTTTTGCTTTTAAACCCATACTGAACAAAAGCTCTATTGAAACTTAACTGTTTTCTATAAATGAGGAATTTCCCTCGCCATGCAAATATAAAACCGAAAGGTCAAAACATTATCATATGAATATCACTGGAACTTGATTGACATGAATATATTTCAGAGTCCCACAGTAGGAAGTGGTGACTATGGTAAGCAATGCTAGAATTTATTTTATAGTGACGAATTTGAATATTTTAATCAATAAAGTCACGAATTTGAATATTCTAAAGTTTATTCATGATTTTTTACAGATCGTAAAAAGTCTGAGGGCGAAATATTAAAGAAGCAGCGAACAAAAAAGGTAAAGTTTCTGAGAAAAGATGTTACATCTGATTCGAGTAGAGGGTTTTGATCCTGTCTATAGTGCTCCATAAATGCGAGTATCGAGCAATGATATAGTAGAATCTACACTCAATAAGTAGACATGTTCTTCTGTGACTCTGAGTTTCGTGCGTACGCACTCATCTGACAGACTATATCGATGACGAGTGCTTGAGTACGAAACTCGGAGTCACAGAAGGTTGTCTCTCCTCTACGATTTTAGATTCTACTGTAAGAGAAGGCGTTATTTTCATGTTGGAATAAAATCGATCGGAGTTCTTGATAACTTCTGGTCTCCTTCCTTGGTTAGTGTGTCTCTCACTGACAACTTTGGGCAAGACAGGCAGGAGAGCTCGGTCCTCTGCAGAGGAAAAATAAAGTTAGAGGCCAACAAGCCTAAAAAATTTAACTGGTACTGTATCTATTCTTGATGGCTTTTGATTATACTTTACCAAACGTATGGCATTATCTCCGATATCTCAAAGAATGTCGAAGTCTATAAGTCTGATGCATCAAAGTGTATAGAGGTTAAATTTCTGTGCAGACACATTCTCCGTGGATTTACCTCCAGACAGATCAATAATTTTTGTTGTGTAGCAAAGTTTTATGGTTGGATACTGTTCCTAAGGCCAGCACTTTTAGTCACTTCTTATGACAGGCAGGAATACGCTGGATGATTTATCACTCCCAACCACAAGGGAGATAGAGATCAATTCTATCAAGAATATTCTTTTCTTCACCTCTTCATATTATTTTGTATTTCATCAATTTATTTTCTAGAAAGAGTCAGAGGAGGAGAGAAAGGCCAGATTTGAAATGGAATATTTGAAACGAAATGTGAAAAGAGACGCGAGACCCAAAAGGCTAAGAGCATGCCCAGTTGAAGATGACTTGAAAAGTAACACCAAGAAAGGTAAGTTTGGTGTTTTTATTTTTAAGTTTCGATTTTGACATTTTTTGCAGCAATTAGTTCTACAGAATTTCAAGACAACCCCTGAAATTTAAGTTTGGTGCATGGTGCTTCAGAACCCACGTCATCCAGAATCTCTTGGCCAAATATTATCGATTTCACTCAACAAGGCTTGACAAAAATCGAGTGATTTCTAGTTGAAGGTCGCAAAAGGCTCTCAACTTTGATCCACACGACTGTTTCAACACAGCCTATTTCATATAAGTTGATATTAGAAACAGCTGAACTATGTTATCAGTTACTAGTTTATAGACTTTTACGTATTTTTAACATTGTACTTTTGGATTCTTGTTACAGTTATACTTAATTTCTTTTATTTTTAATTTAACAGCCCAAGCATCATAAGAATTTCTTTTCATGGGTCGTTTAGTATAAAAACTTTTGTAACCTTGTATTAGGATTGTATGCTATGAATGAAATTGAATTGAATTGATTTGACTGTCTAGATTTAGGAATGACCCTTATGACTGCACATATGTGAGCCTTTATTGTCGAGTAAAAAGTTGAACAACTGGGTCGAAAGTACTCGAAAGCCCTCGAAAGCCCTGGACAACACTTCAAAAACTATAATCAAAGATCGATACCACTCTACAACACTATACAAGATGGCCAAACTACCTCCACATTTTACTCTGTAGCAGTTTCAAGTGCTGTTGAGCGGAAAGTCGAGAGCTTTCAGCCTAGGCTTTAGATTTTACCAGTGTATGCCACTGCGCGCAATGTATTGCATTATATCTAATACCATAAAAGATTAAATGTGCCAAATTTCATCTTTTTAAGAGCTATATTTAGCATTCAAAAATTCACGAATTTTTTCTTTTCAGGATCAGGGGGTCCTGCAATGAAGAAACAGAAAACAGATCCTAAAAAGCGAAAAGGATTCGACAAAGAATTGACGGACACAAGCAAAAAGTCATTAAAAGAGTTCAGAGCAAAGTAAGTTTCAATTTCTTTCTTTTCAAAAATTTGAAGATATTCACTTGGTACCACAGATAAATTTGAAAAATAACATAAGAGAACCGGGAAAGCTAAATGACACTGTTGTCGAGTTCACTACTGTGAGAGACTGTTTCTTACAGGATGTTCTTGTATTCTGTGTATATAGTGAATACCATGATTCTCAAAGATACCATGATGGTTATGGCAATGCAACTTGCAGTGTTGTAGTTGTATTGTACCCAACTCTGCAATCATGGTGCGCATTCTCTACCCTACCACACAGACACTACACTTGTGTCGGTGTCAGCGTACACATTTAGCTTCCTTTTGGGGGTGGACGAATTTGAGATTCAAACTAGAAATTGAGCACTGTTGGAGCACTTAAGAAATCAGACTATTCATCTCGCCAATTTTTGGTTTCCCACTCTTCTAGAGACACGTACCTTTGACTTTGAGCACTGTTCTGTTTTTATGTATAGCTTCGCTTGAAGAAATCCTTGAAGCTCCAACGGAAAATCAAATTATTTTTCGCTTCTTCATTGTATGTTTTCTGCATCAACTCTAAACTCATTTTCTCCCTCCAGGTCGGCGTTTGGTGGGCCGAAGAAAACTCCTGGGAAGTTTAAGTCTAAGAAAAAGTAAGTTTACGCAATACTACATATAGTCTTTGATCAGTACAGAGTGTGAGGCTAGCGAAACATTGCGTGATGTATCATAATGATCTCTCAGTAGTTATCATTTTTCGTAGTGGTTCCGATTTTCGTTGCCCCACCCAATACTCTGATCATTTTCAGCAACTATAGCATCCATTCCGTTTCCATTATTTATTTTGATATTCATTTTGCAATTTCTTTATCATCGCAGGTTCAAAAGAAGATAATGCAAAACGAAGCCTCGTGCAATTACTGTCACCTAGCTGATGGGAAGAAAATTCATACACTCTTACATCACTACATTCATACAGTTTTCATAACCTGGAAAACTGATGGAAATTTCTTGTAGAATGCTTCAAACTCCTGCAGTTTGAGAAAGTTTCCTTATAGGTATGATGCATAAACAATATTCTGTTTTCATTATATGTAAGGTACGATAATTTGATGCAAGTTGAAAGATAAACCTACCAGAAGATTAGTCTCTGAGTTACAAATTGGTGGACAGAACCACCTTAGAGTTAAACCATCAACGTCGGCCTATATGTTGCTCAAAAACCATACAGTTCCAAATAGTAGATTTTCATAATTTCCCCAAAACTTCTGAAATATATGGTGCGCGATGTATTGTGGGATAGTTTTATGGGACGCTTTGCTTCGTAAACAAAACAGGCATTCCACAAAACTATCCCACAATACATCGCGTACTGTTAGCTACCAGTTCTTCGCGCAACTTCGAAAGGGCTAATAGAAAACTGTGATTTTCTTGTGCAACTGTTTAGGAATTTGTAGAAAATAATATTTGATTCAGAGATACAAGTGAGAAATTCATGCAAATGAGCATTGACTATTAACTTTTCAGAAGAAATGCACTACTTATTTCACAAGATAATGGCTATATACAAGTTAAAAAAGTAAATATAAAATAATTAAATCTAAGTATGTAAGACTAAGCTTCAAGATATAATGGTAATATGAGTTTGGTTAGTGGGATATCACTATGGCTAAAGATTAAAAAAGTAACTAAAGTAATATCTAATAAAAAGAGACAAAACAAACTAAACTTTAAGTTTCTTGAACATCAATAGCCCTTTTCTCCAAATATAGTTTGTTCAACAGTGTATTTTTCAAAGGTCACAGTTTACAGAATGAATGTTAAAGCAAAACAAGGTTAAGGTGTTTTAAAGAAGGTTTGTAGGAGTAAATTGATATCCTTATATTTAATCAGCAAAACATCTCATTGTTAAAAGATTATATCTAGAAGCTAATTCATGGAAAAGTCAACAGTTGTTAAGCATATGGTAAACTGCAATCTGTTTAGAATTCTTGATCCCCTGAAGCCACTTTTGTAACAAACATTTCAAACAATTCAACAAATTTTGTTGTCATCCTCATCGTCTCTTGGTGCATTTCTTCCGTTCGTCTGTCCCGTGCCCGTTCGCGTAATACCTGAGCTTGCTCGCGGGCTCTGCATTCCTGTCTCCACTCATTAACAGAATCAACCATCCTAGCCAAATATTCACGCGTAGAGGCACTTGATGTTGAAGTTGATTCAGTCAAATCAATGCAATCGCTATTTTCTTGTGCCTGTCCTTGACTGCTCTCTGATTGTCTATTCTCAATCAATGACGCTTTCTTCCCTTCCCTATTTCTATCCATTAAATTCTTGATGAATGTGAGGCTGGCATTGGAAGACGAGGCTGTAGTTGTGACTTTAGTTACAGCAGCAGAGGATTCTACAGGGGAACCTGGACCTCTGAATGAATCAGATAAACTTGACCTTGCTGAGGAACCCGAACCTCCTGACGAATCTGTGCTTGACCTTCTGGAGGAGTCTGCAGGTAACCCTAGACCCCCTGATAAACCAGGAGCTGCCATATTCATTGACTGCCTTTGGTACTCTAGCCTGGGGGTATCATCTTGCAAACCTTCAAAGGCATTGCTCTTTTGAGCTTTATCTGGTATATTTGATGACAGTATCTGTCTTTGTGATATTGAGGTAAAAACCTGGGAGCCCCCAGATGAATTTTCAGTTGAACCTGCAGAAATATCATTTTTGTGATTTTGTAGTTGCGATTTCACTGTGTCATGTTGCGAATCTCCAAATAAACCCCCTGTTAAATCTTGAGCTGACGTATTAAACAATGGTTTACCAGGTTGCGATAAGGGTGTATTATCTTGTAAAATACCCAACGAATTCGTTGTTGAAGCTGGAACTAGCATATTCATTGAATCTTGCTGTATTTTATGATTATGATTTTGGGTATTTCCAAATAGACCCCCTGTCAAATCTTGTGTTGATGTATTTAACGGCTGTGTATGGACTGGTGATGCGGGGGCATTCTCCCTGGAACTTCCAAATAAACCTCCAGTTAAATCTTCTACTTGTATATTTCTTGGTTGTTTCTGTTCCAGCAATCTTAGATTTTCATCTTGCGGTCCTTCCACTGACACATCAGACAAAACTGAAAGCGGCATATTCATCAATTGTTTTTGTGGTTGTGTCAACAGAGCATTACTTTTCGATTCTCCTGATGTCTGTGTTTCATTACCGGCCGGATACGTTTTGTTGTTAACCTGGTGCACCTGACCAATCGCTACTAAGTTTGAGTCTTGAGAGTTAGGCTGGTGAACTGTAGACGTACTGTAATAATTTACAGGTATCGGTAGAGAAGTGTCAGTCAGTGACATGGGAGGTTGTGAGCCAGCTAACGAAATGATTTGCACAGATGAACTGTTGTGTGCACTGATACTAGTTGAAGTGATGCTCTCTGAACTGAAAGGAAGTGAAGAACTGGTCACAGAGCTACTAGGTACTGAAGAAGCCGTTGGGGAATTTAAAGGTAGTGAACCATCAATTAATGAGCTGCCAGGTAGCGAATTGGTTAAATTTGAAATGTCCCTTTGTCCCTGGTTGGTGTTATTTGCTGGTGTTAATCCATCTGATGTTGTCGTAGGTACTGAAGAATCACGCAAATCTGTCTTTATGATTTTATTGTCCTGCGTTTGGCTACCGAATAATGCTTTTGTCTGGTTCAAGAGTGCATTGATTGCATTACTGCCAGAAGACTCTCCCTTGCTTGTTTCTGACACATTTGCTAGTAGGCCTAGGTACAAGTTTTCTTTATGGCTTGTGATAGTACTTGGGTCAGTGCTAACTGTTGATACCTCTTTAATCTGAACATCGGTCTCATCATCATCATCCAATTCAATTTTACAAATGTTTGGAGCAGGCGGTCGGATTTGATATTGGGGCTTGCTTCCTGCGGTATTACTTGTGCCACTTTCCGCCTTCATCTGATGGTCTAAGGTTGTGGTATATTTGCGATTTATTACATTAGAAGGATAGGTTTGTCTTGGTTTAGAAGCACTGTTTGGATATGCTGGTATAGCTTGCTGCATAGGCACGCTCATATACCCAAAGAAACTTCCCGAATTTCTGTTTTGATTTGGGCTTTGGATACTGTTCGGGCTTCGGATACTGTTGGTTATCTGAATGCTACTAGAGTTCGATATACCACAATATACCGGAGAGATAGCCGTGGCATTTGTTGGCATTACATAGCCGCTACGTTGCAATTGTTGTGGGCTGGGTCTATTATTTTGGCTTGGTCTGTTGCCTGGACTTGGTTTATTATTGTTTGGTCTTTGCACTTGTGTGGCTTTCTTTGTGCTATTTGCCTTTGGTTTCTGCCAGTTATTTATGGACCGGTTCATGCCCATGCTTTGGGAACCCTGCTTTGTCAATGCCGTTTTCTGAGAATTGGTTGCTTTTGGGGTGCTGGCTGCCTTCAACTTCTTCGACCTGAAATCAGGTAATATTGTCTTTGGTCTTTTTTCTGGGGTACCCGATTCCTTCCCTGAAGTTTTTGGACCAGCCAGTTGACTCAATTTCCGTTTCAAGTCGGCCGGATTTTGCAATGGCTTGTTAGAACTCTGTAGGAAAATTCGATGGAGGCGATCGAAATGCCTGCAGTCTTTTTTCTCGAGCATTATAACTTTTTGAAAATCGTTTTTGAAATTGCGGAGTTTTTGGTGGCATCTATCTGGCGAGAGGCCCGAATGAAGCTTGTTGTTGATGGTTGCACAAATTTCAGCCCATAAGAGGTTTTTACGAACCCCTGGGTTTTTGAATCTATCTCTGTACTCTTCATAGAGGTCCAATAGCATCTCGCCTTCCTCTTTTGTCCAAACACGTTTCTCTGATATTACAATCGTTTTGTCAGAAGGGGGTATAGTTGCGGATACAGATGCAGTTGTGCTTGGCTGTGAAGAAATTTGGTAGGCCTTCCCTGGGTTCGGTGGTGGCTGTATTGGCTGTAGTGACATTTTGCCCGATTTTGTAACAAACAAATCTACAAGAAAACATAAAATTCTTACTTTCATAGCAAGTTCTTTATCAAAATATATTCTGAATCCACTTCTTTTAAGACAAATAATTATAAAAAGATCACACCATTATTAACGTTCTCCATAAGATAAAGGGAGGGCTAGAATAAATATGGGGGGGGGGATATTTTTGTGAAGAAAATGGTTTGAAAATCAAATTTTACTAAAACTTCTGTTGTTGCCCCTAACCAAATTTGGTGATTTTCAGGTCATGTGATTAACACTCATTTTTTATTAAGAAGCTGTTTATAAGAAACCGTAGGGCCAGATTATCAGAACTTAAGAAACTTTTGTAGGAGATTTTGTGGAAACCAAAAAAAGAAACTCAGAAAATCTGGTATGAAGTTTTAAGCACAGTTTCTTGTACAAAAATGAGTTCACACACATTTTTCTATAAGTAATTGCTTTATAAGCAAGCAAGTACTCGAGAAGACAAAAACTTAAGCAATTCCAGTACTGGATAGAGGAATGCTAAGCAATTTGAAAATTTAAGCTCTGTTTCTATTGGCATGAAAATCGTGCAGCAGCTGTAGAGAAGTAGGTCATTGTGGATATTAGTACTCAAGCACACTTTTGTATGCAAGATACAGTACCGCATTAAGGAAGCCTAACATCGCGGATCGCGTATTTTGCGAGTCGCGCTCGATCCTCGATACCCCGCGATGCTCTCTTTCGCGGACCCCGCGATACACCGATCGTGATGAAACGCGACCTTTCGCGACGGATCGCGACCATTCGCGAGCGAACGCGGGCTATTGTTCCGTATCGCGGACCCCTCGATCTAATCGCGGAGCTCAATGGTCAATGTTTTCCAACGATTTCTTTCAAATATCGGAGCTTTTATAGATTCACAAGGCCAAATCATTCACAAGAGCATAGAAGGAACAAGAATTTGACAGTCTCTTAATAATTTTTAGTACTGAAAGTATCTTAAGTTTCATATTTTGATATTAATAATTAATAACAAAAGATTGCCATGTGATGTACACCCAAGTGACAATTTGTAAGTTATCGAAAATAGGAACGGATGTTAAAATCAGGCAAAGCTGGGTTTCTGATGTACTATTTTCTAGCTTAGTAATGGCTCTTAATTTCACGTTTCTTAACAATATTAGTTTAATTCTTAGAGTACCTAAGCTCTTTACCATCAGAACACGTTAATTTGATTTGATGCTTGCTATTCTTAAATAATCCTCTAATTTCCGCCAGAAATGTTCTTACCAACAATGCTTTTAAACCCTACTTTTGCTATCGAATTCTAATAATTCGTGAATAATCAATCAATGAAACAACAAACAAGTAAGCATCATGTCGAAAAGTTTGCAGGAATTTGACACGACTAAAACAACGACAGGTTGGATAAACTTATGATAAACCATGTAATAAAAATTGATTTTTGCAATAAAACAACAAAATCTATAATAGTTCTATACGCGTAGCCTAATTTGGGTTAAGCCCATATTTTATACTAAACACTTTAAACCGTCCAAAGTCATTTTCTTCTACAAAACTCGTTTATAGCGTCCCTACATTTCTTCCATACAATTTGCTCTTGACTGTTTGACATCGTGTATAACTCAAAGATCATAGATCTTAATTTATTTGTTCTGTTTTCATCAAGTTTGTTTTTTCCTCTGCTTCCAGACATATTCGAACTTTTTAACTCTTCCATGGAGAACATTCTTTCTGCTAGGAGCTTGGCGAAATTTGGAATCGATGAGGCTTTTTGTGACAACTTTTGAAGTTCACCATACGATATCTCATCTGGGACATCGATAACCTCGGGTACGAGTGGCGGTTCGCTACCAGCCGCTACTGCCTGGTAAACTTCATCTTCCAACGGTGCAACATCTTTCAAGGTCGAATCGTCGATAGTTGTTGAAGTTGTTTGGTCATTGTCGTCATTGGTGGGATTGATGCATTTTCTTTTCGATTGTATCTCAAGGTTTGGGGAGCTCATGCTTTTTGGGGAGAACAGCTTGCTGCGATAGAGGCGTTTCACGGGAGAGGTATACACCAGGTTTGGTGCCTCATCCATGAGTGCAAGTTTGCCCAAGATTCTCTCTTGGTTCGAAGCTAGCTTTTGAACCAGAGTTTGTAAAAATATTTGATTCGCCGTCAGATTGGCAATGCATTCCGCAACGCTGTCTAATTTCGCGTTGACTGAGTCGAGTTTTTCGGCAAGGATTATAGAGCCGTGCTGAAAAAGAAAACCATACTAAATGTAAATTTTAGCCTTAGAGTAAGGACAATATTTTCGTAAGTGTTTTTTAAAGTTTAAAGTTTCCAAACATAAGTATACCCAAGGTATGTAGCTGAGCCTCAGATCTTTAGTATGAAGGGTAAGACATAAGTAATTAGAATTTAAGCAACTACTATGGAAAATCTGAAGTAAGTTAGATTATGATGGATATTATGCTGAAAAGATTGAAGATACCAGCATTTTCAGCGTTTTTCAGAAATGCGAGGACTTACAAGATACAAATTTAGGTGAAACGGAACGTTCTTGCACTCACCTCAGCAATAGATTCATTCGGCATGGAAGGTAGAACTTCATCTTGATCTACTGTGGAAATGATGTCTCTATCAACTTCGAAAAAAGTACGCTCTAGGCTGCTTGTGATGCTTTCCGGTGTGTCGATATTTTCAGTAGTTAGCAAATGGCTCGAGTCCCGTATTTCCAAATTTTCCATTGGGACTTCTCCGATTACTTGTATTGCTGCCTGAAACATAAAAGAAAATAGTAAGAGGTTTAGGGACACGAGTATACTAGGTTTTTTTTATAAATACCCAAGCATCTAGTTTTGACAAACTAAAGATGGTCTGAACTGAACTGCATCCTTTCTTCAATATGCGTATGCTAAGAGCTCTTCTTGTTCAAACCTTTTCGGAAGACGTACAAAATCGTATAACTTAAAACATAAGATAAAACAAAACCATACCAATTCTTTGATCACTTTCGTTTTCTTTTCGGGATTGGCCTTCGGTTCTATCGAGTTTCGCTTTTTGGAAGCCTTCTCTTTTCTTTTCTTTTTGGCGGGTGTCGAAATTACTGTTTCTGTACTTTCCTTGGTTTCAGGAAGAATGCAAAGCTGTTCTCTCTCTTCTTTCAATTCAATCATATGGCAAATGTCATCCTGCGACGCTGTTGGGATGCTTTCTAGCTCCAGTTCAACTGCTCTTCGATTTAAATAGCCGTAATCATCTAAAATGAGACACGGATATATCGGATGGTCAAGTCAACATTTGAACCAATTAACACAACTGATAGCGAAAACAAGCTTCCAAATTATTATAAGGTAAGAAAAATTTAAGAACATTTCGGCCTGAAAATAGAGGAATATTTATGAACAGCCACCTTCAAATAAAATTTACTGGTCCGTATAAAAAAAGAGTGTAAATTTTTATGATTCTTACCACTAAGTTCCACTATTTTGCCAGATTCAGCTTTCGCATTTTTGTTTGTGTTTGTCGAAACATCCACCATAGACCCAGAGGAATATGTTGCGCTTTGAATATACTTTGTTGGCAAAACCATCAAAGAATCGTCACTGCTGAAGTAGATCAAAGCGTGTTTGTGCTGCTTCGTCAGACTTCGGATGCTCATGTTGTCGGTTTAGCTCCAATACTGTGCTTTATCTTGACTTGATCTGTTTCTATAACCTTAGGTGGATTAACTGAAACCTAACGTATCATTATACTCAGATGCGGATCGAAACTAGCCAATCAGAAGGGAGGTAAATTACTGTTATTGTGGAAAAACAACCAATAATCACCAGGAGTCCAGTGGGACGAAAATAGATTTCCATTGAATTTTCGGCACAAAGGGAATCCTGACGTTTGTTCCCCCTTTTTCGGTAAACAACTGGAATCTGGTCTCAGCCCTGCTTGAATATTTTTGGTTACAGCCCTCACAGAAAAATAAAGTATTCCTTCATGTAGCACTGTATCTCAAACGATTTCGATCTATGGTACACATATACGAAAACCAAATATGATTCTTTTACCTAGAAAGGTTAACCACTTCCCACATAGTTGCTTAAATGCTTACGCGTATTTTATTTTTAAGAACGTCTCAATTGACTTAGTACTGGAACTTTCAGAGCAGTGGCGTAGCCGACGGTAGCTACCTTTAGGGTGAACCACTAAGGGCCCCACGGATATGGGGCCCCGAAGGGGCCCCAAACTGAAAAACTTACTGGAAAGGGGCCCCAGACCTCCTACTTCACTAAGTGCCCCACATACCTTACCTACGCCACTGTTTCATAGCAATTTTTAATTCCAGTTTTATGACTTTCTAAAGACTTTCCTAGTACAATATTGCTTCAATGTTTCGTTCATGTGGTGACAAGTCTTGGTAGTTTCACCCTTTTAAACAAAACCGTACAATGGCAAAGTTAGTTCCCCTTTTTCCATAGTGAATTTGAAGACTGGTGTAACGAGTTAGGTTTTTTGAAATATTACGCTTGGCCTCTTTTTCAGGACAGGTAACATTTGAAAACAGATAACAATTCGCCTGGCCTCCATTGCCTTTTCCCAAGCGGCGGCCTACGGTTTTAGTTTAACAATACGCAATTAAACATGTTTTGGGTACAAGTTTGAATTCATATTTCGCTAATTGCTGTTGCTCCCTAGAGACAAGTTTTCTTCACCCTGAACAACGAGAACATCGTTTGCTTTGTGCAATAATGAACTGATCCACAATCCTCTACTCGTGCTATTTGAATATATTACATAACAGCAATTATGCAATTATGTAAACCTCAAAGTAGAAAGTAAACCAATTAAGTGAAAGAAGTTGTAGCTCAAATGGAATATTTAAGCTTTTTCAAGTTATCTCGAAACTTGAGAAACTTTGATAGAAGAAGTTGTCTTTCGAAAATTAAGAAAATATCTAATGTTGTCTCAAGAAGCAGGGACGGCCAAGCCTCTGGAACGGGGGCTTAAGATGTCAATACGAATTTTTAGGCTATTTTACTTCAACTTTTGGATGGAAGAAGCCTAACAGCTTTTCGAAAGTATAATCGAGGCGTGATGGGTGTGGTTGTGTTTTTCTTATCAGTCCCCCTGTTATAAGTATTTGGTGGCCCCTGACGTTGGGATCCATTGTGCCGGTGTCTTACTATTTTCCAAAGACAAGGCAATGCTTTTTACCTTTTTAATCCAAAGAGACTACCAAAGTTTTCTTATTATTGAAATGTTACCCTCATTGTTCCTTACTCCTTTCAAGAAAAACGCTATTCGGGTTTAAGACAAATTACGGTACTTGTTTTTTTATAAGAAACTTGCCAAGTTTAACTTGCGTCAGCATGTAGTAGACACGTTTCTTAATTTGGTATGAAAATGTTTGTGTTAAGTTTCTCAATTGTTACTTTTTTTCGAAGGCCTAAAACTACCTCACTGTATTGAAATGGTGAATATTCAATCGATTGCAAACTAGTTTCTTATAAAAAAACGTGGGGATGATAGAATTTGCCTAAAGAAAAATGGGAAATCTTTCTACTTATTCATTTCTACTCATCCTTCTTCGTACAAAAATTATAAAAAGTCCTTTAAGAAAGTTAATGTGAATCGTCCTTTTTCTATCACATTCTTAATGTCCAGATGCCTTTCCATCTCTCTCTACCACCACTGGTATAACTTTTTGGAGATGATTGATGTAACGGGTACATCTTTCACTATCCACAGTTCTCCAAAAGTTCACTATGCCTTCGAGCAACTGTTCTTTGTTTTTTGGCTTTACATATTTTCGAATATGATGCTTCAACTCGTGCCACATCATCTCGATGGGATTCAAATCAGGACTTTCAGCAGGTGTGGGCCAGTAACTTATATGATTGTCTTCAATGAACCTCATCGTGTATTTGCCTGAAAATAGAATATAAAGAAATGACACGTCGTCAAGCAGCCATTCCTAAAACCGCAGAAGGGTGCATTTTTCAACAAACTGTTTTGAATTGCTAGGCTCGTTGAGGGGCTTCATCAAAGAATAAAACTCATTTCAAAATTTTAAAAATGTTTTAAACGTAAGTGAATAGTAGGGATAAATTAAAATAAGTTTCCCCACAACAAAAGACTATTACTCTTGCTCAAATCCTGAACTTTCTTAAATTTCGGCTATTTGAGAATCTAGGTTTCTTATGACAAGTTTATTACAAAATACCCCTATGGCTAGCCATTATATATTAGCCATAGCCCTATGGCTTATATCACAAATTGCTTTAATCGATGTTCCCATTGAAAGAAGCCTTGAGATTACCAAATTTTTTACGGAAATCTTGCATATAGGCCTATATTAAAACACGATTCCTCATTTTAGCAGAGCTAATTTTGCCTCACTACCGATAGCTTGAATCGACTTGTTGCCTATTGAAAAAGGTCTGTCCTTGTAGTGGGGCGAATTGAACTGTTCAGTTGAGATATAAATTGACCCGAGTTTAACAATACTTAATCAATAACATTGCTTACTTTTGTGCTTTGGGTCATTATCTTGTTGGAATCGATAATTTCCATCCGGAAAAACTTTTTTACGAATGGTAGTAATCCTTTGGCAAGAACTTCTTCCACGTAAAATTTTTTTTTCATTATTCCCGTGAAAACAATAATGTCTGTCGGTCCTCGCTTCGATATTCCTGCCCAAATATGAACTTTTTATGGATGCTTAGGTGCAGGCTTTAACTTCGGCAACTGGTGCTTTTTTCGAAAACAAAACTTTCCATGACAATCCATCATTATTGTTGATTCGTCTGTGAATATTACGTTATCGAAGGTGTCTCTGCAGGCTAAACATTGGCGTGCAAATTCTAACCTGGCAATTTGATTCGGTACTCGGATGAGTTGGCAATACCTTGCTCTCTGGTAGGTCCATCCAAGTTTTCGACGAATAGAGCGGATAGTGGAGCTTGGCAGATCTAGGCCATCAAATCTCTCGAAAAACAACTTCCTAAGATCTGAAATGAGAAAATTAAATGAATAAGTGTTGGAATATTTTCTAACTATGCTTTGATGGGTTTTGAAAGTTTACAAGAAGCTTGGAGGACTCTTGTACAAAAATAAACATCGAAATAATAAAATAATTCTCTTACTAACCTTCTGATGATAACTCGTCGTTTGCTTGGTATTGCTCGTCAATAAAATCGAAATGAATGGTACCTAGGTACGGTTTCCTTCCAGGTTTTGTTTTTGCTATAAAGGAGCCTGTTGTTTTGAATCTGTGGATAACGTTAGCTATTGCTTCTCGTGAGATCTTCTTCCCATCCTCTTCGAAAATCATATTCTGATACCTTCATTGGTAATCTTCAATTCTTTATGAAGATTGATGATTCGTTGCCTGTAGTAGATGGACAAATGCAGACACATTTTTTGTTAATGCCTACAACATTTGACTTGTGGTCACCAACAAAACAGAAAATCATATGAATTATTTTTGCCTAGTCTACATTGACCACGAGGTTCACTAGATTTCTAAAGGAGTGCGCAACAAATGAATACATCGCGGACAATCCCGGATCGCGGATCGCGGAGCCCGCACTCGTTCGCGCTCGATCTCGATGTCCGCGATCTTTCGCGGAAAAAAATTCGAATTTTAGCCCCCGCGATAGCATCGAGGATCGAGCGCGTCGCGCTAATTCTCGCAACTCGATGTTAGGCTTCCTCAATGCGGTACTGTACTATTGACAATTGTGGTACATAAACTTGTGAGATAGTGTTCTAAGAAAGAAATCTTCAAGTATAAAAAGCATTTGCTAAGCAATTTTGAGTACTCAAATTCGCCTTCTAGCTAAGCAATTTTGAGTACTGAGCTCGAGCTGAAATTGCTTATAAAAAAATGCATGTAATCAAAAAAGTTCAAATATTTCATTGTGCTCCCTATTGTAGGATTTTGATAAAGTAATTTTAGCTAAAGCCAAAAGTTTGAAACCCATTCTGGCTTTTGATGATCAATATTTAGTAAGGGGCTTTTTTGCCCCCTTCTCAAAAAAATATTTCTTAAATCTGCACTCTACCCGTTCAGGAAGGTTTTGTTCTGGCTGAAACAGAAAAATACGAAACCACTGCAATGTGGGCTGATGGCTTCACACGCGGCCTGGGTTCCGCTCACGTCCAAAATGTACCGACAATTCAAAATGTTCAGACACTTCTCTCAGGTGTTCCTCAAGGTTCTGTTTTGGGTCCAATTCTATTCAACTTTTACATTAATGATCTTTTTCTATTTATAAGACAAGCAACTATTTACAACTATGCTGATGACAATACTTTAGGTTGTTACTCAAAGAATATACCAGATTTAGTGAAAATTTTGGAAGAAGAGTCCAATGTTGCTTTAGACTGGCTAGCAAATAATGAAATGATTGCTAATCCTGATAAATTTCATGCCATAATTGTAAAGAAGGACAGATCTGACACCACTGGTATCAACATTAATATTAATGGTCACGATATCAAAACAGAATCTACTGTGAAACTGCTTGGTGTGCAACTTGATAACAAGTTGAATTTTGACCCTCACATTTCTGAGATGTGTAAAAAAGCTGCAAATCAGCTGAATGTTTTGAAAAGACTAAAACGATTTATCGGTTTAAAAACAAGGAAACTTCTAGTCCAAAGTTTTGTGTATTCGAATTTCAATTATTGTCCTCTTGTCTGGCACTTCTCATCTGCCAAATCTCTGCAAAAGGTTGAACGGATACAAGAGCGTGCTCTACGATTTCAATATGACGATCAAAACAGTTCATATCAAGAACTATTACAACGGGCAGGAAGATGCTTTATGCATGTTGCCCGCTTACGTAGTTTCTGCATCGAAATTTATAAGACAATGAAGAAATTAAACCCTTCTTTCATGCTACAGCTATTTCAATTCAAATCTTTTACGAATCTGAATCGCCCAACGAGATATCCATATGATTTGCAACATTACAGGCCAAACCAAGTGACCTTCGGTTCTAATAGTCTTAGGTCCTTGGGGCCAAAAATTTGGAATAGCCTCTCTAATGAAACTAAATCAGCTGAGAGTCTTACAATCTTCAAACAAATAATGAAACAATGGAATGGCATACAATGCACTTGCAATGTATGCCAGTACAACACGTCTTAGGGGGGTCATTGGTTTTTAGAAAGTAGTACAAATTAGCAAATTTTGTCTATTAGTTATATATATGTAAAAAAAAAAAAAAAAAAAAAAAATTGAATTTGTGTTAATATTCGAATTAGATTAGTTTCTTTTATATTGTATTTAAGAAGCTAGAGTAGATTATTCGAATTAAAATAATGTGACAACAACAACAACCGACAGGGCAATCGGGATTAACATGAAAATTGATGCAAATTTGTTAGTTTAAAGCCGATATACGTATTCTTAGGCTAGAAAAGCATCTACTAAAGTTGTTTTCGAGGTTCAAATCGAAGCGAAAGTGCCGTTTTTATATTAGGGAAAGCATGGAATTTCGTAATAGGGAGAGCTTGGAAGGCATATTTAGACTTTGGTGTACAGCATACTAAGAATCATGGGTAATCAATGCTAAATTAAGGTTTCATCAATCTCACACTCGTTTACGTAGTTTTAGACTAATATTCTATTCCAGCCAATGAAAACGAGGTTGTTATTCTGTGAGGAAGAATCAGATATGGACATAAAGTGAATCCTGTGAAATTCAAGGTTAACAAGAAGGTGTCAAGCGGTGCAACTGATGTAGAATAAAGAAAAAACCTTTTGTTCAACGCCGCAGATTTTCGACTAAAATCAGGTTTCAATGGGACTATAGGTTGTTGTTAAGGGATTAAAAACCAAAATTGACTCATAGCAATTGTAAAAAGTAAATCTCAATGAATGAAAACGAGGTTCTTATTTCGTCATGACAAATCAAGTTTGGAGATCCGAGGATTTTTTTAAGAAACTGCTCCTAAAGCAAGGCAGTAGTCGACAATATATAATCTAAAGCAATTCAAGAAGGGACGGGATAGAGGAATACTAAATAATTTGAAAATTTTAATTCTGATTCTTACGGAAATTAAAATTGTGCAGCAGCCATAGATTATTAGTTAACAGTGGATGTAAGTCCAAGGCAAGGCCCAATTCTCAAATTAAGAAACTTAGGTAGGATATTTGTTTGCACTAAAAAAGTTAAGAAACTTTATATTTTCTGACTCTGTAGAGTATTAGCTTCTCAACGTGTTTTGCTTTGTTCGTTGTTCAGTTTATAAACTTTTTAAATATTAGCTGTTTCCAAAGAAAATTTCATTTATTTTTGCTTCTCTATATCCATTTTATGTTGGCATCGATAGAAAATAAAGGAACGACGGTATATAAAGGAAGATTAGGTCTATATCCTACAAAACTTGTTAAGAAACTTTTTGTAACATAGTCGAAATTTAGTAGGTTTCTTATAAAAAAGTGAATAGATGTCGGATATAGAAAAAAGTTTGCTCAGCAACGGAGATTTAGGAGTAAAACTAAGTTCCACTGGGAGTAATTATTTAATAATTGCGGAAATCATTAAAAATCCAATCCAATCTGTTTGCTACCTGGGGGCTAGTTATATATACTGGAACCCGGAATATTGGAACATGGAACTTGGGAATATGGGAACCGGGGAGCGCAAAATCTCTAAAAAAGGAAGCATCGCAATGGCACTTCCTATTGCAATGGTGTTTACACCCATGGAAAGGGCTGCCCTTCTACAACCCCCACACCAAGTTCTTAGGTTCCCTGAGTGTGCAAAATGGCCCTTATCAAAGTTTAATCAGAAAGTGGATTTCTCGTGCAGTCTGACCTTCGCGAAGGTCTCAAACATTTTGCAGTGGGATTTTTTTAGGTCTTTTAGTAAGTTAATTTGTAGTATTTTCCTTAGTTAGGCTATTTAGAACAGAATGGTCATTCAGGTCGGCTTTGGGAACATCGGCTCGAGCTCAGTACTAAAGTTGCTTAGCTGGAGGGCAAATTTGAGTACCCAAATTGCTTAGCAATTGCATAGCTTTTTTCACCTCAGAGTTTGTCCCTTAGAGTTCTGTAGCACAAGATGATTTACAACAAATGTCTTCGCTGCAAACCCAGGGTACTAATACCCACTGTCACCTACTTTCCTATAGCTACTGCAAGATTTTCATAGCTAATTGGACCTGAACTAAAACTCACATTGCCTTCTGCTATCCAGTACTGGAATTGCTCAAGTTCTTTGTCTTGTCGAGTTCACGCATTTTTTTATAAGCAATTTAAGCTTCAGCCTAGTACTGAAAATTGCATAGCTAGAGGGCCAATTTGAGTACTCAAAATTGCTTAGCAATTGCTTAGCTTTTTATACTTGGAGATTTGTTTGATGAGAATACTATCTCACAAATTTTTGTACAACAAATGTGAATGGTATCTTGCATACAAAAGAGTGCCAGGATACTAATATCCACTAAAACCTACCCCCTATTGCTGCTGCACGATTTTCATTACCAATAGGATCTTAACAATAATTTTCAAATTGCTTAGCTTTCCCCGATCCAGTACTGGAATTGCTTAAGTTTTTGTCATGTCGAGTACTGACTTACTTATAAAGCAATTGCTTATAAAAAAAATTCGCGTACTGTCTATCAATTTTGATGTAATTTGTCGATTTAACATACTAAAAACTTATGGTTGAAAAATATTTTTTTTCCAAAAAATTACTAAGTCCAACTTGCACTTTGCATAGTGAAAACGGCACTTTCGCTTCGATTTGAACCCCGAAAACAACTTTTGTAGATGCTTTTCTAGCCTAAGAATACGTATATCGGCTTTAAACTAACAACTTTGCATCAATTTTCATGTTAATCCCGATTGCCCTGTGCGGTACATTTTGGACGTGAGCGGAACCCAGGCCGCGTTGTGGAACATCTCCGGCCCAACCTCCCTCAAAAGTTTAATGCAGCATGTGGCAAACAACAAATGGAAGATTGATCTCGATTTGCCTGCGTATGCTAACATTTATTCTTGAGAAAACGCCAACAGAAAACCTCTACTTTTTGTCTTCACAATAATATCAACAAAATATTCTAATCGGAAAAACATCTGATTTCTCCTTCCTGCTGAAACAACAGGAGCAGGTAGATTTTAGATCCCAAGGCTGTGATGTGTTTCCCCGAGTTTCTTCGTCGAGCGAAAGCAAAACACAACAGCAGAAATGAATGTGATAAAACTTGAGGAAAGCTAGCCTCAGCCTAGCTAGAAATTTTATATTGCTCGAACTATTTAAAGACAATCAGTATTTCAAAATCTAACTTTAACCAAGAACAGTGACTCACCTAGTTCGTAATCTTGCTTTTAGGTTCAGAACTCAAACGCCTCAGTTTCCAATGTGTTTTGCGAAACAGTATTCTGGTTTGGATCAGAAACAATAAAGTGTTTTCCGTCGTATTGTTTCACCCATTGTGATCGGGGAATTTCAGCAGGTATTTCTCCACCACGAAACACACACGGGTCAAACAGCCTTTTTTATGCTAATTTTCTGAAAATATTCAGCGCGATTACAGATGACAGTCTAGTTATTGTTCCAGGGGGGACCTTCCTCAACAGAATCTACACTTTTTTCTTTTAAGGAACCCTTTATAAGGAACCTAGAACTATAGAGTTTCTTGTAAAAAAAGATTGATTCTCTTGTGCTATTGTTTCCTGTAATAATGGTGAACAATAGAAATATTTAAGAAACTTTTAGTGCAAGGCCTTGAGGTAAGTTCCTTAAAAATAAAAAGCGTGTTTCCATACACTCTTTTTTATAATAACAATTTTATAAGAAAAACGAGCCTCATATTTTGGCAAAATCTAAGAACAAGCTAAGAGCAAACCGAAGCTGACCATATTTTGCTCAATGTAGAATACTAAGAAATAATCAAAAAACAATCAGACTGGCAGCACACTTATTAGTCAGATGTCCAAGAGAGTCAAAATTTGCAATAATAAACACAACTGACTTCAAAAACAGGCTTCCAAAGCATCATGAGAGTTAGAACATATTTTGGAAGAAAATAGAGAAATGTTTCAGAACAGCTAGCTTCAAACCAATTTAACTGGTTCATTTAAAAAAAACAGTGTAATGTGACAAAGACTTTTATTCTTAAGACTGGGAAACTTGGCTATGTTTTGAGAAAGTTTAATGGACCAGACCTGCCGGAAGGATGGATGGAAGGCGGGTATTCTCCCACCAATAATTGCCAATATATTTATTGGGGGTTAGGTAATTATTTGAATTTTTGTGAGGATTTCCAATTTTTGTGAGAATCTGAATTTGCTGTGAGAATTTTCAAATTTTAATATGAAACTTTCAATATTACTTTGTTTTTTGTTATCTTGATATTGTTGTGAGATTTGTTTTGCTGTGCCTAGATCTTTCTTTTGTTGTGAGCTTTCATTAGAGTAGAGGTGACAGTTATGGGCCACCGTAACCGGTGGAACTTTACCCCCGGATCTTTTACCACCTTGTATTGACCAAAATGGTAAACACCTTCGCAAATTGCAAACAGCTTCCTACGGATTCATGGGAAGGCTGGTCACAGGGTTCCCAGACGCAACTTGAGGAGCAGTTTACCATTCGTCTCAAACATTTCCATGGAGGATTCTGATCGCAGTTGCTGTTAGAGAAATGGCTACAAAATTAAAGCTAAAAGACCCTCTTGGCATCTTGTTTACTTTCAAAGGTATGCTAGGAATATTCTAGATGTTTGAAACTTTCTTAAGATGCTCTCAAGTGTTTTGCATTTGATGCTGAACACTGACTAGGTATAAACTGATTTCTTAAATTTGAAACTGAAAAAATAGGCCTAAAAGAAGCTGCATTCACATTGAAAGCATTAATCACTAGAGTCTCAAACTGAAACCTTATTTCATTCAGCAATGAAATTACGGATTACACACTGATGCCATTACTACTAGCCAAAGAGTTTGTCTGGCGGAGCGAGGGGCAAATCTCTCAAAAATATCTCGTACACTTTGATGAAAAACTCTTTAAATTCTTTTCAGGTTTAAAAAGATCTTGAAAATACCTCTTTGAAATTGGCTTGAAAAATCTCTGAAAATCTTTGAAAATATCTCAAATCCCAAAAAATCTTTTGCAGATTTTCTCGTGGTGATTTGTACGGTGGCCCAAAAGTGCAAACTAAAACTTACAAGTGCAAACCAAAACTTTCTTTTCAAAACCAAAACTTTCTTTCTAAAGAACAAATCATTCTTTCTGAAAACCAAATCTTTCTTTCTGAAAACCAAAACTTTCTTTTTGAAACCAAATCTTTGTTTTCTGGGATGCGAAGGCGCATGCACGTACGCACTGTCTTTCTCACCTTGGAGTATATGAAAATGGCTGCCGCCGCCTCCTGGTTTTGAAAAGAAAGTTTTGGTTTTGAAAAGAAAGTTTTGGTCTTGAAAAGAAAGTTTTGGTTTTGAAAATAAAGTTTTGGTTTTGAAAAGAAAGTTTTGGTCTTGAAAAGAAAGTTTTGGTTTTGAAAATAAAGTTTTGGTTTTGAAAAGAAAGTTTTGGTTTTGAAAAGAGAGATTTGATTTTGAAAAGAAAGTTTTGGTTTGCACTTGTGGGCCACCGTAGATTTGCCCCTTGGTTTCAAGAAACGAAATAGTGACTGCTTCAGTCTAGAATCAGGGGGCCTTTCTGCCAAAGATCTTTGCCGGACTTAAATTGTTTAGAACATTAAAAGCAAAGTAAAACAATTCAAATCATCATAAGTCTTTGGCAAAACTGATTCTTCTAGGCATGCTGCCCAATTGCTAAAATTGTATAAAATATGGAGTCCTTTCGCTCAAAGTGGCCACCCTTTGAAATATTAGTAATAATAAGAATCTTTGGAATTGTTCAAACCTCCACTTACCATAGAAATACTTATCATTTTATTGTCTAAGTCCGACCATGATTTCAATGTGATCTTTTAACTTGTTTTCTCAAAACAACAACACAAGCAAGGTACAGTAAAAATGGCCTAAATAAGGAAAGGTGTTCAAAGTAGCCATTAGGCTTCTACGACTGTTGAGCGCTACCGCAGCCACAAGAAAGAACTTGGTTGAAAAAACGAAACCAATGAAATTGCAAATGCATTACATGGGATGGCCACTTTGGAAACAATTCAGCCAATTGAATACCCTTCAAAAATTTTCCCGCCCCTGCTCAGTTCGGGTGAAAAATATCTCAAAACTATTTGCAATTTATATTTCAAGTCAGAGGTTAGAGTGTTGTTCAAGATCATCTAAAGTTTGTGTACAATTGAAATATGGAACTTAGAGAATGAATGAAAACATCACTTTGAAAAACAAAGGATAATAATGGAGGAATACTTGCACTTTAAACCAAATTAGGCCTTCCATGATCATGCTTTATTTGAGTATTACGCCCAAAAAAACGAGAGAAAAATTCATAAAATCAAGGAAATGGCATCAGCAATAGTTTTTGTGGGTTGTGGAAGGAAATGATAAGATCCAACCATTTTCTTTTTATAAATGCCTGCAGACCAGTGGATTTCCTCAAGTTGTGAAGGGGTGGCCACTTTGGGTGAATGGACTCTACTTGCAATTAGTTTGATGATAGAGCACTGCAATAACATTCTGATACATTTCATTGAGATTCTACTTTCAGACATGTGGTACCAAATATTTCTCTACTGCCTTGCAACAACTGTATTGATGTACGGGCTGGCATCCCTGCTGGCATTGAGAGCTTTGCGCAAACATAAACAGGGCAGATATATTCCTATCGTCATTGCGGTGGCCGGTCTCCTTTATCCACTTACTGGAGGAATTGTCACAAGTATGTACACATATTTCATGAAATGTCTCTTTACTTCATACTTTTATATTCCTAGTCTCTGATCCGAGTTGGATTGTTTTCACTGCAGTTATGTTGCAGTGCATGCCCATTGATACCTGATTCTTTTGATAGTTTAGCTTAGTGCTTTTCTTTGACATACTGTAATGCACATACAGTAGAATCCCGATAACTCAAACATGCGATAACTCGAACTCTCGCTAACACGAACAGATTTGGCAGTCCCCTTGAGCCTTATTCATGTTAAAAAGAGCCTTGATAACTCGAACATTCGTTAACTCGAACTATTTTGATCGTCCCTGGCTTGTTCGAGTTATCGGGTCTACTGTAATTGCAATTCCAAACAAAAAGAGTTTTTACTTCATAGCTGGCTCTAGAGAGGGACCACATGTTCCCACAGAATTCCTTGGTAGTAAGTTTGCTGACTCTACCAAAGTAAAACTTCTGCATATATATTCTGTAGTCAGTAGCAGGCTGGCCAAAGGCCTCTCTCAATTCAAGCAATGACTGGTAAAAATTTCGAAGCCAGTCAGCCAATGTTGTTGCTGACTAAGATATATAAAAGTTGTCAGTTTGAGAAGGTTCTTAGAGCACTTAGAGCACTAGTGAGTTGTTAACAGGTGTGTTAGAGGATGCTAAACAGTAGAGAGGTATGGAATAAAAAGTGCTCTTAAGGAATACACTGGATGTGCACTCTGTCTGTGACAAGATTGAAACTTCTGTATTATTGATGAAATGTGGTTCTGTTATTTTCTTTATTCCTTTTATCTAAAAAATGTTTAGTTTTTTAGTTTGGTTCTTATCAATGAACTAAGAGTGTTCTTGCCTAAGAATAGACTTCAGCCAGAAATATGATATCAGCCTTGATAACCTAAACCAATTTGCAAATTTAAGAAACTCCTAAGAAACATGCAGTTCTTGAAATTTGAAAGATGGGGCAACATTCAGTAATTGGAGTAATTTTCAGTTTTTATAAAAAGTAATAGATATCTCTCTTTTCTATTTCAATTTGTAACCCTTTAATCAATGGCAGTTTTCGAGACTGTGGGACCTGGGTGCACTAACCTTGATTTGATTGAGTTTGATGTTTTGGATATGGTACTTTGCATTTTTCGTTATTTTGCGGGCCATTTTTGCCTATATTAAGCGTGAGGTCTGCCCCCCTCACCCCCACTTAAGGACGCCACTACATGTAATAAAAATCTTGCGGAAGAAAATGGTGTAGGACAATTACTAATTCGTTTTCAGGTGCTCTGATAGCATGGATTTATCAGGCTGCTAACATCCACATGGAAAACTATTTTGCTTTTCTTTGGGGTGGTGGTCAAGCACTTCTTCTATTCGTCGTCTCCTTCACCCGTATCCTCGACACCCTATGACCTGAATCTGGATTTGTTTTACCCAAAACGCTTTGGACAACCTGTGGTTTCTTTGTGGCGGAAAAAGAAACCTTGGAAACATGCTCTGTCAAAACATGGAAGATCAAACGCTGAAAGTTGAACAGAAAGCCGACAAATATAAAGTTAGGATCATGCATGGCTTACTGATTGTATCAATTATATATATATAGCTAAGAATTATTTGAATGAAGCTGTGAATAACTCATTCATGAGAATATTGCGGTGAAAACTCCGTTAAATATCGAAACCACTACAATGTCAAAGGGAAACCAATATATTGCTCATTTTATGCCTAGGCCCGTTTGATTGCGGCCTAAATAGACGACCTCTTCATAATCTGGGATGGTATGCATCGTTCTCACTAGTCTGGATTGCAATTGATGAATAGAATTTCTGGCTTTCAATAAAAGTAAAATTCATATTTTGTTGTTGACAAGATCGAAGAAAAGCCTTGCTGATGTGATTGTTAGTTGTGATTTTGTTGTCTTGAGTAACTTTTATACATTCATCGACTCTTCTTTATGCGAAAGTATCATGCCTAAGAAAAGTACTCAAACTAGGAAAAAGTCTAGTTTGATAAAGACAAAATCACACAGTGCATGTGATTTGTTTGTAAAAGTTCCCCTGACGAGAGAAAAGTTTAAATTATTAGATATACTCCTCAGCACAAAAGTGATTGAGATAAAAGAAAAACTAGAACTTGTTGCAGGAATTCCTGCCAATCTGCAAAGACTCCAATATCTTGATAAAGAGGATCTTCTTGATAATACAGATCTTAGGAAAAATGACGTCGTGCCCTCTGGAACATTAACCCTGCAAATATGGAGAACTTGGGAAAAACTTGTGTCGGATGTTTGTGACGGAAACATAGAGGGTGTCTTGAGTAGAGATTTCTTATCAGGAATAAAACCCACCGACATTGATCCGGCTCTTTTACGGCTGAAGGAAAATGACATGAAGCATAGAATGAACACTGCATTATTTATTGCCTCACATAGAGGCAAAAGAGAGTTGGTTGATAAGCTGATTGAATCAGGCACTGATATCAACTCTGCTTCTAAATTTGGACGGACAGCTTTGCATGCAGCAGCTGCTAGTGGCCGATCAAACTGTATTGATATACTGCTTGAAAAGGGGGCAGCTACTGAGAGAATTGACAGTGCTGGAAAGACTGCTTCAGCTGTTGCAAATGAATTTGGCAATAGAGCAAGTGAGAAAAAGTTATTTTTATTCCAATGGCAGAAACGGGCCCAGAGTACAAATACCAAAAAGAAAGATACTGCATTAATGATGCATCAGCAGTTTGACTCCGGTTACCCAATATGGAGGAGGGGCAAGTATCAGCAAGTCTATTTGTGTAAGACGCTTCCTGTTGGTGAGTTTATCGGCTCTGCAATCAATGCTCCCAAGACGAAATCATTGAAGCCTCCGTTCCAAGACATGTCGAAAGAGAGGATTGAAGAGTTGAAGGAACATCTTAATCACAAGGATGAAGGAGACTCAGATGATGAAGGTTGGTAAATTCTTTGATAGGGGTTTCATCAGAGTGGTGATATGGGGAGCCCCCTTGTTAGGAAGTGTTAGCTTTCTGTTAGGGAAAAGATAAAGATTTATTGGGAAATTGTTGATCATAAATATTTAGAAATGGTTGTTGGGAAGCTTCTGGATGCATTGAAAATGGGTAGAGGAAGATAAATACCTTGAATTCTGATCTCTAGTGCTATTAACAGTATCTAAAACGAAAACATTTCTTGAAATGCCTTCCTTTTTTTGATAAGGATGGATGGATTTAATACTTCTTTGGACTTAATCTTTAAATGAATGCATAGTCAACATTATACTATCATAGTCTAGCCCATCTATTGGGGAGCCTCTCCCTCCTTTCAAAGAAATCCTAGCAACACCTCTGTTATTCAATGCACATGATAACAGGGGAATACTGGATAGGTCATTGCTGTAGCAATGTTTTTTTTTCAATTTTTTCAGCATCAATCTGACAATTTGAATCCTAGACCATACTTAACCCGTTTTTATTGGGACAACTTTTTTGTTTTATTCCATTTACAATCCCCAATACAATTTGAGATCAAGACAAGACAAGCTCACAAAGGTGAAGCTCCTGCCCAGAAAGGTGTTTAAGCCACATTTTTGAGAAGGTTAGAAAGTGTATGAATTTTCGAAAGATTACTTCACAAATAAGAAACGGGCTGCTCAAATCAAATCCATTTTCTCCCTGGAAAGTGTATTCATCTTCATATTAAATTTTTTTAAATTATGAACCTATAAACAAGCAGTTTTATGAAAATTCATCTCATTTACCCATATTTGTACAAGAGTCCCAAAAAGTTATTCTCAAATATAGACAAGTCATCAAATGGAAACTCCTTGTTTTTAAAACTTTTACAATATATTTTCTCTTACAGATCTGGGTTTCCCCAAACTAAGTGTGGCACAAGGAAGAAAGAGGTAAGTAAACAGTATTATTCTTATCTGACTGTCACAAAGGCCGAAGTTACATGATACCGAATTCATTACACAGCAAATCGCTTTTTGCATTGGATTGGAGGCTGTTACACAATGCCGTTGCAATCTGATGGTCACTCCACTTCTTTTTTTGTGGGGTGAAACCACTCTGATCTGGAGTTGAGGTGAACATGAATCTGATTCACTTCGCTCCGCATTCCCTCTCGTGTAATTGCACTAGTCCGGTGAAACCGCAATCACCAACCTTCTTTTTGCCGAAAAACTTTGTTTCCATTTTGCCAAAGACAATAGATTTAGACATTGAGGTACAGGGGCACAGCTTCGTGTAACTGAAAAATCAAAAGTGGATTCATGGCAATACAATGTCATGTTACTGCAATGAAAACGATGGGATTTTAATAAAGATGGTTGAAACCAATCAGATGCAAAAAGGGATTCGGTATCGTGTAACCCAGGCCTAAGTATACAGCCATGGGCAGCACGGAGGGAGGGGATATCAAGGGAATCACTGATTAACTATTTTACTATTTTCTCTGATAACTAGGACAACACATCACAAAAATGCATGAAAAGTTCTCGAACCATCAATTATCTAGAGGTTGAATGATGATTTATTTCTTAAAGCTCCACACCTCCCCTGTATACAGCAGTAATACCTTATATCATACAAATGCTACCATTAACATTTTTAGGAGTAAATGAGGTTGCAGAATTAATCATCAAAATGAAGTAAAGTATAGGAGAGCAGGGGGCTGATAAAACATAGATGGAAATTGAAGAACGGTACAAGATAAACATACTAGGTAGATCTACTAAAATGTAGAATGCTTCTCGTGAAAAATGATTATTTACCGTAATAAACTTTGTGTTATTACTCATTTTCAATTGAGGAAAAATCTGTTGAGCAAAGCAGAGAAATAGATTATTAACAATTGGTACAGAAGTTATCATAAGATAATTTTTCATGATTAATGAACGGCTGTTTTTCAAGAAAACATCTGAATTCTCTTCAAAACAGTTGAAACTTTGATCTTGCGTTTCCTTCTTTTCAGTTCACCCTCTGAGCAACTGCACCTTGGTAAACATGTGCTTAAATCTCACGGTGACTGGCTATTGGAAAAAGAAATGATGCGAAAGGAACAGAAAATGTTGGAACAGTTGCTGAAAAGAGAGGAAGAGAAGCTGAAACCCTGGGAGAAAGAAACGAAACATGGCAAACGAATAGAGGGTAAAGTCAAGTCTTTTAAAGAATGGCAGGAAGAGAAGTCCAAAAATAAGTTTGGAGGAGCGAATTTCGCTTCCAATGACGAAAAGCCAAGAAAGAGAATAGAAATGTATGAAGATTATGACACTGTGCCAGTTTTTGAAAAACAATTTCTTCAAAAAATGGATGCTTTTGATTTCAGTTCGCTTAAGCTATAGCCTTTGATAATTTTATCCATCTTAACCTGTACCAATAATCCAACCATTTGAAACTGACCGTTAAGAAACTCAAACCTGCTGAATGGCAGATAATCTACACTGGCCTCCATAAAGTGTTAGGACAGATTCGAAATTTTTTCGCGACGTTGGTGCAAAAATAAGATGTCTACAAATTTTGAGCGTGAATTTCTTCATGCGAATATAAGCAGTCTTTGGATGGTACAAAACTTCGAAATAGCCAGAAATATTGGGAACATAGCATTACATAGATTTTCCCACACCAATTATTCACGTTTTTTCTGGTTGGCCTATTTCTATCAACATGTTGGTATATAAATTAGTTAGGTTTCTGTTTCGTTCTCTTTCTGACGCATTACTCTGTTGAGTGTATAACGAAAAGCTTAAGTAATCTATATGTTCGTTTCGCTATGTTTCCGATATTTCTGGCTATTGCGAAAATAAGCACAGAAAGTCCCGAGAAAGATTTAGCAAGATGTACTACATAAATGCAGTGAAGACCTACTTGTTTGTAAGAGCCTGGGTTTTAAAAACTTTTGTAAGTCTAAGATTTCATCGCTCATAAAGGATTTTTATTCAAATAACCTGTTAAGTTAAACTGAACAAATCTAGGTTCTTTACAGGGCCATCGAGAGACAAGCTGGGACCCAGGGAAAATTCGAATTAAATGGGCCTAAACCCCACTGAAAGAGAGCTTATGATCAATAAACACAGATACCTTAGATTTGATGGGCCCCTCAAAGCTCTGGACCCCTAGCAACTACCCTGGTTACCCCCTCTCTTTACGGTATGCACTGCTTATATAACTTGGTTTTTACTGTAGTGCTAGCTGAGTGACTCTTAATAGTCTCGTGTTAAAGCCATCTCTGGTCATAAATGGAAAATTATTGTTTTTAGTGCCATAACGGCTCCTGGTCCTAGTCTTTGAGGGTTTTAGATCTCAATTTTTTTAGAATTTTACAATTGATAGCATCTCATCTTGATAGTTTTAAGTTTGATTTGATTAATTGTAAATATTTTTGAATGAGGTGATATAAATCATGTCAAAACTGAGCTAATATGTCTTACCTTTAGTCCAGTTATTTTTTGTTAAAACGTGCTGTCCATTCCTCGTACTGACTTTCACGTTCCACAGCTCCACCATTCCGTATATATTGCTTTTCCTCGTCACCATGCCAACAGTTCCTTTGATTACTGGATAGACCTTCGCCCCAGTCTCCACGTCCAAATTAATAATTTAAAATGGCCGTCGCTTTGAAACTTGAAAAGGACATCACCGTTGCTTAGAAACTTTGAATGAAATCATAATTAATTTGAGATTGTAACAATTCAAGATTGTAAAATGACGAGCTGAAGGAAGACAAGAGAAACATTTATGCAAGTTTGGAAAAGTGTGCAAGCTTCTTATTCTTTACAAAAGTGGAAGAATCAAATCGGGCCATTTTCATTCTATTATTTGTTTAGGCCACAGTTTATGTTTCACCTCAACAATAAACAATCTCTCTAAACAATTGGTGGAGTTTTCACTCTTGGCCTAGTTTTATAGAATGATAAAATGCCTTCAAAGTCGAATACAGGCAGAAAAAACGCAAAGGAACGTTGGAGCTCTGTCAAGAAAATCACAACTAGCATAGATGGCTTGCTTGATTCTGAAAATACCAATCAAAAGACAGTAAAACATGGAATTTATCAAACGACAAGACTAGATACAGAAAGCAGAATCAGATCAGTTACACACAATCTGTATTCTGGTCAGTACATTATCTTGTACGAAGAAGGCCGTATTGAGGCATTTCTGAAGGATGGGAGCAAAGATGTGGTCAAACTGAAAGAACCCATTGATGGACTTGTGTATGCATCCAAACCAAAGGTGTATCTCACATGGCAAAGTGATAAAATCAAGGTAAAGATAAGTAGATTCCTCACATATTTTTTTTTTCGCAGAACAGCCCCCGTAGGAACCCTTTATTTTGGGCTGTTCAATCAGCAATTATGTCACGCTAAATTGCCTTTGAACAACCCATTCCACCACCACCATTGTCATGCATCACCACTTTTTGCAAACAAGAGTTTCTGCAGGTATGAGAAACGTATCCCAAATCTAAACAGCTACAAATACGGGAGCAATTCTGCATGTGCAATTTACAGACTTATAGAAATACTTAAAAACAACTTTGTTGAACCATTTATTAAGTATGAATCCATCAGGCATAGATCCATAATAGTATAGGCTCTTTTGGAGCTATATTTATTCATATGCAAAGTCAGAAGTATTTCTTAAGTAGGCCTTATTTGATTTACACATGCCCTGACGAATCCAATACTTGTAGTTCTTTACATTGGAATAAGGCTCCTGTACCTTCAGCCACGAGGGTTTGTATGTATATGGTCTATGTTTACACTGATATCATCCCAAAAAACTTGAAGAACCAGCCACCCACCTACATAGGTGCCAAAACATGCCATGTTGCTCCACTGGACCATTGAAAACCGAAAAAACCTCTGGAATGAAACTTGGCCACTGATAACTCTATTAAAAAAGATGGGGCTAACTTTCCAAATGTCTGATTTTCGCACTAAATTCTTTTAAATTCAACCCCCTGTTTGCTTTGTTTGAACCCCCTTTATTTTCTTTACAAGAGTAATTATGACTTCAGGGTTGGTCAGGAGGAATTAACCAAATACTCAAATAATGCTTGCTGCACTTCCTAGCCTTGAATCTCTACTGCTATTATTGATTTGTAGGTCACAAAGTCAAACTTCAAGGAAATTAGTTCTGTGCCAAGCCCAGGTACAGTCAATTGGTAAGTTGAAGTTTTCTGTCACATGATACAACCAAAACAGAAAGCCAAAACACTCTGTGAATTTGGAAAACAAGTTGCCTATTCTCTCAAAAACTCATCAAGAGCATTCTGTGGTTTTGAACCAAGTCACAGCACCTGCTCCATGAAATTTTCTGAGGAGGTGTAAGCTTTCATGTACCGAGCAAATTTTCAAGAATTTATATTGAGAATCTGATAAAAATTTTGTCGTGATTTTACCCACTAAGTATCAAACTTTACTGAATCAATGGCAAACTCTGGTCCCAAAAGTTAGTCCGGCCAATGCCGTACCAACCATACGGGTTTCTCCGGGCCTGTAGTAAGTGTAGATCTTGTATTTTGAAAGTTATATCCTGGAAATATTTCGAATTTTAGCTCAATGAAGAAGGCCTGAATACACATTACAGCCATCCCTTTATTCATATATTTCTATGATATGTTGTTTATTTGACAGCATGCTGTACAATGAATTCACCAATGAGATGATATCAGGTGGTACTGGCTCAATCACAGTAAGTCTGATTTCTCTTTCCGCTACAAGATATCTCAAAAATCTGATTCTTCCCACCAAGTGGTATATATATATTGCTGTATCTTTCTTGCTATCCTACTATCATCTTGTTAGCATTACAACTGAATCATGCTTAAATTGTAAAATATGACTCAAGATACACAAAAAGGTGCTCTAGAAGTTGCAAGAACAACAAGCAAAATGTAAGTATGAATTGTAGAATGCCCCAGTTAAAAAGGTTGCTGCGTAGCCAGTGTGGTGATGAGCGGGAAGACATGTCAGGTCTCTTGATCACATCAAATCATGCTTATATATTTGCTAGTGTTTTGGTTCATCTATATCCTCATCCCTTTCTGTATTTGGGTTGCAAAAATAAGCCTCAATCGAGTAAGCTCAACCTAAACTGTAGCGATATTAGATTGTTTGTCATTTTCATTGCAGGTCTGGATTTTTCGTATGAACAATACAATCATCATTCCAAAAATGACAATCAACGTAAGTTAAACAGAATTTTTGGATTTTCATTGGTTTCAAAGAATTCCCTAGAGCCTAAGTAAAATAGCACAATTTTCATTGATAGCTATTGTTAGAAAATTTTGCTCTTCCATTTTTAATGATACACCTGAACCTGTAATATGTGCAGTATATTTGACATTTATTCATGTTTTGTTGCATAATTGAAGGAAGTTGATCAGGTTGAAAGCTGTCCTTTGTTGAAATTGAAGATGTAATCCATTAATAGAGATCCAGGTAGGACTCGACCCCACAACCTCTAGACGAGTACTCTAGTGCACCACCCCTCGATAAACCCAAGCCATATCATGACACAAATTGTACTCTTCGAGTGCAGAGACAAATATATCTATTATTTTTCATTATGGGCAACATCTTAGACACCTGTGGTTCCTTTGTGGAGTTGAAAAAAATGGGATCCTGATTGTTCCTTTAGCTTATTTAAAAGCATATGCAGCTATTTCCTATAAATCCTTGAATCTGATTCTGAATTCTCTAGGAAAAGCTTGACCCAGATGACGATGTGAAGAGCATGACACTTGAACACACTTCCAGCAAATCTCAAAGGCTTTTTGTGGCTGTGAAAAACGGCGTTTTGGTTTATGGTTTGATGGAAGGACGATGTATCATGCAAATGCTGGATCTTCATAGAAGAGATATTACAGATTTGATATTTTACCAACCATTCAAGGTTAGGGAGTTAACTTATTTGTAAATAAATTTGGTAGATCGCAGATTAGATGTAAAGTTGGTAGACCCGTGTTCAACGCTGCAAATTTCAAGTCCGTAGACGATTGAGTGTATCATTTGAATACATCTCCCAAGAATTTGCACTTCGTAGTTGGTAGTTCCAAAATCTTTGTCAAATAAAAGCTTTCATTCTTCAAGAAACAAACACTGTCAACTTCCTATTTGATGGATCAGTACAGGTCTAGCTCAGATTAAAAACATTTATTTTACAAGTGCTCATGATTGTTGGACTATCAACTACATATGGCAAATTCTTGAGAGGTGTACTCAAATGATATGCTCGACCGTCTACGGATTCGCAATTCGCTTCGCCGCTCTCTGTTCAGATGGAGGTTTGTGTGACTCCCATCTCTGTTACATAAAAAGCTTACCCTCTATTCAACTCTTTATGCTTAGTTTTAAGTGGAAAAGAATTCAGTACCATTTTCAAAATCTTTGGTAAGACTCAGTTTGAAATATTATTTGATGCGTTTGGTAATGTTAACAAGGAAGGAGAATAAATGAATGAATTTTATAATAAGTACCTAAAGAAGAAGCAGGATTTGGAAAATCAATCGAGGTAATTTGTGAGAAAGAAAATGACTCGAGTAGGGAGTCGTGAGTTGGAGTCCTACTAGAAACATTTTCATTCTCACCAACTATCCCTATAAATAATACCATGTAATTCATAAAAAGCTGAAAGCTATCTTTGGTAAGACTCTGCAAGCATTTGAACCCATGAAATTCTAGAACTTTAGCAAGCACTCTAGTAGGCTACTGCTAGCTGTGATTTTCTTTTCTGTTGTGTATGCCCAACTTTGTTGGCTATTTCTGGACTACGTAACACTTGATGATTTCTCTCTAACCCTTTAGGTCCTAACAACATGTGCTAAAGACGGCTCTATCAAAGTATGGGACGAAACCTGGAATCTGAAGTCAGTATTTATCGGCCACACGAGTGCAGTGAACTCATTATCAGCCTATCAGAAGAGTCCTCTAGTTGTGTCTGGTTCAGATGATGGCACAATGCGATTGTGGAATGTAGACACCAGTGAAGAAGTTGACTGCATCGAAACTGGCCAATCCATCACAGGGATGTGTCGGAAATTTGGGGAAACGTCTTTCTTTAGTTTTACTGATCACTCACTGACATTTTGGAAAATAAATACAGTCTATACTATCTTTACTGTGGTTGGGTGAGTAGTGATTTGTTCAATTATTGTTTTGAGATTGACGATAGTTTTCAGTTTATGCAATAATTAACATGGTCAGGAAGGAGTAAACTCTTTATCAACTGGGAAAATGGGATTAGACTTCTTGGGACTGGGATTTGAGAATGAGGAGGTAAATTAGGATTATGAAAACACGTCAATATTGACAATTTCTTTATTTTCCTCATTGAGGTTGGTATTTTTGATAATTTCAGTGCTGGGAATATGGGATGAATACCCCCTGCAAGACCCTTTCATAGACTAGTTTAAAGCTCATGTTCGTATGTCTGGTTTCTTACAGGAGCAGAGCGAAAGCCATTAAAACCACAACACATCCGAGGGTGAGTACAAACTATACCTTTCATGACATTTATTCTTTTCAATATCATCCCAGTGACATTTTATTTGTTGGTAGTTGATCGTTGATCTGAATAGAAATATTAGGTGACACCCTGGTCCCTCCTCTAGATGTGAAGACTTCTTGAGCTGACAAACTCTCCACGCACCTTATCGAGGGTCCAGCACTGAAATAATCAAAACTCCCAGTCCTAATGAGGAAAATAGGTAGATTCCCATTATTGATGTGTTTAACGATCCCCACCCCTTTTTACCTTCTCGTTCCCAAATTCCAGTCCCAAGAAGTTGAGTGCCATTTTTCAAGTTAATAAAAAGGTAAATCCGAGTTTCCAATTTACCCCTTCCTGAACTTCTTTATCAGATAGTTGTGAAGGTGTGCACCAACCCACTACCCTTTGAATAAGGATTGATCGTATAGATAATCAAGTTTAGGTCCAGGCTCGGTTTTATAATTATGATTTTTTATCACAATTTTTGAAAAATTCTTCAAATTCAGATCTCCAAGTTGTTCAGCCAGGAATCCTTATGACTTGAACCATGCAACTTTTTGCTCAAAGAGTCTTGAATGCATTGGACCACAAATATCAAATGGTTTACCTAACAATTTGAAATCTGCTAAAAATCTGTAATATTCAAATCCGTAAGATATCAATGGAATGGCCCATACTGCAAATAAAGTGCTTGCAGTATCAAATAAATTTACTTAAAACAATAACTTAAGCATATTTTAGTCAATTTTAGATGTTTGATTTCATTCGATTGAAATTAGTTAACTTTGTATAAATTGTATATATTGTTAGCTATGTTGTGAATATCGAATTGAAATAAAACAACTACAAGAAATGATAATGCCCTGCCACAAACCAAAGACTTATTTTGCTGCAATTTCCACAACAACTTTGATGATTCTACCATTCAGATACCAATGCAAAGCTTCTGCATATGTGAGGATGCCTGTATCAGGATCACATGCCCGAAGAGTGGAAACGTCATAACTGTCATGATGTCACCCGAGTGGAAGCGAATATCGGATGCTGCTTATGCTATATCTGAAGGTATCCTTTTGAATTCATTGATTGCAATCCAATCAAGCTAAAAACATGCATTACTTTCATATTATTTCATGAAATATTTGTATATACTTATTCAAAATATAATTAAGTGTATGATAAATTGTAGTAGTATGATATTAGCGTATCTTTAACAGTTACCAAGAAATCAAACGATTCAATTTCATTTCTAAAACACAAGATAAACTAAATCACAATGTATTTTGTTCGTTCTCCTTCTGAAGTATTAGTCTGTTGAGTGTCAGACGAAAATCCTAAGTAATCCATGTTTACGCTCTGCTATGCTTACGATTTTTCTGGCTATATTGTTGTTTTGTACCGTTCCAAGGCTGTTCGAATGATATTTGTATTCTACTTGACCCAAGAAAAGCATAGCTTACCTAGCTTATCTAAAGTAGGCGTTTTTTATGCTTAAACCCTTTTTTCAGGTTTACTATTTGCCCTGTTGAAGGATGGATCAATTTTGAAATGCTCAACATTTACGAATCCTTGTAGCATACAAGAAACATGGACTCAAGAATCAATCGGAGGTTTGTCATTTCCCATTCTCTAAAAGGTTTTGCCTTTTTTGACCATCTCGGTAGTTAATTGATGATTAGTTTTATATTGAGTTTTCTGTTTGTTTAGCGCTAGATCATAGACACTCAGCCACATTTAAGAGTATTTTCACACCACCCCTCTAAAGGGTTAGGTCCGTCAACATTTTTAGAGCGGCGGCCTAAAATCATGCGACTTTTCGCAACGGATATTGGTGGATTATCGACACAGGCAGGAAGGGAAGAATTCAAATTGTATTTCAGAACGATTTTAAAACACAACGGTACTGGAACAATTTTTTTGACCGAACTCCCCCTTTAAGAAATAGGTAATCAATATCTAGATAATTGATGGATGGAGAACTTTCATGTTTTTTAGTGATGTGCAGATCAAGTTCTCAGAAAAAAATTGTAATCTGTGATTACTTACTGATGCTCTGAACCGCCTCTGCTCAAAGATGATCAAGCATTAAAACACGGGAATACATAGTAAAGGAACATCTCTCGAATTCCTTCTAATTATAACCGAATTCAAACATCTTTCTAACTAGCCTCAACTTATTTTCCCACAGCTGCAAGTAATTGCACAGTTCTCTGCTTGTTCGAAAATGCAATCGAAGTAAGTCGTTTTATTGCATATTTACTTTTATTTCTTCATGAAAGTATTAAGACTTTATGGCAGATAAGAATTTCCCTTCTACAGGATAAAACCCTAGAAATAAAAAACCACAGACTGATTTTGCAGGAAGAACAACCAAAAAGTCAAATATACTTTTGTATTTAGAATTCTATCAACCTAAAGATTGTGCGTTCTGTTTTTGTAAGAGAACCTTCTTAACACCGCGTTGTGGAGATAGAAGAGTAGTTAGATCACTTGACCCTTGACCAAAGGGTCCCGGGTTCGAAACCACCTTTAGACCTGTCACATAAACTGTGAGAATTGGAATTTTTATTCCATGTAAAAAGCAAAAAGGAATCACGAGTTATGGTCACATCGAGAGGAAGGACCAGGGTCGTACTGCTCGATTAGTTTACCTATTGAGTGGACCCTTTCTGCTTTACTCGTAAACCAATGCCTTACGAAGATAGTAAGCTTATCTTTCTATCAACTATCAATGCACTGCTTCTATTAGTCTACCTATTCAGTTGGCCCTTTGTGCTTTGCACATAAACCTTGCGAAGATAGTAATTGTATTTGCCCATCAATATCAACTATCAACTCCGCCTACTCAAAAGCTGTTTTTTCATCATATACCACAGAATATTTCCGATCACCTAGCAAAGCTATTAACTGTATTAAAATGTTATGTTTCAGGAGGATTTGACGGGTGATGTGTGGAAAGATCTTGTTACTCAACAAAAGTATAATAAAGCGAACGAAAAGGAATTGATTTCTAGTGAAAACATGGCCAAAGCTCCCAAAGATCGTGTAATTTTATTTGGAGGGTTTGAGGATGGGTCCCTCTCAGTTATCAAGTGGCGTGGAAGAAAAAACAGAGGGAAAGTCACTTTTACAATGCAAGTGAGTTCTATTTAAAATTTCATTATTTAATAATTTTTATTGTGAAGCACATGAAAATATTTATAAAATCGATGTATTAAAGAGATCTTTAAGATAACGTATTTACTTCAATTCCTGTTGAAATCAAAATGCCACAAATGAGAAAAAAAGGGACAAATTTAAAACACAGTCCTTGATCCTTGGACGCACATATCATAAGCATTGTTTTTATTGATTTAAAAGGTAACTTAGTTCTGATGTCCGTCATTACTTCAGGATACTTTTCATCTTATTTATCCGAAAGGTCTTTTTTGAAATAATTGTTTAGAGGTCGAGATGGCTCATAACTGCTCAGTGACTTATACTGCAGTATTGATATATCTCTTACATTCATTCATTCATCAACTTTATTTACTGGTCAAAAAAATTTAGCAAAATTGCTATTTAAGGACACACCGACATACAAAATTATCAACCAGTTTTAAAGTTTTTTTTTTTAATTCAAAAGTTCGAAAGTTCACAATTTATTGTCCGCAGATATCGCAAAAGCACATTTCCACGTATTTCTGAATCTTTCTTAGTTTATTTTCAAATATCCCGAGAGTCTTGCTATTCTTGATATTCAAGTATATTTTGACCACATCATAGGGTCTAATTACCTATAGGAATGTTATCTGTCAGCCTCAGTTCTGCATCTTGGTATATTGAAATCGGCGTTCCTCTGTTCTTATCGAAGCACAATCGAATACAAACACATTAAACAAGGCATCACTAAGATATACATATTACAAGACACATTCACGAATACGGGACTGTTCATATTTTAGCGAATAAAGCTGCATGTCAAATGAGGCTTTGATATAATACCTCGTTCTAGTGGGTGCTTTAGTTTATTTACTAGCTTTTAAAAGATTTACAAGAATAATACAAAACCAATTATTTTTGTCCCTTCTTCAACCTTTACTGCCCAGAATAAGCATAATTCCACCACATTTTTGTTATATGTCTTTAGTGTTCATCTGAGATGAGAAATCACTGCTGTAATTGGTTATTAAAATTTCTTTTTTAGGCCCATCGTGGTGCAGTTGTAGCATTGGCTTGTAGTCCTCTTCTAAACCAGCTGGCTTCTTGTAGCAAAGGTAAGCTCTTACCATCTTTTTACTTCCTGAATGTTAGGAAAATTGCCCCACCAGGCCTGGCTCCCTTTTAAAATCTTTTGATTGAATTATTTTGCTTTGATGACTTGCTTCATTGATTCTTTTGATTTACTCATATGGTTTCAGATAATGCTGTTCGAATATGGCGAGTATTTCCGTTTTCTGAAGACGCACTGGCTCCATTGATGTTCATTCTGAATGCTGAGCCTGCTACTCATCTGGTATTTAGCAGGCATCGACTTTGTGTTGCCTTTCAAGACGCGTCTACTGCCACTTATAATGTCACTATGTTCAAAACGACAGAATCCGAACCAGGTACTTTTATAATTGCTTCATATTCATGCTACCAAATCATACGCTTCAGTGTCGGCGCGTGAAAAAATTTGTAGGTGGGGCACAGGTATAAAAAGTGAGGGCCTAATTTTTTTACTTCGTGTTTTTCTTGGGCAGATAATAAATTTAACGGAGTAACGGACGTTCTAGGCCATCTACGATATTCATTTAAGATAAACCAATATATGACGATAAATCAAAAACATACTTCGGTCTCTGCCCCATTGGACGCGCCGCCACTGATACGCTTATTATGGTTGGTGGATAAGAAGACAAGGGGTGATGTGGAACGAGACAGGAACAGTGCAAGACGACACAGACTGAAAAATTATAGATAGATCAAATATTGTAATTTAAAGAATCAATCAATCCTAATCAAGCTAACCTTGACAGTAGGAAACTACAGAACAAGATACAGAACAACTGGGTGATATATTGTCTTAAAAAGGGGTTGGTGCACTTATAGAAGGTGCTATTTGGTAGAATTTACACGTTATTTAACAGACATGTCCTTCTGTGACTCTGACTTTCGTGCTTATACGTATATTATTTCATGCAATTTTGCTACTTTAGATCATGTATTAGAGCTTCTAAAAGTATTAAGCAAAGAGCAACCCCATTTTTGTATTTGGTTAACCAGATCCTAAATGCGTTCACTGATATAGTAAAAAGTAATCGTGTCTTCTTTGATTAAGGAAGTCTATACAGGCCGAACAAACAATTTATATGATATATCACGCAGGCAAACCTAAGTAAATCTTGAATTCTAAACTTCTCAAAATGTTTTGTTCCTTGAAGAGCCTATGAAACGAAAAGTTTTCTTACTTTCTCCATAGAGCTCCGAATAACAAGTACCTAGGACGGTGAAAATCGAGAGCGCGGTCAGACCGCACTACCCCAGTCTCCGATAATGGGATAGCATTTTAAGTAAGCTGGGCTTAGACCTTATAAATACTAAATCAAATACTAAAATTGTGTTTTCTAGAAATGATGTACTTTATTTTTCGTCTTAGAACGTATCGAACATGGAGCTGATGATGATCATATTGATTTGATTATATCCGTATGTTCTTGTCCGAAACAAAACATTTTTGCATCAGCGAGTATTGACGGCACTGTCAAAATATGGGACGAATATAATCATGTCATAAGGTCAGTTCTGTTTTCAAATATTGTTTACATTTTGCATGCTAAAATTCATTTTGCATTTCATATTATTTGATTTTGGTGCCTTGGCGATTTTGCTATACAGCACAAAAGCTAGGGCTGGGAAGGAGCCGAGTTCATCTAGTTGGTGTGGTAATCATTTGATTTTTCATTGACTTATACAACTGATTATGTGCGGTTCTGCTGAACACAGGAACGCCTGGTACCAGCAGAGAATAAGCAGTGAGATAATGCAGGTGGTAGGGATCGAACTCACAACCCCTCGGTTAGAAACCGAATGCCTTAGCGATTATGCTATACAGAACGAAAACAAGGGCTGGAAGGAGCCTAGTTCTTAGAAAAAGCTAGAAAAGAAACACCGCGACGAAAAAAACAGACAAATATGTGCTTTTTCTTGATTTCTTCGCTGGAAGGATAAATTTATTCAACGCAGCAGTTAGTTGGAGTGGTTTTTTCTTTCTTCATAACCAGTTCTTGTAGTTGGTGTGATGATTATTGATTTAATCATTTCTCTACCGTGAGTTTTGACTTATACAACGGTTGGGTGCTGATACGAAGACTCTTCTTGTAACAACTTGCAAGCTTCATGTCGGTTCCTTCATTCGTAAAGATACCAGTTCAGTTCCTTTCAGTGTAATATCATTTTAATTCCACTACGTAGAGGTTATAAGCTTAAGGATACAAACAAATATCAAACTTACAACAATACAAGGCAATATTACTATATGAAAATTAAAGTAGAGATACAAAAAAGAGAAACATAATGAAATATACAAATATAGCTATAGAAATCCGAACAAGGACAACAAGTTTTTACCCTAACTTAACGATAGATAACTTATGATTGCGATAAAAACTTGTTGTCTTTGTTCGGATTTTTATTCTGCTCTGCATATGGCATTTAACACTTTTCTTGCACAAACGACACACTAAAGAATATCCCAAATATAGCTAAATGAATTGCATGCAGGGAATTAGTTTAGAGAAGGAGCTCTCTCAATAGGTCTATATTTTTGCAGAGTGATACAGTTGAACTCACGACCAAGCAGCATGTCTTTCTGCACTCAGCGAGGAGATTTGTTGGTTGGGATTGGAGAACATATTCACAGAATACCACACAACAAATGTAAGTACAGCCATTGGGTAGTAAAATAAGTAGATGGTTGCCTTATTGGATAGAGGTACTACACCCATTGGAAAGGTGCTCGAAAGAATATTGGATAAGGGTCTAGTCAGGTTAAAAAGGTGGAAGTAAAAATTTTACTACCCACACCAAAAAAATAGAAAATATTTGACTTTGTGCTTGTTAGTTTGACCATGGAAGAGTGTAGCAATACTCAAGCTTGTTGCCATCATCTAAACTCTCGTTTGAGAGCGTGTTCAATTTGGTAGAGCTTGTGCAATGGGGCTCGATTGAGGATGAGGGCCTAATCAAAGACCTAATTCATGCATATTGTGTTTATTTGGAGAGACATGATTTTCTTGCTAGATTTAACGGAGGTGTATTTGTTGTCAACAAAGCTTAAAATTCAAAATTTGACTCTATAATCACAGCAAACACTTTAATACAACAAGCTAGGTCAGAATACCGTTACTTTTAATAAATAAGGCTGCTAGTATCATTTGAAGAAACATCATAATTCTCTTGCAATAAGATAAATAAAGAAAACTCCACTACAAGCAGTTTTATTCCACTACAAGCAGTTTCATCTTTCGGGCATCTTTCGTGTCTTTCTTGAAGACAATCCTCAGGCAACTCTCGAATCTTGAATATAATTTTATTGTGAGGATTGTGTTGCCTGATGATCTTAAAGAAAGACATGAAACTGTCAGTAGCAAAATAGAGTTTTTTCATTATCTATTTGCTATAGATGCACTGCAAATGTATTGAGCAATGTCTTCAATCTATAAAAAGTAAATAAAACTTTTTGTGCTAGATTTACCGGAGGTGTATATTATTGCCAATAAAGCTACAAATTCAAAATTTGACTCTAAAGCCACAGCAAACGCTCTAATACAACAAACTACCGAAACTAAAGAAAATAAGGTTGCTAGTATTATTTGAACAAAAATTGTAATTCTCTTGCTAGATTTGCCGGAGGCGTACGTCCGTCGAATGATAGCCATGTTGTTTATGGACCCTCCTGGTGTAAAGAACATTGAGGTTGATGATGCGATACATGAGCAACTTGATGACGACCAAAGACATCGTCTGCACAAGGCCCGAAGCTCGGCGTTTATAATGGCCAAGTTTGTTGACACGATTCCTGCTCAAGAACTGGAAGAGAGGATGGAAGAGGAAGAAAAGAAAGATGCGGTGAGGCTTTTGGAGGATTTTGAAAAGAAGGACCTTGTCTATCATATAGATTGTTGTGCAGTATTAGAATGACAGAAGCAGGGATAATCCATATGCACTTGACATATGCATAACATAATGAACTATATATTGAGAAGAAAAGAGTCAAGGAACACTCAGCTTCTCGACAAGCCTTTTCCGTAGTTGCCCACTCATCAGGAGATGTAAAAAAAAAATTCAGATTGATAAGAAATAGCAGGTCCATAAAAGGCAAAGACTATGACAAAGCATCAAAGCAATATCAAAGCACACTAACTTAGAATGTTTATTTGGAAAAGTCTAAATTGCCAAAGTGCACCATGTCATCAATGTGTTTTTAAGATTTCTATGAGATAGCCAATCTTTGCAAACGAATAAATGATATATTGCAATAAAAGTGCCATTCTAGCGATAATTCAAGACAAGACGGCCACTTGATGTGTTTTATCTATTTTCATACTTACAAGCTTTTTCATCTCACAGGGCATGTCAGTATTGAAGAAACGAGATGACGATCTTGCGAAAATTCGTGACGGAGACTTCGAAACAAGAAAACGACCCCCTGCACCAGAATCTGTCAGAGAAGAAGCCTGGAAGAAGTACTTGGACATATTTTATAAAACTCCAGTTCTACCTCCTATTCGCAGCGAGGCTGACTCTGATGAAGAGGAGGAATACATACCCACGGAAAGGAGAGACGAATACACCCCAGATCGAAATAACACGGGCTTCTTCTCGATATCTTCCAAGCAGGGTGATTTGAAGCGGATGGCAATGAACGCAGAAAAGCTCAAGGCTGAGCTCAGAGAGAAGAAAGCGAAGGCCAGAGAAAAAAGGTCCGATTCGCTGTTATCTGAGCCGGGTTCTTTCAAGAGGGAATCTAACCGACCTCTCAGTGTTGGTTTGCGACCGGAATTCAACACAGATAACCGGCCGCAGCTTCGTCGAGTGTTATCAGCACCGGGGAGGCAGCGGTTGTCTTTCATCAAGAAAATGCTGAGTGATGATGATGATGATGAAGAAGAAATTGCTGCTGATGCTACCCCCGTCGTAAAAACCATCGATGTTCCTGTTGCTGAAGACTTCCCTTCGAGTAGACAGACGTTGAGGAATTTGAACAAACAGATCACGGATGACGTGAAGGAGAAAGAAGAACCGAAAAGCAAAGTTAGAAAGTACCAGACCCCCTTACCTATAGCCCCGGATGGATATCTGCCGAATTCGGTTGTTGTTGCATTGTACAAGGAGTTGAAGAGAGAAGATACGGTGGAGGAGGACTGGAAGCCGAAGCAGTTGACTCAACAGCAGATTGACGAGCTCGAAGAGTTCAACAAAAGGGTAATTGTTTTGCAGCTTTTATCTTTGTGGGTAATTAGATGGCCTACATGGTCTATGCTAGCAAAACACAGGCTTTTTAGCTGAAACTGCTTTGAAAAGTTCACCTCCTAAAATGCTACTAGAAGGCAATGAATCAGTATAAAAAACTTTGGGGCTGATTGCATGTGTTTAGTTTGTATTTTTCCTTAACCATTATTGGCCAATCAATTTTGTGATGCATCAAGCTGCACAGTTGACAGAAACTAACATAACTACATCCCTAACGTTGTTTTGTATTGTTTGATCTCGCCAGTAAATGGCAGACTAGATCTTCGTTTTCAAAATCACTTGTCGTTTTAGCTTCAAAGGCGCATATCACATGACAATGACTGTTTTTCCCAATATTAGTCTTGATACTAAGTTCAAAACGAACCACGTGCGAGATGAGATAGTAGCACATTTATGACACATTATCAAAGACAAAGTATAGGTAAAGCTGTATCGACCAATTACAATGAATAGGCTCAAGAAATACCCATATTGCTTTGCTTTGGGATGAGTTTGGAAATATTACCAGTCTCAAACTGTGAAGCATTGTTGTAATGTTGGTAAATTCAAAGGTTCTGAATCTTTCTCTCAACAGAAACGTAAAAAAACAGTGGAGTCACCTGAGAAAATAGTTTGGGAGGAATCCAAACCAGTTGAAAAAACAAGATCGAAGTTGTTTGATAAACTGCAGCACATCTCCAGTCCTTCGTTATCAGACACATCAGAACTCGACCTTACCACCCCACCCCCCACTCCCCCGAGAACACCCACACCTGAGCCAACCCCTGAACCAGCTCAAGAAAAACCTAAAGTCATCAAACCTGTCAAGCCAATCGAGAAGCTCGTGACCAGACCAATTGTAAAAAGGTAAGCTGAGCAATTTCATCATCGAAGTTCGTTGTCGTAGACCCCTTTCGAATCTTAACCTCTATTAGACGGACGACTAGGAACATCAGTCCAACGTATGAAGTTTATGTACGACAACAATAATTGAAGAAGGATAGTTTTTGATCCGTACAAAACTTCAATACAACCGGAAAACATAGATTATTTAAGCTTATCGTCTGACAACAGAAAGAAACAAAAACCTAACGAACTGTTATACGCAGATGTGGATGGAAATAGGCCAATCAGAAAAGAGTTGAATGATTGGTATAGAGTAGGAAAACTAACGTATAGCCAAAAATACGGAAACATTGCGAAGCGAACACATAGATTACTTAAGCTTTTCGTCTGACACTCATTAGAGTAATACGTCAGAAAGGAAACGAAACAGAAACCTAACTGATTTATATACCCAGATGTGGATCGAAATAGGCCAATCAGAAAAGATGTGAATGATTGGTATGGTGTAAACCAATCAACACCCACGATACAGTGACCAATAAGATTACTAAGAGTTTTAAGGCGAAAACGAACTCCTTCCGTCTACACAATAGGGGATCCCTGGTTTTTATGTAGACAGATTCCAAAATACCTAAGTGAAATGTAGATCTTGATCTGCAAATTATTCTCAAATTTTTTAAGCTTAAGTAATCTATAATTTTATTTCGCTATGCTTCCAATTTTTTTGGCTAAATTGATGAAAATAAATTTATCAAACTTAATAAAGCAAAGTGCATTTGAATTCCCATAACAATTGTTATTCGAAGGCTGTTGCCCCAACCGCAGTAATTTACTCCGTAACTAACTAAACCGTGCTCGGAAATTCATGCAGACTTTCCTTATCTTTTTTTTCAGAACACCAACCCCTCCAAGAGAACCTACACCCCCTCCAAGGCCACAAACTCCTTTGCCATCTTTCATTACTCAATTCAAGGGCCAGAAGTGGTTTGAAAAATGCTTTCCGAATGCAAAACCTGAGGTATTTCAATTTTCTTCTTCTTCCTAATGTTTTTATTTTTCTGGCTCATAAATAACAGAATTTTTGCTGTGAGAAATTTCCTTTTCAAAGATATCAGCTTTTGCAGGGCTCAAAATAGGAAACTTTCCAACAACAACAACAAAATTTATCAGTGTAAGAGATACAGTTATCACACTGTATGCTGGTTTACATGTATCAAATAGCAACATTTACATTTGATTTTGAAGTGCTTAGTTCAATTTCCAATAACGAAAGAAAGCTTTTACAAATCTGATTTCTAGAATGCTATGATTTTCCTTATCTTTGATTCTCCTAAATGTAGTCCAATAGGCCTAGAAGCGTCATCGATTGTTAGAAATAAAATCAACTTCTTTAAATATTCATTACATTTCAACTTTTATCTCACAGATGTTTCCTAAACCGTGGACAGTGGCAAGCTTCTTGCAGCTATTGCTGGGGTTCTTGCAGAAAGAGCAAGACATTGAAATCAAAATTCAGATTTGTGCGGTAAGTTCGTTCTCATTAACTTCAATTGTTTTTAAAAGAGCATTCAATCTTATATGAATTGATGAAATGCTTGGGTGAAGGTACCAAAGTCCTTATTTAGACGGCCATTATGCTCGCTCTTCAGGTTTTATTAGCAATCATGTGATTATATGCTCCCCATTGGATGGGGGTTAGAATTCATCCACCGCACGTGTCGTAAGAGGCGACTAAAAGGGTTGGCGTCAGGAAGGGCATCGGGCTATAAGACATTATTCATTTCCAAGGTCAAGGATTTGCCTGGGGACAAATTCATGGACCTGTCGACATTACCCTGTTAGTAGGGAAAACGCCCGGAATATAAATTCTGTTTGTACGTGTGTGTGTGCTTCATATGCATGTCGAGGACTAATAAGTTGTTCAAAAAAAATTCTATCTTGATTACTAGCCTTGCTGTTTTGATTGTTTTATCTCTGATAGCAGTTTTCGGCATTGCTGATTTCCATGTCTCAATTGCTGATAAAAGTAATCAATTAACAATTGAGAAAATCAGAGTGCTTTTCTGGTGAGGCAAGCCTGGAAGCACTGATTTGAGATATGAAAAGCCGATCTTAAAAGACAATGGATTACCAATGAGTAGAATTTCTCATCTTTTCATATAGGCAATAATGATGCTGCAGAAACAAATACCCGTTGATGCTGATACCACCGTGTTAATCCAAAACCTCATTCTGGCACAACTGAATTTGCCGTTTGACTCCAAAACAGAAGACAGTGAACATCAGAAACAATTCATAAGGATCTGTTTGTCATTGCTGAAATCTCTTGGTCTTGCCAATGGTCATTTCATTGTTGAGTTGATGGCTCAATACGTCACGGCAGATATGGAAATAAGGTAGGTTTATACATAATCTGTGATACAGAAGAGGAACAAGAAAGGAGACTTGCTCTCTGTAACTTAAAGTTTATGCTCACGCAATCATCAGACAGACTATAATGAATTACCTTAATCTGTGATACATGCAGAGTTTGTTTCTGTTGCTGTCTGCTCGTTAGTCTGATCAATGCTTGGCCTTTTTTCCAGCAAGGACACGTCCATGTACACCATATCTTATCGTACAGTAGAATGGGGTCCGAGGGTGAATTAATTCTTGACTGGCTCTGACCCAAAACTTTTATATTTTGCAGGACAAAGTTGTAAATACATTAAGTCCTGTTATGGCTGTTTCTGACACAAAATTGGATATCATAGTTACCACTTATCATGACAAACCTGTGATATTTAGTAGGACAATGTTGTAAATGCCTTTGGTCTTGTCAAAGCTCCCTCTAAAACAACATTTGATATGACAGTCACCAATTATCATGACGAGCCTTTGATATTAAGTAGACAAACGTTACGGAAGAGATCCGTCTCCTATTAACAGGCAATGAGAAAAATGGTCTCTTCTCTGTTCATTGCAAAGGTCAGACTGAATTGCTAAGTGTTTTATCATGTAAGATTTGTCATATTCTTTTAAAGACTAAAAATTGCTTTCTTTACATCCTTAGGCTTCATGCACTCCAGATTCTCAATGAAATTGGCTTGCAAGACCCCCACAACTACTTCACGAAGGAGCTGGATTCCTTCTCAACTTACGTGAGAATATTTTGTTTGTTTCGCTTCATTTACAGGCTACCCGAACATAAACCGTTGGTTTCTTCGTTAATGAAATAGTTTCATTGTAATAAATCATTTTATATATTTGAATGTTCTTATATCTATAGCATTGCGTGGTATTTACCTGCATTACAAGGCTAGATAGATGGATAAGAAACCAGAAAGAAGACTGGCTATCTGTTACTTACTTAAAGTTTCATGCTCGCACAAACATCAGAAAGACTATTATTCAATTAATCTTATAGTTAATAGTTGAGTATATTGTAATCTTGCCTTTAATTTAAATTCAGTTTCGTTGATGTATTAGAGTTGATAAGCGAGTATTTGATTTCAGGGTTTGTATGATAAATCACAAATAAAATCTTCGATCAAAGATCAATGCAAAGAGTGGTTGAATAATTGGATGGATTTATTCCGCAAACATATCTCATCACTGGTGGGGAAGATTTACAGAGCGAAGAAAGGAAATGTAGTTAGGTACATCAAGAAATTTCAACTTTGATGGATTTTAATTTGATTGAATCGCACAATACATCTTTTATTACAACAACCTTTAACAAACTCCAAGCTGAAAGTGGGGTCAGATATTCTGTTATCTCCAAAACTTTTTGAGATAAAAACCAGGGTGCAATGCTGCCAACAGTAGTTCGAGCACTTTTATTTTTCTTATTAAGTATTTAATTACTTTCTTAGTTTCCCCAGCGTTTCATTTCCAATCTAAGGCCCCCCCTTAAAAGAATGCTCCTTTCAAAATGAACTTTATCAGACTAAATCAGACACTAGCTGAAATTTTGTTAGGCTTATTTTTCATCAGTAACAACGTTCATGTGCGTGAAGCCCCTAACATAAAGCTTCTAAATTTGTTTATTTCAGGGGCACAAAACCTGGTAAAACAGATGTGAAAGGCATACTAAAGAAAGAAGATATTAAAAAGGTACGAGCTCAAACTTTTTAAACAGGGTTACTGATTTTTTTATTGAGAATCCTATGAAACCAGTGTTGTTATTTCTGAGACTGACTATGATGTAAGATTTAAGGTTAACAATGTGTTAAAACTATTATTTCCCTTACAGGAAAAATCAGATGACCCAAATGACAAGAAAAGTAAGTCTGAAAATATTGTCTGAAAATTATAAAGATGTACGGTGAATTTTTCAAGACGCTGAGAACTGTTCTGGCTTCCCCTTCCCCGATTTCAATTCAACTATATATCTTAAGTTTTATTTCGGCAGGTTTCAATTTTGAGATCTGATCGAGGCACTCTCAGGAGAATGAATTCCCAACGTGCTGGATGTGTGAAAATTTATCAGTGTAAGAGATACAATCACACTGTATGCTGGTTTTACATGTATCAAATAACTACATTTACGTTTGATTTTGAATTGCTTAGTTCAAAAACGGTAAGGTAGCCTAAGCCTTGTTTCCAGCCGGGGCTTGGTAGCATTAAACTACATCACTAAATAAAGCAGTAAGAAGTACTTTAGTTTGTTTGATTAGATCTGTTTTTGAGTGATTTGACTAAGCCTTGTTTCCAGCAGGTAAATCATAGGAAACAATAATATAATATCATTCCATAAAGTAGTAAGAATCTCTACAGTTTGTTGGATGTATCCGTTTGTGAGTGAGTTTATGTTGAATGTGTTAGCCTAGCTAAGCCTTGTTTCCTAAATGCACACCGTATGAAACAATAAAATCATTGCATATAGTAGTGAGAAGTTATATAGTTTGTTTGATGGGGTCCGTTTGTGAGTGAGTTCATGTTTAATGTGCTAGCCTGGCTTAGCATACATAACATCACCTAGAATAGGTATATAAGGCCTTATTGTGTTTCCTGCACTCATCTGTGATGCAGAAGTTTTCAATTTACAATTACTGCCCACCAGACAGACACCCCGTCGGCTGTAGGCTCAATACTTAGGAATTCAGAACTCACACCGTTCAGAACCTCCTTCACAATGTAGCTACAATCCTCGCCAAAAGGTATGAGACAGTGCTTGATCGCCATACGATATATACTAACAGTCGAAGAAAGACCCCCATCTCCCCCAAATAATGTTGTTTCAGATGTTGCTTTGGAGCGGAAATACATCTGCAACATCCTCCGATGACATTCAGACCTAATATCAACATTGGTTTGGGGAGAGAGGGGGCGCCAACATCATCTTACAGCTTGATAGCTTACAGTTTGATAGCTCCATGATTGAAAAATGCTAAAATCCCTTTAGCGAGGATTGTAGCTTATATGAGTGCGCCGCAGCACAAAGTTATATATCAATTCTATATAGATAAGAAACCAAATATCATTTCCTGCATATTTTGATCAAAATCTGCATTAGACTTGCACTTATGATATCAGACTTCTACGATCCTTTAATCCTTCTCTTATTTTTGATTTTTTGTCTCTCTTTTTATCTCCCATCACTCTAGTCACTGACCGTGATTGAACTGACTTTGTTATTGTCCAACCTACAACAATCTGAATTGAATGATATGGTTTTTCATAGATCTTACTCGAGAAAAGAGTGCCTATCCTGGCTATGGGGCTCGACATACGCGAGTATAGAGTATTAGTAAAGCAGAATTAACACATTAAAAAACAGACATGTCCTTTTGTGACTCCGAGTTTCGTTTTTACGCACTCATCACACAGACTATTCTCAAATGTCTATCTATTAATGTGTTAATTCTGCACTATCATTTTTTATATGCTATATTTTGCTTTTGCTTGTAGTTTCGTTCATGCCAACGGACTTTGTCAGCGATGCTGCGAAGAATGCCACAGAAATCGATGCCATCAACTACTTCTGCGAGATGGAGTATGAAAAGGAACTGGAGAGAGCGAGAAACGCAACAGTTGCACCCCCTGAGGAGCCTGTCAAGTCAGATCGATTGAGGAACACGGTTCTTATTCTGCCTAAGATTGATGGGTGAGATATTTTCAAGATTTTCATTTCATTATTTCTGCAACTCTAATCGCGAATCTCTATTGGTGGATGGCAAGTGATAGGTGTGGCGGTAAGATATAAATGCTCATGATTCTGTAGAAATTGGGACAATAACTGCTGACTTCAAAAGCAAACAGACCACAAATGCTATAGCCTGTTGTTGCTGAATGTGCATATCTCCTATGACAAGTTGTTGTTTTCTAATCTCTACTCAGTCCAGTTATCACTGAATTCAAGCAGTGGAAGGAAGAGGGTGCGACTTTATTGATAGCATTGCTTTATAACTGAAAGCATATCAAGTGTCGAGATGAATCGTAACAGTTTATGAAATACCACAGCTCTGTGGAAAGATAAGAAGATGAGATATAGAGAATATCGTGGAATGACAAATGTGAACAAAGGGTAAATGAAGGAGTTAGGGAGTATGAAGGGGGGAGAGAAATGGTGCTTACATTAAGATGTAGTTATTGCTTGTTATAACATATTCAGAGCTGCATATTCAGATCTGTCATGCTTAATGATTTACAACTTATTTATTTAATGGATAGCGAGAAGAATCAGAAAAATAGCGAAATAAAGCGACAACTAAAGCTTTTCGTCTGACACTCGTCAGAGAATGACGTCATGCTTGATGTCAACAATGTTATCAATTTTTCTATCCTGAATGTCTATATTCAGAGGGGGATCGAAATCAGTGGCGTAGATAGAGGGGGCCAGGAGGGGTACAAAACCCCCCTGTAGATCGAAATTGCCAGTTTGTCGAAAATTTCTAATCTTATCGGGAAAATTAGACATCTTAGAGGAAAATGTTTGTCGGAGAATTTTCATCTGTGCCCCGCCTAACAAATTTTCTATCTACCCCACTGATCGAAATTGTACCAGAGTTAGTTAATTATGGACATGATGTAAGTTTATTAAATATATCTGTGATAAATTCATAGGAAAACTATTTGTCTAATCGTTCAAGGTGGTCATTTTCTAGGCCAACCCTTATTTATGTTTGCCTGTCATGTCCCTGTAAGGGCTCTAGGGTCGTATTGTCGACTCAATTCAGATTTTAATAGCTTCTTGCAGAGAGGGGAGGTAAAACAGGTCGGCTGAGTGATATATTCTCTCCTTAAATGATTGACAATTTCTCCTTGAATGAAGGACCCGCTACAAAGAGTCTTGAATTTTCAACTTGTACGATTGAGATTTCAACTTGGACGATTCAGAGCATTGTGTTGCGCTCAAAGTATTTCACATTCCGAATGAATCCTAACAGTTGATGATAAACCACAATTTTCGACTTATCGTCTGCTCAGCAGTTTTCTGAAGAATGTTTTGCAAATAAAACTCCTGCCCTGGCTAGAATTCATTAATAATTTTCATTACATTAGAAGAATCTGCTGAGAATGTCTCGACGCTAAAGTCTTTTCCAGACTGATGTCTGTCTGATCTTGACAGTATCGCTTGAAAGACTCTTTTTCAAGAAAAAACTGACTTTAGGTCTGGGCCCTTGCTTCAGCTTAATATTTTGCTGAAAAAAATAGTCTTAGATTCTTGCCAAAAGCTCTTGAGACAAGCAATATAGATAGCAGAAAGTAGCCAATAACAACCTTTTAAGATATTTCCAACTTGATGATTATTGTATATGAGCTTTAATGCCCAAAAGAGATGAAAATAGCCATGACGTCATGGGTTAGCAACAGTTGACGATATACAGAAAAATGATTTCAAATTTGACATCAGCACTATAAACTTGTTCTAAGTGATCAAACCATAGAGATTCATACGTTCACAAGAGATTCTTCCTCCAATACAATCCTCGCCAAAAGATTTTGAGACAAGCCCAAAAAATAGGCTCAATATGTAATACTCTTTTTAAGAAAATAGAGGAAAATGCTGTCCCAGCTTACCCCCTGTACAATGTTGGTTACATTTGTTGCCAGGGCATCAGGGAGCAAAATACACATGAGTAGTTCAAACAACATTAAAACAGGGTAGGGGTTGTAAGTCAATAAGTTGTATAATAAAGAATTGTCTCTCCATTTTTCTTTCATTCATTTGACTTTTATTTCATCATAGATATCGAAGCCTTGCAAGATTGGGAGAAACGCACAAGAGCTGCTGCCACCCGGAGAGAGAAACATCGCTTGCTTACGGTATTTTTATTATCAGTATTTTCTTTTGTCAGAAATGATATCATTTTTGTTTCGTCATTGGAAATCGGATTGAACATGGGTGCTACGTAGATGGTTAATGAGAATCAAGAATTTATCGTTGAAAACGCGCCTGACATCAGGACAATCAAATGGCAATCTAGTTCTAACATATCCCTTGTTCAGACAAGTGAAAACCAAGTTTGCAGGTGTGCCAGCGAGCAAACAATGAAATATCAGCGGATACTTTGTGCTAACAGAGGGAAGGACTGGAACTGATTTAATCTCTGTTCGACTACGGTTAGAAAATGATGAAGATGAGATACTAGATAATTTGCCTTTTCAAATGATGCAGGTTGCGAAATATTGTGATGGTTTACAGTGTAGTTGATGTTTGGTGAAAGGGGTAGTTGGATGGAGAGTGTGTCTGAAGGGTTGAGTGGCCGGAACACCCCTCGCTTGCTCAAAGGCTCGTTAGCTCGACTCCTCTCCGACCTGCAGTGAAAATGAATCTTGATATGTGGTATTATCGAGGGATAGGGTCTTTCTGCGCACGAAACAATACCATATTCTTTCAATATATTGGGTGTAGCTGACTATTTACCTAGATGGGTTGCAACTCTGGTTATTTGTGTGGTTCTAGAGGAAATATCTGTGATTATCGATGCACAGCTTCGAGAGTCGGTAGTCCTCCATCTTGCTTCACTCCAGTTTACCTCTATGATATTCCAACTACTCTGCTTCCCCCATCTTTACTAACCCTCTGTTTCATTACTAATCAGCCTACTTTTCATCTATTCACCAAGTATTTCAATGTCATTTTTATCTTCCAGATTTACGTTTGCCGCCAATTATCCAATCAAAACAAGACAATTTAGCACGTGGTTTGATCATGCACCTGAACACACTAACGCTTAATCCTTTTCCGAACGTGTTGGATGAACTACTGTACGAACCTTTCGCTAACAGTAAACTACTAACTCTGAGGACTGCTCCAAAATATTTCATCCCTTCCCAATCTTATGTAGATTCCTTCCAAATGTAAATAATGTAAATCAAACCTTGCAAATAGTTGTATTTTGTCATTGAACTTTTTTTGTACTGGGGAGAATGTATTTAATAGGTATGAATATATTTTTATAAGTTGTAGCAAATGTTTTTTATGGCTTTATCTAGCTTTACTGTTAGAAGTAATTACTAAAATTGTACAGAAAAACAGTTGCGTCTTTTGATCACCAAAGTTTTGTGGTATGATTATCAAGCACTATGTATTGTGCTTGGTTTTCAATTGTGTGTTAAAAAAACAAATTTGAATACACAATTTTGGCAGTAAATAAATTAACAAATAAATTGAAATAAGGTTGATGAATTGATAGTTAATGTATGCCTCGTTCTAAAATTATGGGTTTTGAATATGGAAATATGGTTAAGGTTAGAATCACTAAAATTCTACTGCATGGTATTTGTATCTAGACGCTAATATCTGATACCTAATACCTAATATTCAATATTCAGTACCTAATACCTAATACCTGATACTTCATAGTTAATATTCAATACCTAATACTTATATTCGATACCTAATACCTTATATTCAATACCTAATACCTGATACCTGAATACCTGATATTAGATGCATAATACCTCTAATATCTCAAAATTCACAAATGACAGCCCCTCTTAAATTAACATAAGATCTATCAATCATACAAAAAGCAAACGCTACTATCTTATTATCTTTTATTTCTTATCTTCAAGACTCAAGTTAACAAAGTCATTAAATCATATCGATCATATTTTGTGTGAATATTGTGACTGAATCGGCGGTTCTTATCAGCCGTTATCAGCAATGTATTTACAGCAATCAACAAAGAAGCGAATCCAATAACCTGTCACCAGGATGAAAATTCATTAGGTCAGTCATAGAAATAAGATAGAACCGCCTGTTGAATGAAAACCCTCAAGATTAGATAGGAAGAGACCTTCTCGAAATTGTCAACAATTTAGCGAATAGTGTAGAAACGAAAGTTGAGCACTAGATAAAAGTATCTATGGTAACCACCCTAAACTTATACCATGGCAAAAACGCGACTTCCAGTTTCTAATTTGAGGCAGTTTAATCTATTAAGCGGGTGAATTAAATAAAATAAAATAACATTAACAATAGGATGAATTAATTTGAATAATATATAAACTCTAAGGGCTGAAATTTTTGTGAAGAAAAAAAGTTGTGAAATCAAGGCACAGATCTTTCGGTTAGCCTTAACAGTTTCTCGTTGGATTGAAACCTACTCCTGGTTTCTTAAACATATTCGTGTTGCTTTATCCCCAAATCATTGAAAAGGAAGTCTACAAAACCGTAACTATTCTTAACAACTTCGACTGCTTGTTAAGAGCCTTAATTCAAAACTTTCCTGTATGAGCGATGAGTTTATTGAAACCCAGGTTCTATTAAGTGGATCTTTACTGTAGCATTCATAGAATGGGAAATTTTAGTTGTTCCCCGATGCATGTGATTTAGCAAGCACAAACGATTTTTGCCCTCAATAAATTTACGAAATTAGATTGAAATATCAATGAAATAAAATAGATATTATTTTTGTTTTTTGCAGATTGTCTCTTTCGGCTGAACTACCCAGCAGATCCTGATGAGCAATATTAAAGTTTCTAATTCATAAAGTTTAATTTTAAACAATAAAACCAAACATTTAAATCTTAAACAATAAACCTGAACATTTATATCTAAAAGCCATAAAACTAAACTTTTAAATTCATAAATGATAAAACTAAACACCGTCCTAATTTATGATTGAACTTTTGTTTGCTCAAATGGTTTTTAACCCTTTTAATTATTTACCTCTTGCAACGAGGTATGTATGATAAAGCTATGTATTAAATCACTCTTATACTTGTTTGTCACCATCAAGTACAGTTTATTCCCTGGCTGGTACAAAAAATGAAAAGATTTTGATGAGTTTCATAAATTGATATTGTCATATTGTGGCAGGGATTTCCGAGTGGTTAGATCACTTGACCCTTGCTTAAAGGTTCCAGGGTTCGAAAACACCTCCAGACCTGTCAAAAAGTGTGAGGAGAAAATTTGTCAGCTCTCTATAATTCCAGGCTAAAAGGCAAAAGGAATCATGAGGTGTGGTCACATCGAGAAAGAAGAATAACCAGGGTCGCACTGCTCGATTAGTCTACCTGTTCAGTGGGCCCTTTTTGCTTTGCACATACAACAATACCTTGCAAAGATAGTAATCGTATTTGCCTATCATAGCCTTGCCTGTAAACACCAAAATAAGCTATTTGAGGTTCAATGCACAGTTCTGACATACCTCTGTCTCTTGTAAAAATTTCAGGGCTGTAGCTTGAGCACAAGAAGGATCTTTTCGATTATTAGAAAAAGGGCGTGGTCGATTCCTACTCCTCGTTAACAATCAAGTAGATCAAATATTTAAAATGTGCAATATGTTCCTTATGCATGGTGCCATTGGATAATAACTGCATTGGTGTATTTTTGCACAGAATTGTAGCAAGAACAAAACAATGCTCTATAAGGTATATAGCTCCAATCTCTAAAAAAAGGTCCATGCGCCTTAATCAAATAATTCTGGGTCTAACAACGGCCTACTGTACCAACCAACTTTAGTAAGGCTAGGCCTCCATGCATGCAATGTCAGTCATAGAAATCTCGATGCGATGGAAAGAACGTTGCTTCTTCTTTTCTGCTCTGTTTGTATCTGCCTGCTCTGGTTTAATCTGGGGCTGGAACAGAATAAAAGTTTTGGTGAGATGATTTTAGGTAAGTCTTCTTCTCTCTCTCGAGATGGCTGGCCTAACTCAACTCTACAGGCCTAGGCATTAGTATATGTAGGCTATACATACATAGGCTATTGTATTATTGGCAAGGCAGGCAAAGCACTTTTGGTATCTTCACTGTACGATTTTATCGTTGTTAAAACAGTATTAGTTAGCACTAAAGTGCAAAACCTAGGAACCTGGCAGTCCAGGAGATCCTTTGAAGGACACCACAAGTGGGGGATAAAGTCATGATATCAAGAATTTTCAATACCTGAAAGCTGAGCATGAAAAAATTGCAAATTCTGTAATTCAAACAACCTTTAAAACAAAATAAAAACTACAAATTTTCACTGAGAGCGCAAAGCTGAGTGTGCTAAAGATAGAATGATACCCTACTGAACCAGCACCCATCACCTGTACTTAGCCGCAGTAACCAGCAAGTCATCAGGAAAACTATTAAAGAACAAAGCAACAATGATTGATTGGCAAATACTCTTATCTTCATAAGATATCCATTCACACTCAAAGCAAAGAGGGCCCACTAAATAGGTAGACTAATTGAGCAGTGCTGCCCTAGTCCTCCTACTTGATATATAACCACACCCCTGAATTTCTTTTTCTTCTTTTTAAATATTATAGAGAGCTGGCTAATACCTACTTTATTTCATAGGTCTGAAGATGGACTTGAACCTAGAACCCTTTGAACAAGGGTCGAGTGATCCCCATCACTTGGCCATCCCCAACATAGCTGAAATCACTGTATCTAAGAATTTGTTATCAGCAATTGGTGCTACTTTTTTCATAAATAGATTCTTAATGCTGGTGACTGGGGGCTACTTCCGATTGTAGATGGTTACTGCTGATAATAAGTAATTACTGTGGGTTTGGATGATTTCTGTTGTTAGTTTTGATGAGCTGGCCAAAATTTGCAAACTTAGCAACATGTAAAACCCCAAAGCTTCATCAAATACTTTCTTGATTTTTCAAAGTTCTAATCATATCTAAAGTATCTTGCTGACTTATGAGATAATCCTCAGAATGTGATGGACAAGTGATTTTATAAAGAAACTCATCTTCTACTATAAAAATAGAATTACAAAGATTACCATCATTCATTGACAGTGTTGTTTACAGGAAATGTCTATGGACTACTGGTTCTATTCACTGTTGTCAAAGCGATGGTGAAGCATATCCACAGTTCAGATTGGGACGTTTGTTATTTGCTAACTTTATTTGTTCAAATAAGTTTGTTTGAGAGTAATCTTCATGCCCTTGTCTTAGCGTTCAAGCCAGAATTTTTGGTGATTCAGGTTTCGTTGCCCATTTGCTTGGGAACCTTGTGGAACCATTAAGAAACTGCAGTTACCCAAAGGAGAAGGCACAAAATCAAAATCATTTGGGCTCTCAACCCTGTTTTGTCCAAATTCCGAAACAGCCACAAAAGAACCCTCAACTTTTGGAACTTGATACGTATAAGACCAAATAAGAGAAGACAGGGGAAAATATTTTCTGGGGGTCTCGCTCGAATTTTTGTGATCTTGGTATTATGCCTCTTCATAGGCAACGCAGGGCAGGGCCAATGAGAGGATGAATGGGTAATGACAGAAACAGTATATTCCTAATTTTCATAAAAAAGAATCCTTTCAGTTAATATAGAGTAGACCATATTTATTTCTATGGCCTCTCTAAGCCTAGGTCTCCTTGCAACTACGCCCACGGAACTTTGAATTAAAACTAAGATTTTGAACAACAAATAATTCATTCTCCAGCAGGACGATTTGCTTGTTAATTACTACGTTTTTGCGCTTGATTTATACATGAGTCTTTAGAATTTTTGACTTTAAGGACTTGTGCTACAGAAATCTTCAATTTGAAACGACCCAATGGACAGCCCCCCCATTTTACTTTCACTTTTTTATTAAGACTTCCAACATTAATATTTCTTGTACCTTATACAACTTGCTTCAGTATTAGGGATATTTTGAAATTGGAATTTTCATTCGAAACACCCTCAAAACGGAATCCATGTGGCTGAAAGAGGCCCATTCAGAAATATTGAGCCTCCCGGAATGGTTGGTCGTTTTTCACTACACCAATCATTCACCTCCTTTCTGATTGGCTTATTTTGATCCACCTCTAGATAAAGAAATTCTCTGACACTCATCTTAGTAATACGTCAGTTAAGAGAATGAAAACAAAATCTAATGATTTTCAGAAATCGTTAGTTTTTACTGTCATCTTTCCCTAGCTGACGTACTACTTAGATGAGTGTAAGACGCAAAGCTTCAGTAGTTATAATCTTTGAATCTTTCTCTTGATCCTCAACAAGTTCTGTACCGATGAAAAGACTTTTCTACTGGTGTCTTGAAAGATGAATAATCATTGAAAATGGGAATTAACGCGGTAGTATGTAGCCAAATTAAAAACGCCCAGCCATTGTATAGACCTGGTCTAGTCAAGCACTAGACAGTTTCAGCATAGGATTGGAATCTTACTGACAAACAATCAGCTGTTTTATCTCAGACTGGTATCTCAATTCACATGATATTGTACAGACATCAATTCTTTGTCTCATGAGTCCTTTCATTATTAATAGCAAGATGCCTTAAAATGATGTTGTTCCGCTTGTTCTGTCGTGGAGAGCTCGTTCACAAAGACGCCGTTTTGCAGAGTGTCATGGCTGTCCATTGAGAAGATATGATGAACTTGGCACAAGTAAGTAAAACAAACTTGATCAAGATAATTTGTCAGAATGAAAATTAGCAGAGTAGGACTCGAACCCATGACCGTCCTGCTTCTTCTCAAACTATGATCGGTGCAGATATTCAGAAAGCCTAGATTAGTTAAAATAGTGAAGCATGTTTTACTAGAAATTGTTCATGAGGTTTTTTTTGTCATTCTCCATCTTGATTTCTTTCTAATGTAGGTTGCACGATTTTGGCTGGTGAGGGTCCGAAACCACCGTCAGACTTATTCCAGGGCTTTTTAAGAAGCAATCTCTACTGGGCATTCCGGCAGTCGTTCCAAATATGAACTTCTGTTACATAAATAGGAGCATTAAACACACTAGGACCCCCATTTACCACTATATGTAATGATGTAGTTCATACTACCCTACCCCTTCTGGAAATAAGGCCTTCTGTAAGCTATCGCGTTTAATCGTAAACTCACTCAAATCATTTTGGCCTTTCGTAAGCTAGCAGTTTCAACATAAAAACACTCGAACCGCTCATTTACTACTATATGTAGTGATGTAGTGCATACTACCCTACCCCTTCTGGAAATAAGGCCTTCTGTAAGCTATCGCGTTTAATCGTAAACTCACTCAAATCATTTTGGCCTTTCGTAAGCTAGCAGTTTCAACATAAAAACACTCGAACCGCTCATTTACTACTATATGTAGTGATTTAGTGCATACTACCCTACCCCTTCTGGAAATAAGGTCTCTAGTGGCCTCTTGTAGGCTAGCAAGTTAAACATAAACACACTCAATAGACTAGGATCTCATTTGCTACTTTATGTAGTGATTTAATTAAATGCCTCATTACTTCTTCTGGAAATAAGGCCTCTTGTCGCTTTTCATAGGCTAGCACGTTAAACATAAACTCACTCAACCCATTAGGAACTTATTTACTACTTCATGTATCGATGTAGTGCATGCTACCGTGCCCCTGCTGGAGATAAACATAAACTCACTCAACGGACTAGGATCTCATTTACTTTTACATAAAATCATTCACTCCCCCATTTAATACTATATGAAGTGATGTAGTGCATAAAACCATGCCCCTTCTGGAAATTAATGCCTCTTGTAGCCTTTCGTAGGCTAGCATGTTCAAAATAAACTCGCTAAACTCACTAGGAACTCATTTACTATTATATTAGTGATGCAGTGGATGCTACATTGCCCCTTCTGGAAATTCGTCCTCTTGTGAACTTCCGTAGGCTAGGATGTTAAACATAAACTCACTGAACTCGCCAACTACCACTGTAGTGATGTTGTGCATGATATTGGCCTTTCGTAGGCTAGCACTCAACTCAGTTGGCCTGGGTGCTCGCTACTGCTTCGGAAGATCGAGTGTCCAATCCATGGCTGACCGTACCAAAGGCTTTGAAAATGGTTCTCAATCATATGTCTTTCCTTTAGCGCTTATGTCGAGGTGGATTATAATCCCATAGCCACAGGGTGTCGATTCTTCCCCTTGTTGCAATTTGAGTAAGCTTTTGCCATCCCTAGAAACTTTTTCAAGCAACCACAACGATTTTCTAATTGCTCAGTGTTGTACTCTATAGAATATAATTGAAGTATTAGAAAATATTGATGACAATAAGTGTGGAAAGCAGCATATTTTGTGATTGAAATAAAACCAAAGAGGCAAGTGGGAAATTTTAATTTCTTTATTCAATTTGACGAAAAATTAGTTTGAAGATGTTTCTTTTCAAGCGTTTTCTTCTCAAGATCTCCAGCAATGCTATATTTGGCTGGTCACGGTCTGATTTCTTGCGTTTTATTTTGACGACCACTACCGCGATGCATTTTTCCGTGGTCCTTTCTGTTTTGTTGTCTGAATCTGTGCCGGTGGAACACAGAAGAACAAGAATTTCACTGGTCAGTCATCTTGTCTCATGCTGAGGCTTCTTTGCTGGACCTTCTCAGTGTTTTCTCCTCCTCTCAATCGTGATGCCGTGGCTTGGAATGCACTGGTTTTCGCACTTCACTTCAGTCTTCTTGTCTCACTGCTGAGGAAGATGTTATCGAAAGCTCTCCGTGGAGAATTCCGCCGAGGGGTATTTCACTCCCTTACAAAGCGTACGAAATTTTTCAAAAAAAGAAAGGATTTCTCGAGATTGTGAAGGGATTTTCATTTGAATGATAGGATTTTCAGGGAAAGTGTACAAGATTTTCAGGGAAAGTGTACAAGATTTTCAGGGAGTGATGTGCCTATCGAATTCTGCGTTGTTAATATTGACTACTGACAACACAAACCCTGCTGCCATTCAATGCTCGATCCAATGAAGTTGGTCCAATTTTTCCCCGCAACTGCTAAAATGGCAAAGAAGGCTAAATCCCATGTTTCCTTCTAGAATTTTGGCAGTAATTGCCTTCCGATTGCAATGCAAGTCAATCTGGGGTAGCCTCGTTTCCCTTAAAGGAATATTTTGCGAAAACCTTCGAAAGAAGTAGCTCCAAACGCTTCCCAGGAAAATCACAATAGTTAGTACAAAATCTTGTCACATGAATATTGGATGCATATGGTGGTTGATGCCCTGGAAAAATTAAATTTCATCGCTTTAAACTTCAAACAAAGGATACGAGACAGGCTGTAAACGACAAATAGATGAATGATAAAAATGCGCTCAAAAATGTTGCTGGATTATTCGTTTCTCTTATATTTGTGTGACGCATTGATTTTGTTTTAGACCTCAACTGCGTTCGTCGCTGTATCAATTGTTTGTATGACATTGGCATTGGCATCGACTTCTGTTTCCCAATACTATCGTGAGTTCTTTTATCTCTAGATTTTTATTTTTCAAACTTTTTAAACCGACCATCAAGTTACGCAGATATCGTTAAATCATTGAGATGCTCCGCCTAAAACGGATATTTTCATAGTAAACGAAGACAGTGAATATCGCTTTTACACAACTACACAACATCTACCAGAGGAGGGGTATAACAGTAGTGATGCTTGTTATCTCGAGTTGTCTAGAAGAGCGGTAGAGAGACGTTTGACTCGTATCAAGTTATAAAACTGACTGATGATAAATAATGTAAATATGCAATACATAAAAAGACGGGAGTTTCATTGCGCATTATTAATATAGATTAGCATGATAATAGTCATGTGATAGGTAAGTAATTTTGCTACAGAGAGAGGGGAGGGGGGGCAAAATGTCTGCAATTCTTTGTTTGTATAAATACAAATACAAATTTGTGTAATGATAAACTTTCATTTTCGTTCATTTAAGTTTTATTTCTAAATGCAAAAGCATTGCTTTGTCCATACCTTCGTCATAGTGCTCGATGTACAGAAGTACAAAGTGATATTGACCAGGATGAAACTCATTTGGGGGTGGGTGGGACCAGAAAATACTTGATTTTGCAGGGCAGATTATAGCATCAGGTATACTTTTAGAGAGGAAATTAGCTTTTGATTTTTAGATGATCTTGTCTAGAAATCATTAGCCCACCTCTAAAAGGGAATAGTAGCAGGATTCATAGACAACACAACAGTCATGCAGAGACTACTGTCGAATTAGTCCAACTGATGTAGGCCCGTAGCCGAGGATGGCATAGGGTAGCGTGGCCATCCTTTCTAGCGATTTGAGTAAGGTTTTGCCACCCCTAGAAAACTTTTCAAGTACCCACAATGGTTTTCGAATTGCTTCGTATTGCACACTTTAGAATGTAATTGAAAGAGAAGAAAATATTGATATGATTGAAATTTAAATGGGCCTAAATTCCGAAAGTTGTCTTTTCTATAGTGTCCATATCCGCCTTACCCTTCCCCCACTTTATTCTACTGACTTCGAGATTTTGCTACTCCGGCTCAATAGGTCTAGCTACAGGCCTGGATCTGTGTTTGGTTTATGTTTACTTTATTAGTTTGAGTTTTGAGTTTGGAAATTACCTGGTTCTTCTGTTTTTAGCAGGGAACTCGGCAAAATTTGCAGGGCAGCTATGGCCACACTCCCCAACCAAAACCTCTTGTTTCGCCCCTGGGTATAGATGGACTGGCTTTCTATTATTCAAAGCACTGATGATTGTGAAAGCATGAAACTTTCAGTAACAGGGAGCCCCTCTCCTTTCTTTCTTCTAATCATTTTACAATTAGTCATTTATTAATGTTGAAAACTACATCTTGCAGAGAAATGTCCGTTCTTCAGAGATCAAGGCGGGAGTTGCTGTCAGTCGTGCAGTTGGGACTTTAATAGATACCTGGCCTGGTGTCAGTTGGACAAGTTCAAATGCCTAAAGAACGATGTACTAGGTATGCTATCACAATGCCTTTGTCCTTTGTGACGCACGACGCGTGGGCGCAAACAACGTATATGCTGGTAGTGTATTTAGGCTGCAAGATCTTTTCTCTTGTTACATAGTACTTTCGACGAGGACACAAAGGAATTTGTGAAATTCATGATATAATGAAAAACGAAACAGATCTATAGAGTCTAGGGTAAAATCTGCTTCTCGTAGGAGAATTATGCAACGGTAGTGGCAAATATTGATAAAACGTCATCTAATGATTTGATCGGAAAAGCTGAGTGCAAGCTTCAAAAAACACACTGCCGTGAGTCACCTGCAAGGTTCTTTCATTAATGCAATTAATGAATAGAACTTGAATAACCTAGAATTAGAATGGAATGTTTTGCTTAACCACGCAAGGGTCTGGGTGGAATCTGCTACAGGGGCAACCACATTCCTCTATGATTGGTCTAAGACGCCATTTACACGAGAACGGATCCAAATGGGTACGGATCCAATTTGGATCAGTGCCAATATTTGCTAGCGTTTACACTGGAACGGATCCATTTCAGATCGCGTTTACACTGGAACGGGTCCACAGCCAGGTCCAGCCCCGTTTTTCAGCACTTTGACCCGAATCTAATTACAAAACGCAGATAAATTTGCCGTTTACACTAGGACCTAAACGAGCACGTCTCCAAAGGAGTACACCTTGGAAAGCGATCCCAAATGGGTCAAGATTGCAGACCCAAATGGGTACAGATCCATAGTTCTAAAGTAAACGGGAGGCCTATCTGTGCTAGTTTGGGTACAGATCTATTCGGATCCGTGCTAGTGTAAACTGGATCTAAAACTCGTGGCAGAATTATATACGTTTTTAGTCTTGCAACATAGTTCTGAATCGTATAATTTGGACATTGAATAATATTTAGACAGGGAATTTCCTGTTACTATCTGGCAACATGCCTAACCTTTGATTTTATGCCTGATTTGTATTAATTAAACCATTTGGAGGTTCGAATAAGACTAAGATATATTTTTTTCTAATTTTGACCGGAAGTGCCATTTTTGATGACGTCAATAACTGTCCTCTTTAAGGATTAATGTCACTATAAGTCTTTGTCTTTAAGTATCATGTTCGAAATTAGCGTAGCTAGACAGTAATGGATTAGGCCGTACGATCGATATACCTTCCTTTTGATTTCGATAAAATCTGAATAATTTTTATGACGTCATCAATCGTATGATTTAGTGCACTCAGTGAAATTTTGCATTTCGAATGAATATTTTGTTGCTAATAATTCTTGATGAGGCCATAAAGGAGTTTGGTCAACTTCATGTTTGAGAAAACGAACCAAAAGATTATTCAAGTTTTTACTCCTTCGACGCACTGCAAAGCAAATATAGTCTTTGATTTTCAAGATTCGGCCCTACCAGGCCCTATTCGTAATCAAACTACTTGCGATAACTGTATCCTATCTTAATAAACTATGCGTCAAAGGAGTAAAACTTGAGTAATCTTTTGGTTCCTTTTCACAAACATGAAGTTGAATGAATATTTCAAGTAGTACCAATCAAGCATACAATCAAAGGTTAGGCAGTTTTGTTTATAGTTGCGTGAAATTCCCTGTCTAATAGGTGGAAAATTGAAATTTTGCAGGTTCACCCACCACTACCTTGTAGCATTATTATCTTTTTAGCGTACAGTAGTTATCTGGTTATATTATCAGAACTGCTGATTTGACCTTGTCAATTCAAATGATGTAAAACTGATTTGAACTTGATAACCTATCTCCGTAGGTGTTGGGTTTGCACAACCCCTTGGCATGCAGAGTGGAAGGATTCATGCATCTCAGTTGTCTTCGCATAATGGAGCAAACACAGTTTTCCTCAGCAATGCTCGTTTGTTTACAAGTGAGAATGGGTGGAGACCAGACAAAGTGTATCTAAACTCACGACTTTCTTTGCTATCACTGTCCACTGTATCTTTGGCTACCTTGCGCCAAGCTCCAGTTTTCTTCCAAGTCACGTTCACCAGAATGCAGAAAATCGTCTTTGTGGTGATTCAGACCGCGAATCATATTCAGAAATTTTCACTACTGCACAAGCAGACATCTGATTTTGAAAGTTCTTTTGTGGTATGTACATTTTGCAGCTATTTTACATTTAAATACACTTTTCCATACTCTTTTATCATTTTCTCTTCCATACAATTTTATCATTTTCTCTATTCCTTTTCTCGAAGGCTAAATATATATTTTTGTTATGTTGCTGAAGAACAGACTTTTAAACAAATTCCTTAAAAATGTATATTTGCACCTGAATCCTGGTCTAAATCGGAGAATATATTGTACCAGAGTGAGATACCACAGTTCTGACACACATCCATCCACCAAGCTCTCGAACCCGGGACCTTACGCACCAAAGGCCAGGAGGCGAACGACTGCCCTAGATGAGGACAATAGTGCTGTAGCCTTAAGATCTATCTAATTCCTGACCATTCAATAAATTAAGGGCATAAATTGGTGTTTCAAACCAAATCCTAAGGGCATATCAGAATGTAAGTATATCAGAATTATAACTGCAAATGTACAATATTGAAGATTTCAGGGACAAAACCGCTCACGTTGAAGCTCCCCAATTTCTTTTGAATACATGAAAATGTATGAATATTTTGCCACACAGAAATTACTTAAAAGCTAATCACAATGTTTGGAAATATTAGATAAAAATATTTCAAAAATATATCCTACACTTGTTAATCTTAAAATCATAAAAGTAAATATCATGCGTAAAATGAATTGATAGATACAGCAAAATAAATGCAACACCTTTAATAACTGTGATGGTAGGGATAGCATTAGAAAGCTCAATCGCCTTAGTTCCATGACGGTTCTCTCACCGTTGTGTTCAACGGAAAGTAAAAGGAGAAGAGTAAAAGTAGAATATTATAATTGTCGATGTTATAGTAGCCGAAACAAGCGAAGAGTGATGACAATTACAATGTTCGAATACAAAAGTAGATTGTAGTTGGACTGCGCATACCATATCATTTACATAAGGAAGAAAAAAAAGTGGACCAAGAATGGACCCCTGAGGTATGATTTTGTAATGATTGTTAAATACACATTGCATTGTCAGTCCTTCATTTTCATTTTCAAATCATCGTTTCAGAATTTTGAATGTGAATTTGGTATCATATCAACATTCCTGGGATGCCGTCACGTACTAGAATCGCCATTTCGTGCTAACGTGGTGCGCATCGTATCTCAGGACTACAGTAATCATCATAGACCATATTGGAAGATCGAGTTTGGAGGCATGGATTATTTGGAAGGCAAGTCTTCTATGATCTTCAGTCTTTTTCATTCATCGAACGCTACAGAACTTCAGAATAACGAGACAAATAGTAAAATACGTTAAAATGCTTAAGAGGTTTTGGCTGACAGTAAATACAAGTGTCACAAAGGAGAAACAGATTGAAACAGGCGAATATCAAGAAAATGGCCTAGAAAATTGGCAGAGTGAGTTTCTGTGTAACTTTCTAGCCTTACTAAGGCACCAGTAACCAGGATGTTAATCAATCAATTTCTGATTTTAGCTGACCATCTTTGGCGATTCGATAAAATAATGATGCGTCACGGAAAAGGGCGCTCTGAGTTCCCAGACGAACGAGGGGACATTCCTCTGCTGACAAGCCTCGTTCCACACGTCAACAACAAAGTAACAAGCTTCATTTACAGCACTGGATGGGAGAGATGGACCATCCGTCAGTCGGTTGCAGCAACATTGAATAACGAGCATAAAGCTTGTTTTTTGTATCACGCTCACTGCGGAAGTAAACTTAGTGCGAGCTTTTGGTTTTTCAGTAAGTGCTTCCCGTATGGTTCTGTTCTTTGTAAGAATACTTTTTATAAAAGAGCAACCGTGCTTGATTTCTAGTGGAGTACAATAGAGAAAAGAATTACGTATCACTTAGAGCAATATTAAGTCCATCTTAGGGGCTGTTCATACCTTGCGATAAAAACCGGTTGTATTTTTCATTCTCTGTTTATACGGAAAACCTTTCTTACCAGTCAAGTGAGATCTCAGTTGTTGTGAGGTGGGATCGCACCTCAGTCTGATGAATTTTCTCATGTAAAAGCTGCAAAGTGGTATGGAAGCTTGAAGGTGGAATAAAATAGGTAAAAGAACACAAACAACGAAAGATGAAAACAGCTACCTCTCATTATGAAATTTGATCCCTCCTTTCAGCTTTTGGCTTTGGAGTGGCTTTAATCTAACATCTAATTGCAAAGTGAGAATCACTGATGTGAACAGCGGCACCAAATAGCCTCAGGTTGCCGGAAGCTATTTCGTCCATACCAACAGCACCTTAGAGGGCTCAAAATCCAAAACATCGAAGCTACTTTAGGGCTAGGACCAGTTTCATATCTATTGAATTATTTCCATTTAGAAAATGGGATTAGTAAACCAGTAAGTAGCAAGGATGTAAATGCATATACTTTTGTAAGATACGATTTATGCATTCATATATTTCATTTACATGTTCTCAAGAATACCTATGTATTTTCAAATTCAAAAATCGAACTCAAAAATGTTTATCAGCAGTTCTATTAATTACAGGTTAAAGTTCATAACTTTTTGAAATTGTGTTTTTAGCCTCAAAGAGTCCGATGTTGCTCAACTTTCATGGCCCTAAGTTCGATTACACTGGATTTTCTTTCAAGTGGAAAGATGAGAAAATGACAGTGTACACCTCCACAGTCCATCGATTATGGGTAGTTTCCGGTATCATACCTGAATGTGAGGCTACAAGTGGTTGCAAGGCATTACCACGCTGGCATCACTTTGCACTGACTTGGAATCTTGTCAGTGGCTTGTCACTATACATCGATGGAAAATTGGCAGGAACAAAAGCAATCGGGACATCGCGTAGCTACAAATCTAACAAAAACAGAGACTTGTTCATTGACACGTCAATACGAGACTTTCGCATTTGGAATCATGTTTTGAGCCACAGTGAAGTTCAAGAGGTTTTCAATTCAGGTAGGAGTCTGATTCATACAGGAGGTGGTATCAAGTCTTGCTACACAAGACCCAGTTATCTATTCTGCGGAGGAGGGAAGGGCCCGGGTCAGGCTTACTCAACGGAGTAGTTAAGCAGGTTTCGTGAGATGTTGTGAAACGATACTAACGACGGTTCTGCAGTTCTGGTTTTTATGATAGTCAATAAAGGTCTCCGTGTAAAAAGTAAACCTACTTCTGATGGCTGGGATTTTGTGTTCACCTACCATTTTTTGAGATTTCTAAAGATTTTAGAGATTTTGCGGATTCTGAGAGATTTTTGAAGATATCTTTAAATTCTTTAAGATTTGTTGATTTTCAGGGGGGTTTCTATATAATTTTCTCTAAGTTTCTAGAGATCTTGAAATTTTCGAGTATTTTAGTTATTTTAGTTAGTGATGATCAGTCATTCAGCTAGTGATGGACGATGTTATTTTGAATGTTTCCCCCATCGAGCCATATTTCCAGTATGAACCATGCTATTTACAACTACTTAGATCAGTCTTGTGCCATGACTCACTTAATGATTCTTATTTCCGATATTTCTTCCAGATTCCATTGATTTCACAATCACTGCCTTTGATCAGTTGGGGGATTGGAAGCTTGGGATAGCATGCACAGAAACCAGTGATACCGGACCTTGTACTGACCAGTCATTTTTCATCACCCCAGGTATGGTGTTGTATGGTTATCCATCAAAGTGTAGATATCTACGGCGTTATTATTGTTGTTGTTGTTGTTGATAGGCAAATGACCTAATTAGGACACGAGCCAAAGACCTCAGCACTCAAGTGCGCTACCACTATGAAACCGAAGGATGCTAATCTAGAGGGTCTTGGGTTTTAATCCACACAAATCGTCTCGATTGATTTTCCAAATCCTACTTTTTCTCCATCATATAATTACGAATCTTTCTTGCCAGGTGACAGCATTGCACCGCTCTATTACATCTGCAATGTGAATTCAATCGCAACATATTATCTCAAACAATGCGAGACCTCATACACTGCTCATATTCAAAGAACGTCCGATAACGTACAGAACGGAGTGGTGGCCACAACTGGAATATCCATCCAAGTTGATAGTCACTTTAATTACGAAGACGTGACAACGGCTACCTTATGGTATAACGCAGTGTTTCATCCTAACGTAATTAACGCGCGGATTTACGTGGCCAGCTCTTACGACTACGATGGCAAATACATAAGCCATTGCAGATTCAGAAACTTTCAGCACGATGTTTATGCTGGTCCTATTCACTGGAGTGCGAAGGGAAATCCTGAGAACAGCCACCGTGCCCCAGACATCATTGATATCATCCGACCGTTTTTGGACCGGAGTAGGGAGCAGTGGAGGAAATCGATATTTGTCATCATCGAATGGCTGGCGCCAGCAAAACAATCGTTCAGTATGACGGGATTTAGATTCCCATATCTTCATTTGAAATACGCTGACAAACGACCAGGTAAAACGAAATGCTTTGTTAATCGTTTTTTAGGCTTGGTCTAACAAAAGCAGTGACGGTCCGTACCTGCCTGCATCATGCTGCTGAGTGCTGGTAACTTTTCTTCGATGGAAATTCTATTCGGAAGCTCACTGCGGCTGTCTGTGGTTGCCAGGGTAGAGTCATGAAAGCTTGAGTAGAGTCATGAAGTCATGAAAGCAAAATTAGAGTCATTTTCTACTCTTCCTATTGCACCTTTGAACCTCGTTTCAAGGATGAAACCTCTTTTTCATGCAGCATGTGTCTGTGGCCGTATTTTCTTTGAAATAGTCACATGACCTAATGCGTCAAATGGAACACCGTGTTTGACTGTTGATTACTGCGGCTTATCGTAGGTAGTTATGCGACGGCTGTCACACATACATGCTGCCGTGGCCCTGTTGGAATTAAGGCTTCTTCTGGCCTTAGGCTAGTTCATAAAACATCAAATCACTCTTCTCGCTGTTTTATATCTACAGATAAGTACATTTACGCAGATGCATCAATGGCGCCCAAGACTGACTTCCCATTGAGGTACACCACGCGACCCTTCGTTCCGAGAGTGAAATGCTTGAACTTTTGGTATCATATGAACGGCAGTGGCATCGGGCTGCTATCAGTGACGGTTCATCAAGACTCGTCGTTGCACAAAGAAGTTTTCAGGCTACATGGCAGTCAAGGAAATGCCTGGCGAATGGCAAGTGTACCTCTCGACACGAGTTTGAATACCAGTGCTGGCTTTTTCGAGGTAAAGGTTGCTTTTGATCATATCATGGTCACACAAAGGCCATTACGTAAATTTTCTACAGAAACAAAGAAAACAGAAATAAATGTCTGATAAGTTACACAAAGGTCAGAGAAGACGCATATTTTTTGATAACTCCGAGTTTCACGCATTCATGCGACAACTTGTTTCGCTGAAAGTCTAACTCTGTGTATTCCGCTCTGCCTAAGACCTAGAGCACTGTATCCATCTAGAATAGACAAGCAGAACAATATATATGATAAGTTTACAGAGATGGTAGAGGCTTTGTAGTATATTTGTAGCATATTATTAGAACGTGTTCGATTCATTTCTAGGTGACATTCACAGCAGTGAGAGGAGCGAATACAATTGGGGATATAGCAATAGACAGCATCAATGTCACAATGCAAGGATGTTCCTTATTTCCACCCGAAGCTATGCCTCCAATGTATACAAAAGGTAATTCTCTCTTGTGATGTCTACTGTTTGAAATCTACCTCTGCGCACAATTTACTAGCCAGATACTGATACATCACTACCCTTTATACTTTATATACTGCAAATGGAAGTATTCAAAAATACAATCTGTTGGACATAGTTGTGTGAAATGGCTTATAACAGATGTAGTTTGTGTTAAATAGCATGGCTTAGGGGTTAACTAGCAGAAAAACCAAGGATTAGTGGCTTAAAAAGGGGTAGGTAAATAGAATTAGCTGCTTGCCTTATAAGAGCTGAGTGTGAGTTAGAAGTAGGGCCCTAGCAGGGGTCTAGGTGAGCCCTCTCAAATTTGACTTGATGAGGCCTTGAAATAGCTTGAAATACGTATGTTTTTATAAACCCATGTAGAAATCAAGGTCGTGATATATTCAATAGGTACTCGACCTCATCATGGCAAAGGTAGGCTCTTGGAACCCCTTTAAAGCTGTCGCTGACCCGTACCAATGATAACCAATGTAGTGTTTCTGTGGAGAAAGCTAATCATACTTTCCAGATGTTGATACAATATTGATAATTCGTGAAAAGGAAGAGGGGGAAATAGCACTCAATAACGCTACGGTTCTGTGCTCGTTACTCGAGAGTGAGGTGGTCAGGCCTCAAGACCCAACACTTTTTAAGAACGAAATAAGGTAAAGCACCGTCTAAGTCTGTAGTCTGTAAGTATTTCAAGGTATTTAGTCCAGGTCCTGTAGTCAACTATCGTTAGTCCACTATCGTTTCGCTATTGGTTTATCAAAAAGTGTAGCTCTAGAAATAGTGCTTGTCTCTTTGAGATTAAACTCTATTTCAAATATTCATTTTGAAGTGGGCACCCAAAAATCTTTGAAGAGAGGGCCCAGGTTTTACTTTGAATCGCGACCACAAACATTGAAATCGATTTCTATAGCAAGAACTACATCGCCATTCACCAACTGCAGTGACAAGTTCTGTACCGATCAAAGACTGTTATACTTGCGTTGCTTCAACTGTTAATTCTTATGAATGATCTCTTTGATTAAATACCTTCAATATAACAACTTTGATGGATCGATACTTTACTCCTTCATGACACACAGTAAAATCTCGTGCTCGTAATATCCTGGCTATAGTGCTCGATATACCTGAGTATAGAGCAATCATAAAGTAGAATGAACACATTAAAAAACAGACATGTTCTTCTGTGACTCTGAGTTTCGTGCTTACGCACTCGTCAGACAGACTATACAAATGAAGAATTCCGAATTACAGCCGTACTTATTTCAAGAGGATGCAATAAGTACGGCTGTAATTCGGAATACTTCATTTGTATAGTCTGTCTGACGAGTGCGTAAGCACGAAACTCAGAGTCACAGAAGAACATGTCTGTTTTTTAATGTGTTCATTCTACTTTAACTAAGAACCTAAAAATTAAGAGCCTAAGATTTTAAAATTTGTACCGTATTTTAAGGGTAAAAATTCAAAATTGTAGGTTTAAATGTTGTTTATTTATACAAACGTTAATAATTGTATTTAAGGAGTGTCCAAAGACTTACAAACAACCATTAACCATCGTTATTACTGCTGTTAACTACAATTTATTTAGGAACCTGTTTAGGCTAACTTCTAAATATTTTGGTATTAGTTGTGGTTGTAGGTTTTTACTATATTACTTCCTTTGGTAGCAGATGACAAGCTAAGTAGTTTTTCATGTTATGCGTCTGATTTTTCTCGCCATTCATTGATGCTATATTCTTTTGCAGACTTGCTTGCCAGCGTAGCATCGATATTAAATCTGCCCGTTCCAGTGCTGATTTTGCCATTGGACACAGGACTGTATCATCTATCCGATAATGTTCGGGCGCTGCAAAGAGCCAAGACTCCTTCGAGCTACGCAATGGATACATTTGGATTCCCATTGAACAATACATTATTTAATGGAACTTCAGACGAATCTGGCATCAAAGTTATATTATCTGCAGAAATATTGAATATTAGCTATGATTTTGCCATTACGTTGAATGTGAGACCTTTCAGTCTGGAACCAGCAAATATCCTGTTTTTTGTCTCTCAGGGCAAAAAAGAACTTTCTATTGCAATTGGTAAGGATGGCAATATTTCACTAGGGTAAGTGGTTATGTTATAGAACATCAATGCATTGACATCACGGGAATGTTAAAGTAAAGTAAGACGAGCTAAGCGAGTTCTAATCTTCATATTTCCAATGTTGGAGGGAAGAAAAGAAAACAGTTTGCTTCCTCGTGCAGAGTGCTTTTATTACAGTTTACTGCAAGACCCTAATCCTGGAAAAGATCTTGAAAAAGTTTCCAATCGCAGAAATTATTTACTCGGAATAATTTTTATGAATGAAAATGAGTCAATTAGAATACGAACTCACTACCTCTAGAATGGTGCTCTAGTCCGCTAGCCGCTGCTCAATTGGGGCACAAATTAATTTTCCAAATTTCTGCTACTTCTCAAATCATTGAAAAGTATATCCCAAACACTGAATGGCTCAAGTAAAAGTTCAAAATTATCCCAAAAAGGCCAGAAATTAACCCAAATCTGGCGCACATTCCCCATGACATGAAATGAAAGTAACCTTCCCGTGACTATGAATTAAAAGAATGTCTAAATCTTATGCAACATGAAACATTTTTGGATAGTTGAATGATAAGAGTGACGTGTAGGATACTTGTGGAATATTTCAACTCTTAAAGCTCTCAATGAAACTTTTTTTGGATAGTTGAATGATAAGAGTGACGTGTAGGATACTTGTGGAATATTTCAACTCTTAAAGCTCTCAATGAAACTTTTTTTGGATAGTTGAATGATAAGAGTGACGTGTAGGATACTTGTGGAATATTTCAACTCTTAAAGCTGCCAATGAAACTTTTTTTGAATAGTTGAATGATAAGAGTGACGTCTAGGATACTTGTGGAATATTTCAAATCTTAAAACTGCCAATGAAACTTTTTGGATAGTTGAATGATAAGAGTGACGTCTAGGATACTTGTGGAATATTTCAACTCTTAAAGCTCTCAATGAAACTTTTTTGGATAGTTGAATGATAAGAGTGACGTGTAGGATACTTGTGGAATATTTCAACTCTTAAAGCTGCCAATGAAACTTTTTTTGGATAGTTGAATGATAAGAGTGACGTCTAGGGTACTTGTGGAATATTTCAACTCTTAAAGCTGTCAATGAAACTTTTTTTGGATAGTTGAATGATAAGAGTGACGTGTAGGATACTTGTGGAATATTTCAACTCTTAAAGCTCTCAATGAAACTTTTTTTGGATAGTTGAATGATAAGAGTGACGTCTAGGATACTTGTGGAATATTTCAAATCTTAAAGCTGCCAATGAAACTTTTTTTAGATAGTTGAATGATAAGAATGACGTCTAGGATACTTGTGGAATATTTCAACTCTTAAAGCTCTCAATGAAACTTTTTTGGATAGTTGAATGATAAGAGTGACGTCTAGGGTACTTGTGGAATATTTCAACTCTTAAAGCTGTCAATGAAACTTTTTGGATAGTTGAATGATAAGAGTAACGTGTAGGATACTTGTGGAATATTTCAACTCTTAAAACTGCCAATGAAACTTTTTTGGATAGTTGAATGATAAGAGTGACGTCTAGGATACTTGTGGAATATTTCAACTATTTCAACAAACAATTTTCCAAATTCTGCTACTTCTCAAATCATTGAAAAATATATCCCAAACACTGAATGGCTCAAGTAAAAGTTCAAAATTATCCCAAAAAGGCCAGAAATTAACCCAAATCTGGCGCACATTCCCCATGACATGAAATGAAAGTAACCTTCCCGTGACTATGAATTAAAAGAATGTCTAAATCTTATGCAACATGAAACATTTTTGGATAGTTGAATGATAAGAGTGACGTGTAGGATACTTGTGGAATATTTCAACTCTTAAAGCTCTCAATGAAACTTTTTTTGGATAGTTGAATGATAAGAGTGACGTCTAGGATACTTGTGGAATATTTCAAATCTTAAAGCTGCCAATGAAACTTTTTTTAGATAGTTGAATGATAAGAGTGACGTCTAGGATACTTGTGGAATATTTCAACTCTTAAAGCTGTCGATGAAACTTTTTTGGATAGTTGAATGATAAGAGTGACGTCTAGGGTACTTGTGGAATATTTCAACTCTTAAAGCTGTCAATGAAACTTTTTGGATAGTTGAATGATAAGAGTGACGTCTAGGATACTTGTGGAATATTTCAATTCTTAAAGCTCTCAATGAAACTTTTTGGATAGTTGAATGATAAGAGTGACGTCTAGGATACTTGTGGAATATTTTAATTCTTAAAGCTCTCAATGAAACTTTTTTGGATAGTTGAATGATAAGAGTGACGTCTAGGATACTTGTGGAATATTTTAATTCTTAAAGCTGCCAATGAAACCTTTTGGATAGTTGAATGGTAAGAGTGACGTCTAGGATACTTGTGGAATATTTCAATTCTTAAAGCTCTCAATGAAACTTTTTGGATAGTTGAATGATAAGAGTGACGTCTAGGATACTTGTGGAATATTTTAATTCTTAAAGCTGCCAATGAAACTTTTTGGATAGTTGAATGGTAAGAGTGACGTCTAGGATACTTGTGGAATATTTCAATTCTTAAAGCTCTCAATGAAACTTTTTGGATAGTTGAATGATAAGAGTCGCGTCTATGATACTTATAAGATATTTCAAATCTGAAAGCTGTCAATGAAACTTTTTGGATAGTTGAATGATAAGAGTGACGTCTAGGATACTTGTGGAATATTTCAACTCTTAAAGCTCTCAATGAAACTTTTTTTGGATAGTTGAATGATAAGAGTGACGTCTAGGATACTTGTGGAATATTTCAATTCTTAAAGCTCTCAATGAAACTTTTTGGATAGTTGAATGATAAGAGTGACGTCTAGGATACTTGTGGAATATTTTAATTCTTAAAGCTGCCAATGAAACTTTTTGGATAGTTGAATGATAAGAGTGACGTCTAGGATACTTGTGGAATATTTCAATTCTTAAAGCTCTCAATGAAACTTTTTGGATAGTTGAATGATAAGAGTGACGTCTAGGATACTTGTGGAATATTTTAATTCTTAAAGCTGTCAATGAAACTTTTTGGATAGTTTAATGATAAGAGTGACGTCTAGGATACTTGTGGAATATTTTAATTCTTAAAGCTGCCAATGAAACTTTTTGGATAGTTGAATGATAAGAGTGACGTCTAGGATACTTGTGGAATATTTCAATTCTTAAAGCTCTCAATGAAACTTTTTGGATAGTTGAATGATAAGAGTGACGTCTAGGATACTTCTGGAATATTTTAATTCTTAAAACTGCCAATGAAACTTTTTTTGGAATGTTGAATGATAAGAGTGACGTCTAGGATACTTTTGGAATATTCTAATTCTTAAAGCTCTCAATGAAACTTTTTTGGATAGTTGAATGATAAGAGTCGCGTCTATGATACTTATAAGATATTTCAAATCTGAAAGCTCTCAATGAAACTTTTTGGATAGTTGAATGATAAGAGTGACGTCTAGGGTACTTGTGGAATATTTCAACTCTTAAAGCTGTCAATGAAACTTTTTTTGATGGTTGAACAATAAGAGTGACGTCTAGGATACTTATAAGATATTTCAACTCTTAAAGCTGTCAATTAAACTCTTTTGGATACAGCAAGAATTGTGGTTGATTAGATTTTCGTATTTCAATACTGACAATGTGTCAAATATTTCAGCTTGCTGAAACCCTCGGGTGATTCTGAATTCACATCAAGAGTGAGACTGAAAAATAATACTTGGAATTACCTGGTGTTTGTCTACTCAAGAAATGATCAACTCCTGAGGATATATTCCAATGCAACGGTGGGTTTGGGCTTTATTAATGTGGTTTCTGAGTGTTTGGTCGAGAAACGTAGGAGTGCTAAGTTTTCTTGATTTCAGATTACATTCTCGATCATCCGAACATCGATTATCCGAACCTCGATTATCCCAACGCCAAAATTTTTAATATATTAGTTGTTTCAAAAATCAAAAGCAATTTTCAATTAACTAAATAAAAAATATGTTGTCTATTTTACTTTTCAGATAAATTTAGATGTCAAAATTTAAGAAACATGAATATCACAAATCAGTTATCAATTTGGTATTAGAATTACCACAAATAAAGATCGACTATCATTCTCAGCTGAGGCATACGTTTCTCTGTTTCCCAAAGCTATTCAATTGGTATTTCATGAGCACTCTACGATGATTTTGGATGGTAATAATGAATTTATCAGCAAGATTTATAGGCAAAATTGTCTTCCTTGATAATCCGAATTTCTCGCGTATCCGAACGGCACAGCAAAAAACTGATTTCAACCTTTTCGGATAATCGAGGGCGTGCTGTATTTCTATACTTATCAACAATACGTTTTAGAAATTATTATTTTGCTTTCAGCTCATGGAGGAGCTTTCTGTTGGTCATTTGCGAGAGCTGGCAACAAGATCAAGGATTCTGATTGGTCACTCTCCTTCTGGTAAAAACAGTTTTATGGGTCACATGACATGTTTACAGCTATTCAACCAATCGTTGGAAGCTCATGTCATTAAAGCGTTGAGACTTTGTTTGAATAAACATGGTAATTGTTTAAGTTTTTTTCTCAGATTTTTGCCAACTTACTGACTTCATCTAGGCCTTGTTATCATGCGGGTATAAATGAGTATTTCGGTCACTCAACCTTCGTTCAAAGGAATATGGGTTTGAATCCACCTTCAGACATGCCACATAAAGTGAGAGCAGAGAATTTTGTCAGCTCTCTGTAACTTCAAGGAAAAAATGCAAAAGAAATCACGAGGTGTGGTCACAAGGAGAGGAAAGACCAGGTTCATCCATCTATTTAGTGTGCCATTTTCTGCTTCCTAAACCAATACCTTGCGAAGAAGTAAGTGTATTAACCAATCAACTATCAATACACTGTTCCGACCAGCCCAGTTATTCCATTGCATTGCAAGATATTCTAATCCAGGTATACCATTCGATTGCCCCCTTTGTGGTTACTCATAAGCCCTTGCCATATGAAGATATTAAGCGTATTTACCTTCCGAAGAAAGTAAGTGTATTAACCTATCAACTATCAATGCACTGTTTCGACCAGCCCAGCTATTCCATTGCATTGCAAGATATTCTAACTCAGGTATACCATTCCATTGCCCCCTTTGTGCTTACTCATAAGCCCTTGCCATATGAAGATATTAAGCGTATTTACCTTCCGAAGAAAGTAAGTGTATTAACCTATCAACTATCAATGCACTGTTCCGACCAGCCCAGCTATTCCATTGCATTGCAAGCTATTCTAATCCAGGTATACCATTCCATTGCCCCCTTTGTGCTTTCTCATAAGCTCTTACCATATGAAGATATCAAGCGTATTTACCTGTCAACTATCAGTAATTATCGTTCACACTGCTCCGTATCTATTTGTATCTGTTTTGAAGATGAAAAGCACCTATTGCACCGATTGTAGTTGTTTCTAATGTTCAGTCTAGAAATTCTATGTTTGATTTCGTGTCAAAGACTCGATGATTTATTTCAAGGATTAATTTCTTTGCAGTTGTCTATGCGTGTCAAAGTAGATGCCCGAAATATGCTGCCTGTGATCAGATAACTGGAAAGTGTCTCTGTCCATCATATGCAAACAGATATGTCTTCGCCAACTGCTCTAGAAGTAGGTATTTTGAATCAATGTAAACTATTCGGTCAATCCAAAGCCCACTGCTGTCATACTGTAGGCAAGGCCTATTTCTCCCCTTTTGTTCTATTCATCTCAATTCCAATCTCAACTTCGATCAAGTTGAGCTCAATCGAACTCTTCATGCTGTGCGAGTGCTGAGCAGAGAGGAAATAGTACCATCCAAAATCTCTGGATAGACTCTCTTGGGAACTTTAGACAGGACCTTAAATGCCATGCCCATTCAATTATGCAGACTCCATCCAGATATTCAAAAGATGTATCAAGGCCTATAAAATACTCCGGTATTTCTAATAGATATCCTTATAGACAGAAGGACTACATGGAAGAGTAATTCATACCGTGAACATACTAACACTAACATATAAATGACATGGTGTGATGTGATGTGACAGGGGTTGCATATATAACTCAGTGTCTCTAGAGGGCCGGACCCAGTACCTACAAATGCGATGCTTGCAAATGTAGGTTTTGCGAAATCACATTCATAGGTACAGAACTCGAGGATTCCGAGGAAGCTCAGTTTATTAATTACTATGTTTCGCTATGTTTCCAATTTTCTTCGCAATCCTCAAAAATGTTAGCACATTTTTCTGATAAATGAATTGTGTGTCTTTGCCTCTGCCACTTCATACCCCCTCCGCCATATTCAAGCAACTCTGATAAATGTTTTTTTTTAGTTTATACTCTGACGCATTCTTTTAATTCTAGGTCTGGAAAAATCAGTTTACAAGGAGTTCTCGTTGCTTCTCGTATTTGCTAAAAGAGGGCTGAAGAACAATGTTGGAAAGGGAGACTTTTATCGCACAATCGATATAGCCCGAAACAAAACAAATGTCAGCTCCCCACTGTATTTCATGACCCCAGGAGTTGTGAATCTCGCTGTTTGCACGGCATCTTCTCTTCCTGTCATCTACCCCCGATCAGCGCTTGGCAATCCTTGCGTCTTACAAGACACGTGTACCTCAGCCTACAGTTTGTCGATCTGGCTAAATCTACCATGGAAGCACGGAATGAAAAACGAAACCAACATCCATCTCGTATCAATCGGTCGTCTGCAAGTTCAATTCAACTATTATCTCGAAAGCAATTCTTCAACAAGTAGTTTCCTAGCGATTTTCCTATCCTCTTCGACTGAGCTTTGCGAGTGGCAAGTGAGCTGTGCAAATGAAATGATGGGCGTCTGGACAAATCTCGTCATTTCGATAAATGAACGCAAGCCATCTGTGTTTTTAAATGGTCAGTTCAAGAGAGCTTTCAGCAAGTCTTGTTCGCCTATGCCAGTCAATCAAAAGGACTTGCTTCTTGGGGGAAGTGTCCCGTATGTTTGTTTTGACGAGCTTGTTTTCTGGGATCATAGCCTTGCCACTTCAGATGCGAAGAGGTTGTTCAATGCTATTTCTTACAGTGGTGAGTCAGTGTAGTAAAACATGTTTATTCACAATAAAACTCGAAAACTTAACTCTTTTTTAAACTTATTTTTAGGAAAAACATTGCTTTACTTCATTATGAAATCTGTTCCAAAAGCTGACAAGTATGAGAAGTGCTTGAGTGGTAAAAAGTGGTACAATATATCGAAAAAGTGCGACGGCCATTCAATACAATCATGGAAGAAATAGTCTTTGCCAATTGAAAAATATTCGTATCTGTGCCAGTTTTGTCCCAAATTTTTTGTGCCAAAATTTTACAGTTGTGCCAATATCTTTGAAACAGCTCTTGGTACCTCAAAATTCTTTTTGCTACATTATCTATTACCTACAATGATAATGTATTATACCTAGATTATCATTACCTATATCTTGGCTACGTAGTTGCTCTACCTAATATATATTTGGAGCTACACTCGACCGTTTGTTTATATTGGAGTTTTGACTCAGGCCCTTTGAATTTAGGCCCTTGTACTGTGGTCACCGCTTGATGATAGGTTACGAAACTACGTATGGTGGGATAGAATTGTTTCCCTCTGGTGTTTGCTGGGTTGCATTAGTGGTAGGATGGGGACGTTAGGGTGTAATTTCACAACCATACTTAGACCAATCCATTTCTAGAGATATGTTTTAACAAGTAGGCTACCACGATTCTAATATACCCCGCAAGTTTATGAAACTACGGATCGTCCCAATTTATACTCATTCTACAGACTCACGATGCTCAGCATCAATGCATAATCGTGGCCAATCGTCGAGTTCGCTACGGTGAAATTGCTGTAAATCGCTTTGATTTGCGACGAAAGTTCTCTTTGCCGTCTTCAGAGGCATTTAATGATATTAGTCATCGGATATGGCAGAGTCCAGAGAAGTCTTCGACCTTCCTCCGGTCAAAATTTCCAGCTGCCAATGTTTTTCTCACTCAGGTAAAGTTGTAATTTGCATGCAGAGATAGATAAACGTTTTTTTCTACCAAAGAATCCCGCAAGCATCAATACGATTTGATATGAACATGTTGGAATCCTTCCTTGTGTTTATTTCATAGTTTATTTCATTATTTCATAATTTCCTGTTTATCTCCCATCAGGCTACAACTGGCCTAAAAAGCTGAATTTCTCGATGCTGAGCTTCAATGACGAGAACGCTTCCCTCTGGGCAGTCGATACAAACAATATGGTCTACTACTACGACCTATCTTCCCACTGGATCAAAGTGGGTGAAAACATAAAGCATGTTTCCAGTGGTTGCAATGGCGTGTGGGCTGTTAATACAGACCGCCAGCCTCTATTTCGAGATGGAGTGACCGAGTCAAATCCTCGTGGCACTGCATGGCGGCTTGTGACAATCCCAACAAGTAGCTGTGAGTACTTCATTTGTCCAACAAACAGTAGAATTTCGACAGTTGTTTCTAGCAGGCTGAGGTTAAAGTCTTGAGTTAGTAAAATGTTTGATAAAGTGAAACATGTTCAATACAGGGAGATGGTTGGGAAGCCTTTTGTTTCGTTGGTTTGTTATGTTCTTGGTGTTGATCTGGTCTCCCAGAGTTTGCTTGAGTTTGTTAGAATATGGCTGCACGAATAAGCTGAAAGCTGTCCATCAGATTATTAATCGAAATATCCTTTAAAGATAACAAAAATACACCAAACAAGCAGTAGTGAAGAAACATTGGGTTTCAGTTTCGAAACCATATCATTTATTTATTCATTCATTCATCAATTCATATTTATACACGATGTCCATTCAGAGTAAAAAGTGAAGTTCATAATTATGTATAAATGTAGCTTATGTGCAAATATCAAATTTTGAAAATAAGTTGTTGGCCGAGACTGTCCCTATCAATATCTAATCTTCCTAGGAGACGTGTTTTTTAAATTGATGTCTGGTGAGCTGTTAAATGCATTTTTAATTCTATTTCTAACTGATAGAACGAGGAAGTTTCCCTTATATCCACTGGTATTTCATTCCAGGCTTTAAGCCTATGATAGTTGAAACCCTTTTTTTAAATTCAAGATTTAGCTTGGGAATGTCAAAATTTATATTGTTTCTTATGTTATACTTAGAAATCTCATTCCTCTGTCTATATTTGTTACAGAAGCTTTTGGGGCATTGCTTATTGACTATATTGTGTGTCATGATAGATCTATCAAGATAAATTATCTGTTTCAACGTTTAGGCCATTATTAATCCAGGCGAAATTGATTTAGACGAAACAGTGAGCTTGAGACTAATAGTTTGTGCACAGTAATGGTTGAGAAAAGTAAGAAAAACATGCAACTAAAGACTTCTTGACCATTTCCTTTATTGACTATTAGTGAAAGTAAAGTAAAGTAGTTTTGAATAATATTTAGTACTTTTTCCCAACTCTTCTCTCTTTGCCAAAAAAGGTTCCAACTTCTGCAAGATACGCACAGTTGTGTCACATTTTCACCCTCTGGCAGTGGCTGTTTTAAAGACTGCGGGGCCCGCGACCAAACACCGTGATTTGACCAAACTTGACCTTTTCTATACAGTATTTTGCATTTTTGCTATGTTACTTTATGTCTAGATGTAGTGCCTAAAACCGCCACTGCCCTCTGACGTCACTTTACCTCGTAATGTAACTAAAACGAGGCTCCCACTGTGCCAAATGGTTTTTGAAAAAGTTTTAAGATGTCGACGATATTTGGCCTGATTGACGAATAAAAATGTGCAGACTAACAGCTGGCAAAGATCCCAAAATGCACAAATTTCTCACAAGCATTATTGGGTAGTTGGTTGGCTTCTTTTCAACAAAACATTTATAAACCTCAGGCTTGTCCTTTGAATTTCTCCCTTGTATCCAAAAAAGCCGCTCATGCAAAGCGAGAATCATCTCTAACTATTCCTCGTTGTTTTGAAACCCCGCATATATGTATGTATACGTTATTTTCTGACACTTCACCTTTAAAGATAAACCTAATTTTTTTCATTGCAGCCCTGTCGAATAAGGTATGGAAGATTCAGTCCACCTATACGCCTGGTGTAGTTTTTGCCATCGCATGGGATTGGCGTATCTACTGCCTCAGCGTCTCCAGTGGAACTATTTCAACAGTCACAAAGTGGAACCATTATTTGCGAGATATATCTTGTTACAGGTTTTCATGCTGTGGTCAGAATAGACGTAATCAAACTCAATGCTACTTTGGAGTTTATAACTGCAGGAGACGCGCACTTACAACGGTAAACACGTTAATACTTTCTTATAAGAACTAGTTTTGTAAATGACCTTCAATTTTTAGTCAGAAATGTTCTTGAATATCCGAGTCCATATAAGATGACGGATCTTACTTCACGCTTTACTTGATGGGAGTATGCTCCTCCGCAATACTTAGTTACTATAACTCATGACTGCAGCTTGAATGCATCATAAAAAATTTAAGGCTGTTTAAATGTTTGCGTTGCTAACGAGCATAGTCCTATCATGCAATGCATGAAAAGATATCCGTCATTTTATCAGAATCATATCTTTTCGCCTTTCACTTATTATGTTCTAGCTGCAGTTTGTGTTGAAAGTCACAAAAGTTTAGCTCTCCAGGCCTATTGCAAATCCTAGTGTGTTGCCATTTTTTCTAAACAAAGTGTGCGTTTTTCCATTCGGGCTTTTTCAGTAATTGTTTATAATTCATCTCACTAGACTACTGGTGACTCATGGTGATGATTGGTTGCTTCTCACCATACCAATCATTCACCTCCTTTCTGATTGGCCAATTTCGATCTACTCCTGCGGGTATATCAACTCTTTAGTTTTGTTTTCATTCTCTTTCTGATGTGCTTCTCTGACAATTGTCAGAGGCAAAAGCCTAAATCTAATTGTGTGTGTTAGTTAGCCTATATGATATATTTTCACAGATTTCCCCCAATAGCTCATCGCTGTATATGAATAGCAATGGAACGGACTTCATTCGAATTCTGGACGGAAAAGTTTCTCGCTCCAGAGATCTACAAAGTCCGACATGGTCTGATTTACCACCTCCTAGGAAGGCGAAGTTCAAGTATGTGGTTGGCATTGATGGAAAGGCGGTCGGAATCACAACCAATGGTGATATGATGCTTCTAGAAACTGGTGGTGAGTAAATATATTTGTTGCGAATGAATAAGTCTTGAACAGCCGGAAAACTGGAACATGGCGTTGTACACGCATTTTTTTATAAATTATTTCAGCTCAAGCTCAGTACTAAAAATTGCTTAGCTGGAGTGAAAATTTGAGTACTCGAAATTGCTTAGCAATTGCTTAGCTTCTTTTACTTAAAAATTTGTTTCTTGAAATATTATCTTACATGTTGTTGTACAACAAATGTCGATGGTATCTCGCATACTAAAGTGTGCCGGAGTACTAATATCATCTGTAATCTACTTCTCTAAAGCTGCTGCATGATTTTCATTGCCAATTGGATCAGAACTAAGATTTTCAAGCTACTTAGCATTCCTCTATCCAGTACTGGAATTGCTCAAGGTTTTGTTTTGTCGAGTACTGGCTTGCTTATACAGCAATTACTTATAAAAAAGATGCGTGTATAGTATGATCAAAAGACTGGTCTGTGGCTCTTTTTCAGAAGCATTGTTACCAACTACGGTAAAAACCATATAAGATCCTTCGCATATGAGAACTTTCGTCAAATAAGCACCTACAGCCTGAAATTTCAATTTTCACCAACACCAACAATTTCATCTCTTCATTTATAAGTTTTCATAGTGTAATTCGTGAATAAGGCAATTTTCGGCTAGCAATCATCTAAGCTCCAAAATCATCTTTTCCAATTGAAGTGAATTTTAGGAGTATCTGGGGTTAGTTTTGAATAAGGATCCAGAAAGGTTCAGCGGATTCAAGGGCTTAGGAGGGTTAAGTGAGGGTTTAGACGGGGTTAGTAAATTTAGTAGGGTTCAGTTCAATTCACTTCAATTGCATGCTCCAACTTCAGACATTTACTTAAAGCTAAATACTCATTAGGCATCAGCATCAGAATTAGGCAAACCATGACTGATGACCCAATTACAGACTAAAAGTTTAAATTCAAACAGTCTATTTTGTTTCACTATGCTTGCGATTGTTTTGCTATTCTCTTTCTATTGTGTCGTCTACACTAGTTTTATAAGAAAGAGACACTGAATAACACCAGAATAAGAAATAGGTGGTTTTTAAGATCGCTGATATGAATTCAACTTTCTTTGCAGTGTCGCCTTGGAAAAGCATCAGCAGTTTTTATCCAAAAAAAACACTAAACGGTAGGTAAAATAATTTTTTTTTCACACTTAAATTGAAAAAATATAAGATTTAGATTTGATATTCTCAAACTCATTTGGAGTTTGAGTAAATACATTTGGTCTTATCAAGGCTGTTTCTGACACAATATTCGACATGATAGTCACCACTTATCATGACAAGCCTTTGATGTTTAGTGGGGCAACGTTTCGGGAGAGATCCGTCTCCTATCATCGGGCAATTAAAAAACCTCCTCTGAGGTTCGCTCAGTGTTCACACCTCTCGATCCGACCTTACCATTTATAGGGAAGAAACCACATTTCTAATCGCCTGATGATGGGAAATAGATCTCTCCCGAAACGTTGCCCCACTAAACATCAAAGGCTTGTCATGATAAGTGGTGACTATCATGTCGAATATTGTGTCATTTGGAGTTTGTTACGTCATTTTGTGTACGACATTGAATGAAATCGATTTTCAATCAAGCATTTCTGGACGGCGAGTAGAATTGGAGACATAAGAAAACTTGATAACTACTGAAGCTTAACATATGACATTCATCAGAGTTGTATGTCTGAAAGAGAAAACAATTCAACCTTGCAAATTATCGTACCCAGATGTGGATCAATTTTACCCGCAATTCTCAAGATCTGTTTCGATCGAAGACTGAGACACATTTTGCTTCAAATGTTATGATATTATCAGACACAAAAATCATTTAAACCTTACTTACCTCAATACTGGCCTACTTGTGAATTAGATATTCTGTGATCAATGTATAAACTGTCTTTCTTTAATCATCATCATCATCATTGTTTTACTTTATTAACTACTTTGTACCTCTAAAGTGTCCTTTATTTGCACAGATATTTCAGAAAGATGATAAATATTTTTCCTCCTTTCTAAGTGTTTTTATTTATTTTCATTTCAGGGACTTTTAATGGAGAAATAAAAATCAAAATCATCGTTATGTTCCGCTTCAACAACTTCAAGTTCTTACCCAATTTGAGGGATCAAAATGGATTTGAAGCAAAGTTTGTTTATGAGCGAGTTAATAACGAAGTAAGTAGTAGTATAAAGTTGTTTTCCTTATCTCTTTGAGTTTAATGGTAGAATATGTCTCAAGATACACAAAGAGTGCTAAAGAAGTTGCAAGAACAACGAGCGAAATATAACCGTACATAGTATGCCTAAGTTAACAAGTGGCTGCACAACCAATGTTGACGGGCACATAGGGTTTCTTAATCACATACTCATATTTCTCTTTGAACAGTCTTTGGATGGTACAGAACTTCAGTATAGCCAGAAAAATCGGAACCATAATGAAACGAACACATAGATTACTACTTCAGCTTTTCGTCTGACACTCAACAGAGTAATACGTCAGAAAGAGAACGAAACAAAAACCTAACTGATTTATATACCCAGATGTGGATCGAAATAGGCCAATCAGAATAATTGGCAGAGCAAGATCTACCTTTCACTTAGCTATTTTGGAGTCTGTCTACATAAAAACCAGGGATCCCCTATTGTGTAGACAGAAGGAGTTCGTTTTCGCCTTAGGACTCTTGAAATAATCTTATTGGTCAGCTCACTGTATCGTGGGTGTTGATTGGTTTTCCCACACAATACCAATCATTCACCTCTTTTCTGATTGGCCTATTTCGATCCACATCTGGGTATATAAATCAGTTAGGTTTCTGTTTCGTTCTCTTTCTGACGTATTACTCTGTTGAGTGTCAGACGAAAAGCTTAAGTAGTAATCTATGTGTTCGTTTCATTATGGTTCCGATTTTTCTGGCTATATTTCTCTTTGAGTTTATCCTCTTTTTATAATTTTTTATCTATTTGTGATAATGAATTTGAGGATAGCAAAGAAAACCGGAAATATAGCAAACGAAGTATCTAACTTGAGAAGAGAGTGGCTATCCTGGCTATAGTGCTCGATATACTTAAGTATAGAGCAATTATAAAAGCAGAAGGTATTGTCTGTCTGAAGAGTGTGTAAGTACGATACTCAGAGCAACAGAAGGACATGTCTGTTTTTAATGTGTTCATTCTGCTTAGCAAACGAAATATAATTACAGTAACTATGTGTACCGATTTTCCTCGCCATTTTACCATCATTCCCACCTCTACCTTCACAACCTCCTCCATACACAGCATTGCAATGAAATGAGGTCCTTCAGCTTCTAGAATTTAATCATAGTGCCAGAAAGATCCTCTTTGGTTTGGGGTCGGAATTCATTCAACTTATCCCTGCGTGTCGTAAAGGCGACAAAAAGGGCTCATGTCAGGAAGGGCATCATGGATGTCATGGAAAGAAATAACCTCATCCATGGACCGGTCAATTCTCAGCTAGCGGGTAAACGGCTAAAACATAAATGCTGTTTGTGTGTATTGTGAAAGAAAAGTTGTAAGCCTTTCTCTGGATGAAAGAACAAGAACGTCTCTCATTACTGAGCGTATTGAAGAGAAAAGATTGTAAACAGGTATGGGGCTATGAATACAGACGGAGCATCCAAGAAAGACTTTTTCTAAGATGAGGATGTTTCCATGGTTTGAAATGAATTGCTTCATAAATATCCTCAAATAAATTTTTATATCTTCATTCAGCTGGAACATCATTTCGTGGAGAGTTATAATTACAGAAAGTCTACATTTGGCGAGATCAGGTATGTACAAAATCATTACTAGATACAATCGATAATGATGTTAAATTCATTATTTCATCTTTTTAATGTTTTTATTTATTCTAAATTCACAATAAGCGAGCATTTTGCTTCATGTTCCTCTGCTGCCCAAATAAGCGATATAACTTATAGATGGTGTGAAAGATTAGAAACATAGCAAAACATTTTAACTACTGAAGCTTTTCGTCTGACACTCATCAGAGAAGTACGTTGAAACCTAACAAATGAAGCCTAACAAACGTCGAAAATGAAACCTAACAAATGAAGCCTAACAAACGTCGAAAATGAAACCTAACAAATGAAGCCTAACAAACGTCGAACATGAAACCTAACAAATGAAACCTAACAAACGTCGAAAATGAAACCTAACAAATGAAACCTAACAAACGTCGAAAATGAAACCTAACAAATGAAACCTAACAAACGTCGAAAATGAAACCTAACCAATGAAACGTAACAAACGTCGAAAATGAAACCTAACAAATGAAACGTAACAAACGTCGAACATGAAACCTAACAAATGAAACGTAACGAACGTCGAACATGAAACCTAACAAATGAAACCTAACAAACGTCGAAAATGAAACCCAACAAATTTCATACCTAGTGGGGGATGGAAATTAGCCAACTAGAAAGGATTTGGGACATAGCCAATCATTACCAGCGATCCAGTCAGGTAAACAATAGATTCTCTTAAAATCCTTTGTTGTTTTATTGTTCCTTAATCATTCCTACAAAAATACCAATAAATGATTGAAGAATATTCTATATAAATACCAAGTCACCTTTGCCGGTGCTTGATTTGAAGTTCATATTTCCTATATAGGGCTTGTGATTTAGTTTCTTGTGTACTTGGTACTTGTATGTTATTTCATCCTTTTTTCTAAATTCAAATAAAAAAAGTCACAATATATATATACAACTAGAACAATACCACGAGGAGCATAAATCATGTGTACCAAAACGCAAAATATTTGGTCCTCGTGTTGGATATAATTAAATCAAAGATACCTCTTTGAATTTCTGGTCACTGATTTCGTTCCTTTAAACTTGTACATATCATCACTGCCTGGTCTCACTTAATTAGACCTTTGACTTGTTCTTAAGAATAGGTATGGTATCGTGTCTTTAATAGGAACTAATTTTTTAGATTTAAAAGACAATTACCGCAATCCTGTCCTACCAGCCCGACGTTATGTACCAATCATCTGGAAGTAGAACTCACGGCTTATGTATGGTTAGCTTACTTGTCACCCTACGAGAAATCACTTCTTTTGCATGAAAAATTCAATGGCCAGCCGAGCAGTTGCAAAGAACACACTTGTCAGTTTGAATTGTCTGATCAAAGCCGCCAAGGTAATACTTGACGTTTCTATAACTCTAGTACAGTAAAAACCCGTGTATAAGAACCTAGATTCCCCTCTTAGTCTACACAGGTTCTTATTAAAATAGAAATTACTCCTAGGTTCCCTAATAGACTTGTGTTACCATATTGAAAATCTTTGAAAAAGTCATGTAAAACCATAAAAAATCTTAATGATCAATCAACTCCTGCGATTGGAGTCTTCATTCAAAACTTAGTGATGAAATGTAAGCCTAATAGGATCTTAGGTTCTTATAAGCAGGTTGTACTGCCTTAACAGAATGTTTATCCTCTAATCCAGCTTTAGAGGGGGTGTATCTTTGTGGCACTTAGATATATTGAATAATAATGATAATTGGTTAACAGTCTTTGGATGGTACAGAACTTCAGTATAGCCAGAAATATCGGAAACATAGCGAAACGAACACATGGATTACTTAAGCTTTTCGTCTGACACTCAACAGAGTGATACATCAGAAAGAGAACGAAACAGAAACCTAACTAATTTATATACCCAGATGTGGATCGAAATAGGTTTCTGTTTCGTTCTCTTTCTGACGTATTCTTCTGCTGAGTGTCAGACGAAAATCTTAAGTAATCTATGTGTTCGTTTCGCTATTTTTCCGATATTTCTGGCTATAATCTTTTAAGCCAAGGGACTGAGGGCAAAGGGACCTTTTGAAACTCGATTCATCCAAATATAAAGAATTGGTCATTATTTTCATCATGATGATACAGTTTCTATAAAATCCTATAGTCTATTGCGTGTACCTTTGGTTAGCTATTCCACACTTTTACTTAACTCACTGAAGAAGAACTTTTCCTGTAAGCCCAAGTTACTCTTGTTGTAAGAATCTGGTGTAGAAGAAGTCAGTAAAATTTGTAAATCAAGAATGAACAAAGACAATAGTTAATAGGTAGTCATAACCCCCCTGTCTATGTACAAGTGGGCCACGGCAGGATAACACCTTACTCAACATCTTCTTCATAAAGTAGAACTTCGAACAAGTATATAGAAGTGCATAGAGAAGCAATGATTAATTTGATGATATTCAGTGTGTCATATTTCCAACTTGATTTAAAGTAGTCTTTATTTGAGTCATAATTACTGAATTAAGGTACTTCAGGCGATAGATTACTCATGCGGCAAATCAGGGATCTTGAGTTCGTATCCATCTCAGGTCACATTTCCATTCTCACGAATCAATTCGAGTGTATTTCTTAAAGTAGCAAATTTGTTTAACTTTTTGCTTTGACTTTGTTATAATACTATTAGACCCTAAAATCTTCGCCTGGAATTTAGAGCGTTGTTAGAATTTTTATTGTGCTGCCTTCATATAATTCTAGATCGTGAAATGTTAAAATTCTCGATTTTTTGCAGATCTATCTGCTATTACAAACATCCAACTGGTGAACATCACTTCCTCAAGTATTGTATTGCGATACATCCCCCGAGCTAATGCTGGAGTTCACATTGGATACAACATATTTTACGCATGGAAGAAAAAGCGCCAGCCGGAGGTTCTGTTTTTCCGTAAAACAACATTGAAGGATGGGCTAGTCTTCACAATAGCTCCCCTATCTCCGTATTCAACTTATAATTTGACGATTAAGCCGCTGGAACTACAGAGCAACTCGACAAACCCGGCCAATATTATACTCGATACGATGGCGACAGGTATGCATTTCAGAAACTGAATTACTGTCATATTCCATTTCATGGTTATGTTTATTGATTCTTTAGGTTTATTGTCTTAGTTATATTTTTTCTCTCACAAAAAAATGAATAAATTACTGCTTGTAGCATTCATATTAGATCGCCGTAGAAAACGTTATGAAACTCTTCCAAAACTCGATTAACATACCATAAAAGGCCTTATCTCTAGAAGGGACACGGAAGCATGCATTCCATCACTACCTATAGTGATAAATAAGATAGAAGTAGTGAATAAGCAGTACGTGAGTAGTAAATGAGATTCCAGTGAGTTGTGTGAATTTATGTTTATTATTCTAGCTTACGAAAGGCCCCGATTAGCTGAGTAAATTTATGTTGAACGTGCCAGCCTACAAAAGGCAACTAGTGCCTTATTTCTAGCAGGGGTACATTAGTATGCACTACATCACTACATGAAGTAGTAAATGAGATCTTATTGAGTTGTGTGGGTTTATGTTTAACGTGCTAGCTTACGAAAGGCCAAAAGAGGCCTTATTTCCACAAGGGACACAGTGGCATACACTACATCACTACATATAACAGTGAATGAGTTCCTAGTGAGTTGAGTGGGTTTATGTTTAACGTGCTAGCTTACGAAAGGCCAAAAGAGGCCTTATTTCCACAAGGGACACAGTGGCATACACTACATCACTACATATAACAGTGAATGAGTTCCTAGTGAGTTGAGTGGGTTTATGTTTAACGTGCTAGCTTACGAAAGGCCAAAAGAGGCCTTATTTCCACAAGGGACACAGTGGCATACACTACATCACTACATATAACAGTGAATGAGTTCCTAGTGAGTTGAGTGGGTTTATGTTTAACGTGCTAGCTTACGAAAGGCCAAAAGAGGCCTTATTTCTAGGAGCATGGTAGCATGCACTACATCACTACATATAATAGTACATGAGTGAGTGAGTTAGTACGTTTTACATGGTAGCCTATGGAAGGCAACAGTTGGCCTTATTCCCAGAAGAGGCATGGTAGTATGTGCTTCATCACTACTTATAATAGTGAAATCCTAGTGAGTTGTGTGAGTTTCTGTTTGACGTGTTTACCTACGAAAGACCACGAGTGCCTTATTTCTAGCAGAGGCATGGTAGCATGTAATACATCACTACATATAATAGTCAATGAGTGAGTGAGTTAGTATGTTGAAGATGGTAGCATATGGAAGGTAACAATTGGCCTACTTCGCAGAAGGGACACCGGCAGCATGCAGGTCTTAAAAGTATCTTAGAGTAGACAACTCCTCTAATCAAGTCAATCTTTTCGAACCCACGCCATCTAGAATCTCTAGCAGCATAGCAGTTGGATTACAGATGCACCTACTGCAGCTACTAGTGGAATTCATGTTGTGATCAAATCTCATTCATTTACAGCCCCAAGTGGAAGTCCAGTTATTTCCATTCAATACAACTACCATTGGTATTCCAAATTCAACATAAAAGATTTATCTCCGCTGACAATGTGGAATGGGGAACCTATTGGATATGTTGTCTACTATGCAGAGCTACTTCCACATCAAATTCCCACTCTTGACATGGAGAACACTCGTCTATATCAAACCAAGAAAGTCAGATATAAGGCAAAGTTATTTTACCTTACTGGTTTAAAGGTTTTCACAAGATATGTTGTTTATGTCGGAGCTTACAATGCTGCAGGGACCGGCCCACTATCAAGGAGGATATTCAGAACCAGTGCTGGTCGTAAGTATCACATAAAACATTCACGAAAGAAACTGGGGGGGGGGTATCTTAACAAGGATATGGTAGCGGGGATGTGCCATTTTTTAGGGATACTATTTCAAAATCAAATACGGAATTATGGGTGTACATTTTCATTAATAGTCGGTTGTGCCCGGAATTACGGGTGTGAATGTTGAGAAAAAATAAAAACAAGAGAAATGTAGTGACCGTAGATAAACCCGAAGAAGAAGAATGACACATCATTTACGCTGATGTGTAGTATGAGACATTTAATTAGAAACATTTTTGCTTTTCAAGATACAATTATTTGGTGAAAATGAAATTTTGTTTCTTTTACATATTCCATGACACAGAATTATGGGTCCCTTTTTTCAATTTACGACCTGGAATTATGGCCCCAATTTTTTTTTCAAAATGGCACATCCCTATCACATAAACCCCAAAGATACCCCTGAGACTTCTTTGAAGAACCTTTTCCCTCAGATTTGGGTTCTTTACAGAGGTTTGTTTATTTTTCCTCATAATGGACAATTTTCCAATAACACCTTCAATCTTGCAAATTCGCCGTGTAATGAAAACCAATGTGGATGGGTAATATTATCCCAGAACCTTTTGCAAATTCAACGATAATGCAAGGCATAAGGGCTTGGGGGGTACCGTAAGGCATTTAGTCCAGGGACGAAAATCAGTTTGTTCATCGCTTCCTCTTAAGTTTTGATGAAATTTGAGGCTCATGTTCTTTTAAAATTGTTCTTTTGATAAAAAGCTCAGTTATTAAAGTTTTTTTGCTAGTTGCATATGAATAATAAATTTCTCTACCCTAGTTTTTTGTTCAATAAGATCAGAAGCGATGTTGTGTAATAGCATGCCAAAATGAGGTGCATCCAATTATCGCAGTTAACACTTCTAGACTGGTGTTGCATTGAGAGCTGTTCATAAAAATGAAATTTATTACTCATGTAAGGGTAGCGAGGGAAAAACCGCTTTTTTCTACAAGCTTTGCTTGATTGAACCCCTTAAGGAAGAATTCATACTATCACCAACGGTACTGAACATGATATGAGCACTCGCAGTGGTTTTCACCCTCAGGTCTTGCTTATGCATAAGGGAAAGAACAGTTGCTTGACGTCATATCATCGGAATCAGCCAGTAGATTACAAATGGTTTCTGCCAAAGATCTTATACAGAATACAGAATTGAAATTTTCGGAAACGCTGACCTTTGTTTGTTTCTTTTCAGGCCCAGAGGCAGCTCCGCGGTATGTCGATGCATACATGTCCTGGTTATACTCTGATGAAATTGAAATTTTCTGGGCAACATTACCCGACAACATGGAAGTATGGAACATATATCCCCAATTCTACAGAGGGTATTTGATCAACATAGCGGAATTCAGTGTACCTTCAATCATGCCTTCTGAATTGAATGTTCGAGTCAGTAATGATACCTCTTATTATTGTAAATCTCTCCCAGAAAGTAGGGAATATGCCGTTCGAGTAGCTGCACAGAATGAAAAGGGAGTTGGAAAATGGTCTCATCAAATCTGCTTTGTCATGCCGGATGGAAGTAAGTTGAAATATAAATATAACGTAAACATGCGTTTCCATATTAATTTTACGTTGTCTATTAAGAAAAAATGCGGTTTTTTAAGAAAGTGCTCTACATGAAAGCACAGAATGTCTCGTTGAAAACAATAGATTAATTTGTTCTATTAGTTTCTTTAAAAATAGAAGTGAAATAGACATTTAAAGTTACAGTACAGAGATCATTTGAGACTTTCTTATGAAAAAAGTTCAAGTTCAAAGGAGGTTTTAAAAACTACATTTCTCAGAATTTATATTATCAAGTGGACCGAAAATTTAGTAAGCTTCGGTTTCCCATTTCCAATCACATTGTCTCCACGGAGCCAATCGTTAAAGCCAAAAGTACGGGTAGGAAGATGATAAAAGCTTCTAGATGGCTAGAAATAGAAAAAATACATCCAAATCCCATGAGATCAGTCTTCTACCAAAAATATCAACTAAAGATTAGTCAGACGCCTCCTTCTGATTGGTTACTTCTCTCCCTCTACCGACAGGCCGTTCCATTATTATTTTTGCTATAAGACAAACAGTCTTTGCTAATTCTTTCCATACCTTATTTTTAGTTCCTACATCAGCTCCAACTGTTGTAACTGCGTTGGCAAATTCGTCTTCATCCCTAAACATCACAGTTGGAAATATCAGTCTAAGAGAAGAAAAAGGCTTCATAACCCATTACAACATATCTTTGACCTTCAAAACAGCCAATGAACTGAATGTGGTGTATGAGTTAGTTAATTTGACTAGCTACAGAAAAGATGGAAGCAGCATCAACCGGACGAGTTGGTGCTATTCTATGATAGAAACATTACCTAAGTTTTCATATGATTGCCCTGCAACAAACACAGTCATACCACGAAGCTCCTTGGTCGTCACTTACTCGGTTTCTCAGCTCAGATATTGGACAGTATACATGATAGCCGCCTCTGCTTGTACTTGTAAAGGCTGCGGACCGTTTTCATCGCCAATCAGCGTCCGAACTAAGGAGGACATCCCAGAATGCAGCCCTACAAATCTCACCACCCACAAAAGGACATCGACGTCCATTGAATTCACATGGAACAAGCCTTGGATAAACTGCACACATGGTATCCTAAGAAAGTATCGCGTCTACTTTGGGCCTACAACAGACTCGATCAGCGAGTATCCGTACCCTGATGACTTCGAGCCATTCACGAAAGGAGAAGTGTTTTATTTCAGAGAGACGAAGGTTGAGAATTTAGTTTTTAGTGGGTTGAAGAAAAATACGGAGTACTGCTGTGAAGTTGCTGCAGCTACTGATGTGGGTATTGGGCCTGTGTCAATGATGTATTATGCTCGGACGCTCGAAGATAGTAAGTAATACTTGTATTGTATTTTGTTCTTACCAATGAGTTGAATTTTACACAATCCAATTCAACAGGATATGAAAAACGTATCCGACCGTGTGACCGCTGGTCGCAGGAAATGTTTTGACTTGAAATTCCTGCAGGAAATATTTTGAAATTGCTCATTTTTTCAAAGAAACCAAGGAGCAAAGCATAATATTCTGTGTTTGTATTTAGGAATGTTATGGTATCTTATGAACTACTGGTATTCAGGTGATGTTTTGGTCGCAGGAAGAACATACTTTTCATGCCCTTCAATTTAACTCCGTACCGTTTTGATTTGGGAACTAGATAGGATAAGGTCACAGCCAAAATATACGTATATTTAACAGGGATGGTCAGAGGGGGTATTCAGGCTATCGCTTATTCCCTTTTTTTCAAGAGATTAACTTTGCTTTTATATGAAAATACCATGAAAGATAATGTTACCAAGTTGCACCAACGTCCATTTTTCATTATTCATTCAGAAAAAGTCAACTCTCTTATGTGACTGTTAATAAAAGCTTGGGTTTTTGTAGGTGAAGGTTCAATTAAAAGATAGCTTTCTACATCAGTCATGCTATTTTTACTAAAATGATTGAATTTCCTTTTGTTAGTAATAAAAATACTCAAGCGTTTATTGCTCAATGTAATGAGAAATAAAGACCATTTGTGAATACTGAAATAAAAACTTCGCTGTTGATGTGTAAGAAAATGAAGCATCTCCAGACATATTCATTTCCACAGGCCATCTCAATTGATCATCCAAATCTTGCTTTTTTTCCAATTCAAATTCTTCTTTTTTTATATCATAGGACCAGATGGACCCCCAACAAACATAACAGCCATCGTCTTAGAAAGCGGTGTTCAGATATCGATGCAGCCCCCGGTCAGGGAGCTTGCGAACGGAATTATTAGAGGATACATGATATATCATTCTGCAAGACCTAAAACTGAATCGTATTCTTCAGTAGCCGAATTTCATATCAACGTAACAGCTTCTATAATTGGTAACCTGACATCTCAAATCATTCTCGGATTGAAGTCGTTTACGTGGTACAGGTTCCAGGTTGCGGCTTATACTTCAGTTGGAATTGGCGTGCGAGGGAACCTATCCACCGACGTACTAACACCAGAATTAGGTTCGTGTTTTTTTATTGTTCTACTCTCTTGCATGAATTATCGCTGTCGTTCGGGGTCGGAATTCGTCTACCATATCCCTGTCTGTCGTAAGAAGCGACTAAAAGGGTTGGTGTCAGGAAGGGCATCGGGCCATTAAACTCTGCTCCAAACCAAAATCATGGATTTATCTTGAAACAAATTCATGTCAAGCTCTGTTTGCGTTATAGGGCCTATTGTGCGTATAAACTACGGGTGGTAACGAGAAACGTAGAGCGTGGCACTAGACGTGAGACTTGGTAGTGAAAGCTGACTTATCATATGTATTCCAAATCACAACTATGTACAGACAGCGAACATATAATTAACATAACTGTCATAGAAACACATTGACAGATAGTCCTATTACATAAACAGGGAAAATGGCCGGATTGTATGTGTCGTCTCTTGCATGAATTTATAAAGGTAGATGGTTCTTAATAGAAAAGCGTATTATTGAAAATCAAGCTTAGTTGTTTTGAAAATGATAGGAGATGGTCTTGTCAGATGTTAAGGGAAGATCATCAAGATATTACTGGGCATCTTCTGAAAAATATTTTTCTGCCACATTAATTCTTTAAAGGGATATCTGCAAGGCTAAGATTTAATGATGTGGCCACTTTCGAGAAATAAAAAAGATTTAAACCTTGAATGAAAGTATTTGACAATATCTTCAAAATGAATAATGTGAACAGATTTAAGAAATAATTTTTGCCATCCTTGATGATGTGCTTGTGTGACATTTTTAAATATGAACATGGGATTGTCAACATCTGGACTGGTCACCATTTAGGATTTTAGCACGGCACCAAAATTGTGTTTTCTTTTGATGTGGAACATCCTTGCTTGTCACTGTGCTTGCTCGTTTTTTAGAGTAGTCTTGATCATCTCCACATGAGCAGTTTAGCGGTGGTGTAGCCTAGTGGTTAAGATGCTGGATTGCTGATCCTTGAAGGGCAGCCTTTGTAGGTTCGAATCCACGAACAGTTGAAATCTTGAACTACAAGCCGTCAGACAAATTAGCTTTCCATCCCTCCCAGGTCGTTAAACGAGTACCCAGGATATTTGTTTTAATATGATAATTCTGGGGGCACAAGCTGAAGGTTCACATCAGTTTCACGCTATAAAACTCCGAACTTGCGTTCACAAATAAATCTGCTAGCTTGTGTTTAGTCATCTGTTTTTCTGTTTTCTTTCAGTACCATCAGCTGCCCCGTCAGAAATCTCAATGCTAAACACGACAAAGGATGGTTTCAAACTAGCATGGAGCCCGCTGTCAGTTGATGATATGAATGGGAGACTGACAAACTTTCTACTGATAATCAACGAGACTCTAGCAGATGACAGCCAAGGCGCATGCATAACCACCTTCATCACACCTTACACAACACCACTCACTTCCAAATCCAGTAGGCCATATTCACTGAATACAAGTTCATCCAGAAATACATCCTCTGAGCTGTTTGATTGTCTCGTTTTGAATATTTCCTCGTCACATTGGAATAATACCCAGTATACTCAAGATGAGGCTACAGGGATGCTTATCCTGCAGATAACAGGACTGAAGCCATTTACGACCTACTCTATTCAGTTGGCTGCTTGCACCATCGTTGGATGTGGCATCAAAGGAAATTACAGCTTCAGGTCCCAAGAATATGGTAAGCTCCGATATATTTGGTATTGTCTTCCACATTCTTAGCCTGTGCAATTACTCACAACTTTCTAAACGTTACACTTAAACGCTGCTGTATTAATACGTGCATATGTTTTCATTTGTAAAAAGGGACATTCAATGCTCAAGGTTACAAATAGACCACTTTCACAATGACGTCGATTCTTTTGAAATACATCTAGCTAGGAACATCACTATTCTCGCCCGAGTGGAAACTCTAGATTCTCGAAACAACGTAGGAAAACAATGTCTGTCACCCTCAGGAGGCTCTGCTGCTTACCTTCGTACCCCCTAGGGCTTTAGCAAGAATATAAAACCCAGGGCGTGGGTTTTTCTCCCCTTCTTCTACGCAACAAGCTGTAAGGCTTCAAAGCTTACCCTTCTGAAGAATTGTAAAACCGTCGCCTACATTGGCACAGCAGGCAGCGAATGCTGTAAGTTAAGCTTGTATATATTTCTTGTGCATTTAGGCCGGGCCAAAGTGACACGTTTCACCCTAAAAATTGCTCAAAAATAGCGTTAAAAATTTTATCAAGAATTTATAGAGGACCGTTTGCATGTCACCTTTGCTACGGTAGCCCTGCAGAATTTTATTGTGAATTTCATAGAGCACCGTTTTGCATGTATGATTTGCTACAGTAGCCTTGCAAAAATTTTATTGAGAATCACATAGAGCACCGTTTTGCATGTATGATTCGCTACTCAGAATTTTATTGAGAATTTTATAGAGCACCGTTTTGCATGTTCCTCTTCCCTACGGTAGCCTTTCAGAAATTTATTGAGAATTTCATAGAGCACCATTTTGCATGTTCCCCTTCCCTACGGTAGCCTTTCAGAAATTTATTGAGAATTTCATAGAGCACCGTTTTGCATGTTCCCCTTCCCTACGGTAGCCTTTCAGAATTTTATTGAGAATTTCATAGAGCACCGTTTTGCATGTTCCCCTTCCGTACGGTAGCCTTTCAGAATTTTATTGAGAATTTCATAGAGCACCGTTTTGCATGTTCCCCTTCCCTACGGTAGCCTTGCAGAATTTTATTGAGAATTTCATAGAGCACCGTTTTGCATGTTCCCCTTCCCTACGGTAGCCTTGCAGAATTTTATTGAGAATTTCATAGAGCACCGTTTTGCATGTTCCCCTTCCCTACGGTAGCCTTTCAGAATTTTATTGAGAATTTCATAGAGCACCGTTTTGCATGTTCCCCTTCCCTACGGTAGCCTTGCAGAATTTTATTGAGAATTTCATAGAGCACCGTTTTGCATGTTCCCCTTCCCTACGGTAGCCTTGCAGAATTTTATTGAGAATTTCATAGAGCACCGTTTTGCATGTTCCCCTTCACTACGGTAGCCTTTCAGAATTTTATTGAGAATTTCATAGAGCACCGTTTTGCATGTTCCCCTTCCCTACGGTAGCCTTTCAGAATTTTATTGAGAATTTCATAGAGCACCGTTTTGCATGTTCCCCTTCCCTACGGTAGCCTTTCAGAATTTTATTGAGAATTTCATAGAGCACCGTTTTGCATGTTCCCCTTCACTACGGTAGCCTTTCAGAATTTTATTGAGAATTTCATAGAGCACCGTTTTGCATGTTCCCCTTCCCTACGGTAGCCTTTCAGAATTTTATTGAGAATTTCATAGAGCACCGTTTTGCATGTTCCCCTTCCCTACGGTAGCCTTTCAGAATTTTATTGAGAATTTCATAGAGCACCGTTTTGCATGTTCCCCTTCACTACGGTAGCCTTTCAGAATTTTATTGAGAATTTCAAAGAGCACCTTGTTTTCATGATTTCTTTGTTATGGTAGCCTTTTAAAAAATTTTATTGCATATTCAAACAGCCAAGTTTTGCACGCTTTCCTCGCTCCGGTGGTCTATAGGGACATTTTTATTGCAAATCTAATAGAACACCGTTATGTATGCTTCCTTCGTCACGGTAGCCTTTTGAATAATTGTATAGCAATTTCACATAACACCAGTCAGCACGTTACAGTAGCCGTTTCACATTCCTTTAAATTCAGCCGAAATTTCAACAAGTACCCTTGCCGTTAGAATATCCCCCCGTAACAGTCTTCCATAAGGTTTTCCAACGTTCATTTTACATTGCTTCGTTTAAAAATTTTCACCTCTAAGGTATACAACTCAAGTTTTCCCTTTCGTTTTGATTTAGGTTACTGCTATAAGCACCCCACATTTGCATTTCATTTGCATTTATTAATCCCAAAAACACAATATAATTTTCAGGTAGCTTTACCCTCCTAACCACCAGTCCTAGCCACTTGGGGGTTTTTCTAAGAATCTCACACTCGGTCCGTGACTGGGTTCCTTGTGGCTGGGCCGTGTGACCCCCAACAGTAATTTCTTCATTACACCCATTTTCAACCATTACGTCTACTTCAAGATTTAGTGGTGTTTTTACTCCCTCAAACTCCCTCTTTTCTCTGGGTAGCTGGTGGGGGGCCGCTCGGCCCAGTCCCAGGGACCTTTGTCCCATATTTTTTTTGCTTTTGCTTTGTTTAGATTCAAATCAATTTACATTCATTTAATGCAAAATGCAAAACAATACTCAAATAAGTTGTTTCAATACGTATATCAAGAAGAATATAGCAACTTCACAATGTTACTTCAGGTGGTTGGGGAAACTGGGACAAAGCAGGGGTTTTCAAGCACGGTCTAGTCTACATTTTAATTTATTTACGATATTATTGTGCCTTACTACAAAAGAAAAAGAGAACAATATTTCATGAAAAAATTTTTTACTGTAAGGCAACGCCTATACAATATTCCAAAGCGTTGTTTCAATAATTATTTCAATATCGTACCAATCGGCACCTACTACTGGGTTTTATTAATTCTCTTTTTTATTAATTTTCTGAGTAATGGAGGTAGATGGAGACTGAGGTGTTTAGTTGTATTTTGTCTATTTTCTTGCCCGTTTATCCTTATAATACCTTGCTTACAACAATATTCTACTTTTTAACCTGGAATATCAATCTAATTTGCCAGAGTGGCTACTTCCGAAGCACTCGGGTTTCTTAGTGATTCGGGAGGAAGAGTGGCTAATTGGGTGAGAATAGGTAACTATTCTCGCCCGAGTGGAAACTCTAGATTCTCGAAACAACGTAGGAAAACAATGTCTGTCACCCTCAGGAGGCTCTGCTGCTTACCTTCGTACCCCCTAGGGCTTTAGCAAGAATATAAAACCCAGGGCGTGGGTTTTTCTCCCCTTCTTCTACGCAACAAGCTGTAAGGCTTCAAAGCGACCCGCCCTCCTCCCTAGGCGACGTTTAATTTTTCAACAGTTAGGCGTCTTCCACTTCACTTTCACGCAGGTCCCTCCATGGGATTATACAGGTACATACTATCTTCAAGCATACCACATTAAAAAAAAACTGTAAAAAAAATTGTTTTATAACATGCGGCAAGTCCCTATGGCGGGCGTGAAAGTGGAGTGAAGCCGCCCGTTATAGTCACTAATTCCTCTCGAATAGCGATCTTCCTTCGCACTCGGGTTTCTTAGTGATTCGGGAGGAAGAGTGGCTAATTGGGTGAGAATAGGTAACTATCCTCCTTATCATGTGGATCCTAATCCCAAATGCGTGCATTGCTCTCAACAACGTATAGAGTTGTTTTGTAGTTGTACTTTTAGCATATAATATGATAACGGATTTTTGCCCAGCAGGGAATCACACCACTTGCCACCACTTTCAAACACATTCTACGTCATTGTGAAAGGGGTCCATTGTTTGCTAGGTTTCCACTAACACACCTAAAATCAACTTGGCTATGTCATAAATTGAGTATTGTAATTGCTGTTGTCTTTTTGTACTCAATTTAGGTAATTCTTTGCCTCCAAGTTTGCTTTTTCTCTCAACTCACATTGATAAAACAATCGAATACTTTGCAGTATACAACTTGCTTGTTAGTGCTTGAATGAAGTGAATTAGGGAATAGCTCGACTCTAGTGCGCTCCTTTAGCCCAGCCTTGACTAACGCAGTATGTCCTTATACTACCATATCTAGTTATTTAGTGAATGCTATCGTGCCCCTTCTGGAAATAAGGCCTCTTGTAAGCTATCACATTTAATCGTGAACTCACTCAACTCATTGTGGCCTTTCGTAAGCTAGCAATTTCAACATAAAAGCACTCAAACAGCTCATTTAATACTTTATGTAGTGATGTAGTCCATGCTACCGTGTCCCTTCTGGAAATGAGGCCTCTTGTCTCCAAACCATTTAAGAGACTAATAACTTCACTTGAATTCTAGTGCCCAGCTCAAGTCCAGTCACGACTATAACTGCAAGAACTACAAGCATTGAAATCACTTGGGAGACTATTCCTATCCTACAACGAAATGGAATATTGACCAATTTCTCTCTGCGATGGATCAAGCAGTGCAATCTTGTACGTGAAAAATTCCCCCTGAATATAACAGCAGACTGCAATCGCCTCGTCCCAGAAAACTCGACCGAATTCTCTCTCAAGAATATTTCCGTGGATCTAAACCACACCACTATATCAGATTTGATGCCATACGCCTTCTACATTATCAAGCTTGCTGCTGAGACCTCGGTTGGACGAGGACCTGATGTAGAGGCTCTGATTCGTACAGAAGAAGGAAGTAAGTTTTCAAAGCTGTAATTCAATACCCTATTTCTCGATGTATCAAATCAATTGAAAAGAGCAGATATTTTGATGAGAGTTTGCCTCAATAGATTATAGGGGGGATTATTATAAGTGTCCGCCAAAACCTGAGTTCGAGACCCAGTGGTGGCATATGTCGATTGCAGTAGCCTGCTCTGGTATATTTTAAATTCATTTTTTACATTAATCTAATATCTATAATACTTTTTACAATACTTATAATCTATAATATATCTCTAAAGACTTGCTTGGTGTAATACTGCATCATAGTACTCGATGTACAGAAGTACAGATATAGATAAGAAGTAAGAAAAGAGACTGGCTCTCTGTTACTCCAAGTCTCACGTTTTTTACAATCATCAGACTGTAGTCATTATTTATTACAGTCTGTCTGATGATTATGAAAACATGAAACTTTGAGTAATATAGAGCCAGTCTATTTTCTAATTTGTAATATAATCTATAATTACAATACTTTCTCGCGCTTGCAGCTCCATCAGTGGCACCAAACATAACATTAGTTCACAACACTAGTGGCAGAAGCATCAAAATGAGATGGGACAACATAGCATTGCCTGATCAACACGGCTTCCTTCTCGGATATACCATCTTCTATCAAAGAACAGAGCCTGCAGACATCAACGGTACTGCAGCACATCAGAAAGGCAATAATTCTACTTCAACTGGACCACAACAAGTGAACTGCTCCGAAGGCATTGCTGGCTTTACTGAGTATGAGCTCACTGGACTGGATCTATTTTCGAACTACAATATCAGTGTTGCTGGCTATACCTCGAAAGGACTTGGTGCGAGGACTTCTCATTTCATGGCTCGCACAGGACCGTATGGTAACTATCTCATATCTCATCAATTTTGATCAGTCATTTTGGATCATTCATTTTTTATTGATACCACTTTCATATCGGCAGTTAGACCAGCTTAAACCGAACCATGTTTTTGGATTGAAGACTCTTATTGGTCAATTCAATGATTCGAATGCTCTTGTTTGGATGTAAGGGCACCTAGAGTAAATAGAAGTGGTTTATCATTTTAGTTCGGATCAGTATAAGTTATGGTTGTGCTTCTCTTGTCGGGCGGGTGTCTTAAGTAAGATACTTGTCCTTTTGCGAGTCTTGGCTGAAGTTTATACTAGTAGGCCTACTTAGGGGGTGATCTCTTTCCAAGTGATTGTGATCTGGGGGATAACCTTATGCGTATTGATGGGGAAAGTGACTGATTTGTTACTGGCACTAAATCGCCATCATCCCCTGTTTTTCTGTTGTGTTTCCGTTCTGTCCCCCGTCTGTAGTTTTTCTTATTGTTATTACTAATACAAGAGCCAGTTTACCTAAGTTCATAAATTGAATGAAAGATAAGAAAGAATAAACTATGCTTTAAGATGTCTTGAATATCTTTTTCAGTTACTATTTTCTTCTTCTTATTATTACGTACATTAGCGTCACTGGCTATAAATTCCTAGTACTTGATTGAACTATGTTTTTCTTTATCTTTCTTTGTGCATTTACTCCGGCCCTTTCATTTCATTTTTGATTAGTGATTTCAGTAGGTCCCCGAACCATGGTATGAAATTTTCAAGAAGAATGAAAACTGAGAAGAAGAATAAAAAGAAGATGAAACGTTTTTCAAACCTACTTTATTCCCGTATTTTGACTTTGTTGTAAACTTAAGTACATTGCTCAGCTGCAGTCCCCGTCGCAGTGCATTTTGGGCCTCATTCTCATGTGTTAAATAACAAGATCTAGACGATAAATTCATGATCTACTCTCTTCTCCTTTAGTGCATGGAGGGTGGACGGATTGGAGTAAATGGAATTACTGTTCAAAGAGTTGTGGCGGGGGTACACAAAAGAGGGTGAGAACTTGCTCTAACCCACCAGCCTGGAATGGAGGTGACGAGTGTGAAGGGACAACGTTAGAAACTAAAACTTGCAATACCAAGAAATGCTCAGGTAACCAAAGTATCATAGACAGGAGGACCTTTTCCAATCTCTTTGGTTGATATTATTGGTATTCTACTTATCATGAACTCCGCCCGGGGGTTAGCTTGGAACCAAAGATGATAGGGATGTACCACCAAAGGTCCATACCATCATAACGCTCCATTCACACAAGAAATTGCAGTAAGAGATGCAAATTTTACCTGTCTAGGTGTATATGACATACAATGAAGAATACGTAGTTAACTGTAACTGTAAGTAATCTTTCATTCATGATACTCACACTGCTAAGATACAATTAGATGTGGCCATAATATCAAACCCATAGTCCACAATATTGAGTCCACAATTAGTGTTTGAAGGAAGAAGAAGGTATTGATTATCACAGCCAGTTACAGCCGTAATGCATATCTAAACTAGGGAGTCATAAAGCTAGTGTATTGGTTTTCAGAAAATAGTGCTCAATACATGGTAGTAGAGCATAGATAAACACCAGTTGAAAGAAAAGAAACAGGAAACTACATCTTCATCTCGACAAGCCTTTTTCGTGATTTCTCACTCATCAGGAGATGTACTTATAAAATATTCCTAAGCTACAAGCTCAGCTAATCATATATCCTTAATTTATTTTGAAGTTAATATCTTGCTGTGATTACTGTGTATTAGCTGGATGCGTTTGTTTTTGCTCAAATCTTCCTGGCCTCTCCTGACTTTGATGCCTTCCCTGATTTTGTTTCTATGAATATTCAAGTATTGTAGAAAGGAGATTCCTTTTCGAAATCTGACTCTTTCATTGATATTCTTGGTATTTAACTTATCATAAACCCTCTTATCATAAACCCCCAATTTAGATATTACTTTTAATTACTAATCATATATTTCCAGGCGTCTTTGCAGCTTCTGTTGGGGTTAACTGCCAATCCTTCTGCAATGAGATCGGTTTTGTCTGCATGCCAGAAATATATCTGCAAGATTCTAATTCGACATTCAAAGAGTTGGGGCTATGGTGCAGTGATAGATCACGTGAGCCTGTTTGGAAGCAGCCTTATCACCCAAGCTATGCAGCCAACACAGGTCTTTGTGCTGGATACTTGAGAATCAACGAGACAGTGCCTTGTGCTGCTAACCCGCCGAATGACGGATATACGCGACGGATATGCAACTGTCTCGACAGAGGTATGTTTGACTGAGCGGTTTGATTCTATGGTATAATTCCTGAAGAGAGAAAAGCTTGAATTGCTAAATTTTCCTTCTTTCACTCCAGTATCTATTCTCTATCTACATTTTACTAGAGCAGGCTACTGCAATTGGCATATGCAACCAGCGGGTTTCGATGAGCGTGCTATGCACTGTCCTACACCAGGTCAATAAGTTAGCACAGTAACCTTGAGGTGTATTCGACTCCATGCTTATCCACAGTGAGGCATTAATTCGTGTTTCAGATTTAATCCTTCATCAGAGTATATTAACATTAGATGCTTACCTTTGGTTACAACAACACTGGTTCGAGACCTGGTGGTGGCATATGCAAATTGCAGTAGCCTCCTTTGGTATAATTGAATTTCCCGTGCTAGACCATGCCTTATGAATTAATATTCTCTATGTATGATTACGGTACTTTGTTGGTTTGATTATATTTCATGACGAATATTTTTTTTAAAGATGATGTCGGTTTTACGCAATGGGCAGGATGGAGTACCTGCACTAAGACATGTGGTGGGGGAGAGAGACGTTCCAAGCGAGAATGCTCGGTTCCTGGAGCTTGTGTCGGTAATTCAACTCAATTCCAAGATTGTAACACAACTCCTTGTCCGGGTAAGTTCAAAAATGAAAGATATAATTGAATGAGGGTGTATGATTTTAGTTATATTTTGTATTGTCTTTAAGTTAAGAGCTTCTCGTTTTAGTATGAGCTTAAGGAGTTAATTTTCATTCCCTAGAGCTTGCCTTGTTGATATAACTCAATTTTTATAGTACAATACAGTTGCGTGTCTTGGTAGGCTTTTTGTTGAAAAGTGAGCTGATATCAATCATTTTTGATGCTGGAAATGACTTATTTTGTCATTCACAAAATTTAACCTTGATTATGTCTATATCGGCTTTCTTCTTAATAAGGCTTTCTCTTGTTCCCCTAGAGTCGGGTGTCAGAATTCATCCACCGTATCCCTGTGTGTCATAAGAGGAAGGGCGTCTGGTCATAAAATTTCTCTGCAACGAAAATCATGGATATGTCTGGAGGCAAATCCATGGACTGGTTAACCCCTGCTAGCCGCGAAAACTGCCGGAATATGAATACATTTTTGTGTGCATGTGTATGTGTAAGGTTTTATCTCTTCAAGGTAGTTTTTAATTTTGAATTGCTCTATACGTGTCGCCCATATACCTTGAGTCGCCCATATACGAACCCTTAATCATATCAGGAAGTTATACACACAGTGACTGGAGAAACTCTTATTTTCAGTTGATGGTGTTTGGGGATTGTGGTCACCTTATAGTCCTTGTAACAAAAGCTGTGGATATGGCTACCAACATCGTTATCGTAAGTGTGACAGCCCACCAATGAGTAATGGTGGCCAGGTCTGCCCCGGAGAATCAGAGGACGTCATTGGAGAATGCAACACTCATATCTGCCCAGGTTGGTTGCGATTTTAAGTTAGTCAAGGAGCCGTCAGAATGAATGGCTTGATTTCAATTATTTGCTTATTTCTATCAATGTTGAAGGTAAACTTATTGCAGACTTCACATAATCATTGTACAGGTCTGTAGAAGCTAGTAGGGTAAGGGGACATTTGTCATATCAATTGTTTTCAAAATGGTCCTAGTAGAGAATTCTCCAGCTCTCTGTTCCTCCAGATAAAAAGGCAAAAGGAGTCAAGAGATGCGGTTACATCGAGAGGAAGGATCAGAATCGCACTGCTCCATAAGTCATCCTATTCAGTGGGTCCTTTTTGCTTTGCGCATAAACCAATACCTCAGGAAGATAGTGAGTTTATTTGTCAATCATTTAGTATCAATAACAGTCCGTTGTCTATCTATCGAACAATAAGGCCCCCTTTCAAAAAATTTACCAAAGCTACAAGACTAATTGTATATTACAAAACATTGACTCATTGTCAATTTTATTCGATTGTATTTCATTGTTTTCAGTTCACGGGGGCTGGAGCAATTGGGAAGGTAATGGAATCTGTGATCAAGCATGCGGAGGAGGTCAGTCTATCAAGAGGCGCTACTGTGACAGCCCAAAGCCTTTATACGGTGGAGATTACTGTGAAGGAGCAAATAATATATCACAACCGTGTAACCAGCACAAATGCAAAGGTATGTTTCGTTATTACGTTCAGTTATTACTTTATAATCATTGTGCGATAAAGTCTTCCAAATGATCTTTAGAAGAACGATCAGGCTGATAGTTAGGCTACCACTGAAACTTTTTGAGAAGATTAAATCATAAGGCATAAGGTTTAACACGGGTAATTAAATTATACCAGAGCAGGCTACTGCAATTGACATATGCCTCCACCGAGTCTCGAAATTTAACTGTTTGAGAAGAATTTTCGCTACCTCAAGTCTTTTTGAGATTAACGATCAAAAACCTTCTCCAGCGCAACACCCTTGGTATTGGTTGCTCTTAGTGGGATCAGGGGGCCATAGACCCCTGCACTGGGCTTTATCAAAAAAGGGCCCTGCAAAATAGCAAAAACACGAGGCAAGACCGTGGGCCTACAGAGGTCATTCCCCCGGATCCCACTGTCTTTGAAATTGGTCATTGGTTCTTGGGCAAAATAACATTTTTTAATTTTCTTACTTTACGTATGATCTTTTATGTTTAAAGTTCACTCTTTACGAGATTGGGTATATTTACATTAGAGCCTTTAGTTTTTGATGTATATGATTGACTCACAATGATGTTATCCTATTTTGCTAGCTATGGTGGTTTCATTTTGGCTCGAATTGACGGATTTCATTTGGGATTTCCTCTACTATTCGATGTCAAATTCAGGAGCACAACGAATTGCCAGCATCTGCAAACAAAATGTAAGAATTTCTTATGTTTTAAGCAAATATTTACTCCCTTGTTAGCTTTAGAGAAGATTTGCAGATATCTAGAAATGTTATTGTATTCGCTTAAAGTACCTGTTTTTCAAAGAAGCGTTCTATCTTGTTTTGAATCTTAGATCCTTCTTTAGAACCATGTAGCTTGTAACTAGAATCCTTTCTTTAGAATATAAAACTAGTGAAAAATGTGTGACTTAAGCTATGTATGACTCAGTAATTAGACTGAATAGGGATTCATGGGCCTGTTGACCTCTTCCAGCCCTTAAGTTCTACAATAATATTGTTAATTATGTTTATGTATGGTAAACATAGATTCATTAGGTAAGGCCGAAATGTGCTGAACTCAATAGTTAGACTTGCTCTGCGAGTCCTTGTTGTTAGCTAATATGCTGACGCATAAGATCGATCAGAATGCATACAGGGAAACAAGGAATACTTAATGGTCTCAGTGCTGTATTTAGAGCGGGTAAGTTCCGAGCCTCGAGAAATGGTTGAGGTGTTTTAGAATCATAGCAGCTCACTGATTATAATACATTTCCAACGAGACAAGCCTTACTCACTGGCTTATCAATGTGCAAGCATCAGGCTGTTCAGCAAATTATCTTATTGAATTTTTCTAATTCGTTCTTTCAGTTTGAAGAACTATACAAGGACAAACCGTATGTCCCATCAATTCAAGTGAAACAATTGAGGTAAATTTTTCGTTTTACTGTAAATTGTTATTTTTGATGAAACCTTTCATATTTTAAGAAACATAAAATGTTACTCAAGGGCCAACAGTTTCTTGATATTTTTTACGCTATTTCTTTTATGAATCCTGACCCCTTGCCACTAGGGAGAGTAGGTAAATGATGCCATGAGAATGTTAGGAGAGACCCTAGCTATCTATATGTGCCTCTTGATCAGGAAAAATTGGCACCCACTTCAAATCCACCGACTCCAAGTCTAGAGTACCGAATTGTGAATAAGGAGGTGAAATGTATGTCTCTGTTTTCAGAAATAAGTTACCGGGTGCAGAGAGTGAGCATCGCAAGCGTCGTTCTAACCGGTAGGTATTCTATAATTGTTCGTTCTGTGTCATATGGGCACAATGCCCTCGCAAACCACAGTTTGTAGAAATAGATGGTTAGGAAACCTATTGTTGTACGTCTTTGCTTCACAGTTGATGTTGAGCAGTACCTGAAAGTACACAACGTATGCCGTTTCTTTTCTCTTGACTGTTAAAATTTTACATGTAGATATTGCCTAGAAAAAATTGATGCTGAATATTAAAAAACCTTTTCTGAATAACGAATATTTCTGGATAGGGAACTAAAAGAAGCATTTTGGTCTATTCGCTTTACCATGACGTTGATGGCTAAAACAATAGCGAAACAATTCACTGTGCACTCTCAATTTTGACAAACAATAGGTTTCTAAACCATCTTCTTCCATGAAATATGCACAAACAAGGTAGAAATATGGCTAATATATAGGTTTTTCAGCCAAAAACACACACGAACAGAATTTATATTCCAGCCGTTTTCCCTGCTAGCAGGGTTTGACCGGTCCATAGATTTTTCTCCAGACAAGTCCATGAGTTTGGTGATGGAACAAAGTTTTATGTACAGTATAGATGCCCTTCCTGGCGCCTACCCTTTTTGTCGCCTCTTACGACACGCAGGGATACGCTTGATGAATTCCGACCCCCAACCACTGGGGATTTTTCAGCCAATTTTAAGTTAAGATCCCTCTGCTGATTAAGACAACTTACCAATCATTTTTTAGAACTCCCTTGCTGCAACTTTCTTCTGTCTTAGCTCCTTATTGGAACCATTTTCAGCCTAATTTGGTACACCCGTTTGTTACTTTTGATCTCATGAATAATTAGACTTAACACATGAGTCGAAGTTCATCGCTATTGATAAATTTGCATGACACTCAAAACCATTTGGATAAATCTCGTATTCGTGGTAGTCTCGGCTTCATATAGATTAGAGTGGATTGATTGATTTGAATTTGTCAAATTGAGAATAAGTTATGAGACTATTGAACGGTAACTGAATCATATCAAGATGGAGATGGTTTGGAAAAAATATTGTTTTTATTTCTTTTAGTACAATATTTTCAAGATCGAGAGTGCACAGTGTATTGTTTTTCTATTGTTTAGCCAAGAAGGTCACGGGCAAAAAACATCTTAATAGCATCCTCTATGATATCTCTCGTTTGTGCATTATTTCGAACTGCCATTGTGAGGAAACTTTTATTTTGTTGCTGCTAATGTTTTGGTGTTGCTCGATGTATAGAGTTGTTGTTGTTGTAGCAGAGTTTTAAAGTGGATTAAAGCCTAGTTTTAGGTTCTACCAATAAATGTTGTATGTTCTGAGTCCAAGCTTCACCTCAACCATGAAGAAACTTGTTTTGATGTTGATAGATATTAAATGTTGATAGGCAAATACATTTACTGTCTTCGAAAAGTATTGGTTTATGTAAAAAGCACAAAGGGCCCACTGAATATGTAGACTAATGGAACCAGTGCATTGGTAGTTGACATGGAAATAAACTCACTACCTTTGTACGGTGTTGGTTTATGTGCAAAGCACAAAGAGTCGGTAGACTAAAAGGGAGACTGATAAACTGAATACGTAGACTAAACGAATGGTCCTTTCTCTCGATGTGACCACACCTCGTGATTTCTTGCTTGAAATCACAGAGAGCCGGAAAATTCTCTCCTCACACTTTGTGGTAGGTCTGAAATGGTTTCCAAACTGGGTACCTCTGACAAGAATCCAGTGATCTAACCGCTTGACCATCCCTGCTACTTTAGCTTTAAGATATAACTTCTTTCTATTTCCATTCCCTTCAGGCAAAAGCACGTGGTTGCGAATATTGAAGTATCATACTCTGCAGTGAAGCAGTCAGAGATACTTTATGTGCAAGACACAATTGGAGCAACAGGAAAATTGAACAACTTGTCCATCACAGCATCCGAAGTTGAGCCTATAACGGGTAAGAAATTGCAAATTATCTGTAACCAGTTGCCTCATTCCCAAATGGCTAACTTCTCATCTCAAATACACATTTCACTTCAAATATTCCGAGATTACCTTGGCTACTGACCTAGAATAGCTAAGAAGAAAATAATTTGAAGACCTTCTGTCTACTTCTTGTATAGCTCGATAACTTTTCAATAGAGAATGTCAGAGGAATCAGAAAAATCCACTTTACATGTTCAATCAATTAGAACTTTGGCACTTGAAGTTTAAAAAACTATTAACAATCTTCACCCAGTTTTTATGCAAGACTATTTTTTACATGTTCAATCAATTAGAACTTTGGCACTTGAAGTTTAAAAAACTATTAACAATCTTCACCCAGTTTTTATGCAAGACTATTTTTTACTTAAAACAACAAGTTATTATCTTCGAATAAAAAATCCACTTGCGATTCCGAAGATTAGAGCAACCAATCATGGCTTCAGATTACAGAATTTCCAATGGCCAGAAGTCTTGAATTTGTTACAAAATTAAATCAAAAAGGCTAAAAATTCCAAAGGTCTTGATATCTCTAAAGGTCCTCAAAATTTGGTATTTAGAGGACAAATGTACCTGTTCATTCTACAGTATGTAGGTGAATCTATGCAGTCCTTGAAGTTGCTCATGATAGCATGAATTAGTGTATACTCAGTACTGTTTATACTAACACTAAATTAAACATGCAATACAAGCAGAACTTTTCTATTTTAATTACAGTTATTGCTGGACCCCCTAGAAATCTAACTGCCACAGGAGTAGACCCCTACACCATCCAACTGAATTGGCTGCCACCCGTCAACATGAGTCAACTACAGGGCTTAACCACTTACTACATGTTTTACCGGAAGGAATACGGCGCGGTAGGCTCCTGGCAAGTTAGAGCCACACATCTTAATTCAAACTTCTTCAACATAACCAGGCTTGATGCGTTCACGAGCTACAGATTCCGCATGACCGTTTCTGCTGATTTCGGCAACGGGCCTGCCAGTAAGGAAGTCATTGGAACTACTCTTGAAGGAGGTGAGTACAGCAGGTGCCAATATTTTCGGACAGTTTGATTTTCGAACAAATCAGTTATCTAAGGGGTTTACGATCCCCCCACCAATTATGGCAAAACAGCAATATCTTTAGCTGAATAATACACTATTTACTTTGACATAATCTTTAGATATACGTGTTACCCCCCCCCCCCCCCCCCACTCTTCTATGGATGCTGGATTGTTCCCTGTAGAGGACGTCTAACAGTTTGTATTCACTCGCAATATTTTGAGTTTATAGAAACATGTTTTTTTTTATCGCACCTAGCAGTGAGATATACGCAATCAAATGACCTGTACTTTCAACTTCCATTACTCTCAAATGAAAGGCAACATTTTTTTATAATCAACATTGTAGACAAGACTTTCTTGAGCTTCTAATTCCATGCCAAAACCTCATACAGTGTATATCAGCATTGGTTTCTACTCGAAATGCTTATTACGGAAATGTTAACTTCATGATGTTTGTTTGTTTTCAGTTCCTGAAGTCGCACCCAGCAATGTAGCAGCTAGATCCACGCAACCAACTGAGCTGTATGTGCAATGGGATGAAACTCCATACGAGTATTTCAATGGCCTGCCCCTCGGCTACGTCGTCCAATACAAGCTGTATAAAGAGAGTGTCTTCAGGACTGTCGAAGTCATATCCCGAAGGACATCTTTGACGTTGAAAGGATTGAAGCCGTTCAGTCTTTATATTGTCACCGTGGAGGCTTATACAGCAACTGGAAGTGGGCCACCATCTCCTGTGATATGCAAAACGCTAGAGGGAGGTCAGTCACTTCTAAATTTAATATATTGAACTTATATCTCTAGCCATATTCCTTTCATTTTAAACTTCACTTTTAATGATTTTTATTCTAAATGGTTCATCAATGGGTTTTTTTATGCTTATTTCTCATGTGAGACCCAGGAGAGTTAGTTTAAAAGGTGCAAAGTTGAAATATTGTAAAAAAAAACGGAAGGTAGTTAGGAAGATTTAGTGAATAGGACCACTAGGGAAAATTCAAACATTTTATTTGAAGTGCGAGCTCTCTTTGGATGAAAAAGTAATTATTGATTTACACTTGTTTTACCATGGAATTCTTTTCGTGCAATCTATTGCCTTCGCCATTAAATGGTACCAAATTGATCCTTCAAGATAATGAATCTCGTCCTATTATTCTGGTTTCGCAATATGTTGCATCTTATCAATCTCCTCTTTTTGTTCCAGTTCCCAGCATAGCCCCACCTGGCGTGACAGTTTTAGAGATGTTTTCAATGAACGAGTTGATTGTGAAATGGAATGCCATCAACAATGACCAGGCCAATGGCCGCTTCAAGGGTTACAAAGTGAGATACCGAGTAGTGAGAGTATCGAGCAAAGCCACATCTGCTACATCCCGAGTTTCAGAGATTGTAGTTGATAAATACACGTTCACATTGAAATTATTTGACTTGGAAAGCTACACGACGTATGCAGTGTCTGTTTTGGGATACACTGAAGCTGGTGATGGTCCCATATCTACTCCAATCGATGCTGGTAAGTCTCAACGATTATTCTCATCAATCATGATATTCGTTTTCATCGATTTGACGACATGCAAATTGGCACGAATTCGAACGAATGTGCGTGCTGACAATTTGTGTTTAAACTTTTCCTCATGAAGCTAAGCTTATGATAATCTATTTGATTTTGTGTGAAATAAATATCACCGTAAATCTTTGCAATTTTGAATGAATTTTGAACAGAATATTTTTGCAATACTTACTTTTTGTCACTTTTAACCAAGACCGTATCCCAATGATCTATTTCCTTTCTATTTAGCACTCCTCTCCCCCAAAATAATGTTGGTTGAAATCAAAATACCTAAACTAGTTGCTGAAACGGTACTTCGACATTGAACAAGGGGGAGGGTGGCTTATGTAAAATGGAAGCAGTTTTTCAAGTTTTTGCAAAATATTTTATCCAAGATTTCCTATCAAAGGTTATTTGTTTTTTGATGCATACTGTTTATAACTATCTTGAGTTTTTTCATTCTTTGTTAGAAAGCTATTACAGTTATCCTCTTTTTCATATGCTCTCTTTATCTTTTGCCCTCATTACAATTCTTTTAATTGTTTCAGATACTTGTAAATGCCCTGAAAACATATTCCTAAACTGGCACGAGAGTAGGCCCTACATCATCAAAGACAAGCAAGGAGAAATAAATGGCATTTTCAAAGACATCGTTGACGAAATGATAGTTACGTCATGTGACACTTGCAATGGTGTGGCCTCCACTGTCAACTGGAAAAGAAGCCTGACAGGAGAAAGCCCTCAAAAGACCAGCGAAATCAGAGTCAAAGAAGCCATTGGGGACAACTATCACGTGAGTCTGCCCATATTTGGCAGGTCTGAGATAACGACATTCGCAGAGCGTCACGTGTTTATTTCACTAGTAAATTCCCCGGGAAGTGCCATGATTGTTCGCGATACGATTGACTTCACTGCCAAGACTATCAATACCTTCAAGTCAATGGCAGCAGTGTGGCCGATGCTAGTCATCATTATCCTGTTTAGCTTCGTCTTTGGGATTCTACTGTGGTTTGCAGTAAGTCAATTTCAATTTTCTGCCTGTGTAATTTTTCAATATTTCTACTAGGAATCTTTACAGACAGTAGGACCACAGTGAGCACATAAACTTCGGAAACATAGCAAAACGAAATCATGGATTACTTAAGCTTTTCGTCTGACACTCAACAGAGTAATACGTCAGAAGGAGAACAAAACAAAAACTTAACGTAACGTATATAAATCTGTTAGGTTCTTGTTTCATTTCCTTTCGGAAACTTTATCGTAGGCATGCGGAGCCTAGTCTGTTCAGAAGTAAATATAAAGAGAGAGTAACTCGCACTGTGAACACACTAATACCTACAAACACATGACATGACGTAACGTGATTTGACGTGACGCGGGTGGCATATTACATAGATGAGCGTCTATAGATATTTGGACCCTATTCCTGCTTCCTTCATCAAACGGAATGCAAAATCCTATCATCTCAGATGGCTCTTAGGGATCACCTTGGCAAATGAAGTTTTGTTTCAAATTAGGAATTTCATAAATTTACTTAAGCTGAATATCTGCCTCGCTTATTGTACCTTCAATGTTGCATTTCTGGGAGTTGTCCATGCTTCCCTTTGCGAGGAACTCTGAATTTTAGTCGGAATAGCTAACAGAGTATTCTCCTAAGACAGATTGTACTTACATATTCTTAACAGGGTTTTTTCAATTTTCCGTTGATAATCATTAAGTGGATAAGTTCATCTAAGGTATTTTTCATTTTGATTTTTAGGAACGGTTTCAGAATGAGGAATTCGACAATAAACGATTTCTAAATGGGTTTTTCCAAGGATTTTGGTGGGCATACATTTCCATAACAACAGTGGGGTGAGTAGCGTAAGACCTTATCAACGTAAAGTATGCTATTTCTCTGTTATTCAACTGCCAATTTTGAAAATATTGCAAGTTGCCTATTCTCAGCGATCGTCTAAGTTGGCATCTTCCTTTGATCCTCAAATAATCCCCCAGTGGAATATGTCCCACCTTAAATTTCATTTTTCCAAATAAGCATCTTCGAATATAAGCGAATTGCAAAATGATAGAAATTTCGTAACGGGCTGAAATGCACAAGAGTTTTTCAAGGCACCCTGGTTCATGCTATCTTCCGTTTCCCTTCAGTTATGGAGATATCACACCACGCTCAGTCCTTGGAAGGTTTATCACAATCATTTGGACAGTGATTGGCCTCGTTCTCATGGGCATCATCACTGGAGCGCTGACGTCATCAATCACTTCTAAGACCATTCCTCCGGATTTCAAGCTGTATGGCTCAACGGTTCGTTTGCATTTGTGACTGACGTATAAAATTCAATTCTAAAAGTCTTTTTTCAATTATTTACTTCAATTTCCAAAATTACTTTATTCTACTCTTAAAAGCATGCAAGGAAATGATATTCATTCATCTCTTTTCTGATTGGCTGGTTTGTTGAACAAACTAACATATGCTAAAACTGTTCTTTTAACACCTATAGAAGTAACAGAAACGCTATTACCGAATGCTTGCATCCTTATTCGGGATATGAACAACGACTTTCCTTGGAGAAAGCAAGGGCTGGCGATTGCACATGCGCACTTCATTTCTCACTTGAGTACCTACTCAGTGCGCATGCGTTTTCCCTAACTTTCCAATCACCAAGATTTCGTTGTTCCAAAACACTGAATTTAAACAAATTGTATCCCGAACAAATCGGTAAATTCGTTATTCTTTCTATTGCTTAATACTATTGCTCCATAGGCTGCTGTTATCAACAATTCTTTTGAATACAAGTTGGCTGTAAGAAGAAATAGCAAGGTGTTTGTGGGTAAGTTTTAAGAACATTTCTAATACCTTTACACATTTGATAATTAGATACTTTAGATTAGATTATTTGGATAAGAAAAGATACTTGAAAGAAGCAAAGGAGCAAACAATTAATTAATGCTGCACCTAGAGTCATGAAAATATTACGATCAAATTGTCATTGACCGGAGGAAAGTTATGAAAAAACTGAGAAATTGAGAAAGGATTGAGACCATTCCAACTACAGGGTATGAAAGTGCCGTTTGATAGAATTGTTAAGTCGTAAATACTAGCTGTGTTGAATTCTTTTTAATGCTTATTCTAGACAATTGGTAATAAAGAAATACGTTTCCTGTCTCTGTATACAAATCACAACTTAACCTTCCTAGTATTTAACCTAACCTAAGTGAGGAAAACCTTTGTTACTGGAAATTGTACTCGGAGGAAGACTCTGGCTGCACCATTTCTGACTCCTAGCTATCAGTGTGAAATTTTACACGATTGTTGCCTAGGTTGGAGGATTGAGAACATCCACGCCGTCCTGTCTACTCTGCAGCAACAGATGACAGATGTGGCTCTACTCGATGCGTTTGCAGCCGCGGCATGGAGTGACAGGATTCATGACATGGAGTTGAAAGTAAAGGAGTTGATTTCTGGTAATTCCGGTTATGGAATCGTCCTCTCCAATGAGATGGTTCGCCTGGAAGATGATTGCAGAAGTCACGTGTCATCGAAGCAGCAGATGATATCTAGTTTTGTTGCTAATATGACCAGTAGGATTGAGGTGAAATATTTTCTTGTTTATATACGTTCATGTGAACATTCTGCTACAGAAGTTAGATGACGTTTAGCCACAAGACAGCTCTTGATTTTCAGTTTTTAGGGATTGCCGAGTGCTAGACCAATCAACCCTTGTTCAAAGAGTAGAATGCTCGAGCCAAACGTTAGACCTGTCTCATAAAGTATGGGAGATAATTCTAAAGTTGCCAGCTCTCTGTAACTCAAGGCAAAAAGGGGTCACACGAGGCGTGGTCACTTCAAGAAGAATGACCAGGGTCTTACTGTTCAATTAGTCTACCTATTTAGTCGACCTTTGTGCTATAGGCAAAACAAATATGTTATGAAGATAGTTTAAGTGTATTTGCCTATCAACTATCAATGCACTGCATTGATTAGTCTACCTATTTAGTGGGCCTTGGTGCTTTGCATATAAACCAATACCTTACGAAAATAGTAACCGTATTTGCCTATCAACTATCAATGTACTCCTTCGATTAGTCTACCAGTGGCGTCGCCACGGGGTGGACTGGGGTGGACATGTCCACCCCAGTTTTCCTAGAGGTCAATTTTCTAATTCGCTGAAATCCGTTTAGAAAAATTGAAGGGGGGTAAGGCACCCTAAACCATTTGCTGAAAGACAAGTAAAGCAAGACCAGAAGTGACATAACATTGTGTGATATCATATAGAAATGTGGCTGTCATTATGACACCATTATGGCAGTCGCATTCGCAGTCATATTGACGTCATTGTCAGTTTTCCATTGTTAGCATGAGAAATATAAATGCATAGCTAACAGAAAGGGCTTGCAGAAAGGGCGTTGCCAAGATTGTCTGAGCTTCTGGAAGGCGTAGTCGACGAAAACTTCCGGGGGGCTCCGCCCCCAGCCCCCAAGTAGCTCCCCGTCCACCCCAGTATATTTGGGCTGGCGACGCCCCTGAGTCTACCTATTCAGTGGGTCTTTGTGCTTTGCACATAATCTAATACCTTACGAAAATGGTAAGCGTATTTGCCTATCAACTGTGAATACACTGCTTTGATTAGTCTACCTATTCAGTAGGCCCTTCGTGCTACGTGCAAAAACCAATACCTGACAAAAACAACAAGCGTATTTGCCTATCAACTATCAATGCACCTATTTGATAAGTGTACCTATTCAGTGGACCTTTGCGCTTTGCATATAAACCAATACCTTTTTGAAGTTAATAAGCGTATTTGTCACTCAACTATCAATGTACTGCTGCTTGATTAATCTGCCTATTCGGTGGGCCTTTTGTACTTTGTATATAGCCCAATACCTTCTAAAGATTAAAAGCGTATTTGCCTAACCAGTCTTAAGTGATTTGAATACGTGTCGTTCTGACGTCTGGCACATAGCAAATGGTTAACCATTGGTCGTAAAGAACAAAGTTTGAAGAATATGTCTTTCTTTGGGTTATCATCTTGTGACGAGTATGTTGTGAAAGTCGGTAACCGTATATCGTTGACCCTCTAAAGAAAAGACTAAAAGTAAACATCGTGATGATAGTACTATGGAGGCTGTTGAAGCATCGGCTAGTTCTATATACTGGAACCGAGAATATTGGAATATGGAACTTGGAACCGTGAGAACCGGGGAACGTAAATCTCTAAAAAAGGGAACATCGCAATGGCAATTCCTATCGCAATGGCGTTTACACCAATGGAAAGGGCTACCCGCCTACAACCCCCAAACCAAGCTCTTAGGTTCCCTGAGTGTGCAAAATAGCCCTAATCAAAGTTTCATCAGAACGTGGATTTCTCCTGCAGTCTGACTTTCGCAAAGTCTCAAACATTTTGCAATGGGGTTTTTTAGGCCTTTTAGTAAGTTGATTTTTAGTACATGCATTTTTTTATAAGCAATTTCAGCTTGAGCTCAGTACTGAAAATTGCTTAGCTAGAGGGCGAATTTGAGTACTAAAAATTGCTTAGCAATTGCTTAGCTTTTCATACTTGAAGATTTGTTTCTTAGAATACTATCTCACAAGTTTTTGTACGACAAATGTAAATGGTATCTTGCATAAAAAAGTGTACCAGGGTACTAATATCCACTAAACCTACTTTTCTATAGCTTGCTGCACGATTTTCATTGCCAATAGGATCTTAACAATAATTTTCAAATTGCTTAGCATTCCTCGATCCAGTACTGCAATTGCTTAAATTTTTGTCTTGTCGAGTACTGACTTGCTGATAAAGCTATTGCTTATAAAAGAAATGCGTTTATTTTCCTTAGTTAGGCTATTTAGAACAGAATGGTCATTCAGGTCGGTTTTGGTAACATCGGCTAGAGCACAGTACTAAAATTGCTTAGCTGGAGGGCAGATTTGAGTACCCAAATTGCTTAGCAATTCCATAGCTTTTTTCACCTCACAGTTTGTCCCTTAGAGTTCTGTATCACAAGATGGTGTACAACAAATGTCTCCGCTGCAAACCCAGGGTACTAATATCCACTGTAACCCACTTTCCTATAGCTACTGCAAGATTTTCTTTGCTAATTGGATCAGAACTAAAACATACATTGCCTTACAATCTGCTATCCAGTACTGGAATTGCTTAAGTTCTTAGTCTTGTCGAGTACTGCCTTGCACATAAAGCAATTGCTTATAGAAAAGAACGCGTTTGGGGCAGGTTACTTTCTTAAAATCGATTAACAAACGTTCTGCGTGGTAATCGAGACATATGTAAAATCCCCCTGACGTCCACAGCCAATAAAAAACTAATCAAGATGAAAAAGATGCAAAAAATTCAAAATATAAAACCCTGTTGACGCTCACAGCCAATAAAAAACTAATCAAGATGATTCAATCTCAGGGCTGGGCGGGACAAGTTTCACCACTTGACTGTGGAATTTAAAAATTCGCTTCGATACATTTCGACACATTGTTTTTGTAGAAAGCCGTTTATAAGAAACCGTAGGGCCATATTTTCAAATCTTAAGAAACTTTGGTTGGACATTCCGTGTAAACCAAACAAGTTGAGAATCTCTCCAGATTCCTCTTAACGAGACTCTAGCCCGGAACGTGCTCGTCTATTTTCCTAGGATCAGATTGATTACAGTTTTGTCCAGTGAAGTAAAGTTTTGTCCAGTGAAGTAAGATTTTGTCCAGTGAAGTAAAAGTTTTACACGCTGAAGTAAAGTTTTGTCCACTGAAGCAACAGTTTGTCCAGTAAAGTAACAGTTTTGTCTGGCGTTTATGGGCCATAGTACTCCCCCTACCACCCAGTTCAACAAGAGATGCTGTCAGTGAATTATCTCCCAGAGTAGAGCTAGGGCTGAACAACTGCAACGTTCAGCAACTATGCTAAATCTTTGTATTCGGGTTTCTTGGGCAGAACCCCGATTAGGGTTCGAAAAGTTTCTTGGACATAAAAACCTAATGTTTCTTTATAAAGGCACACCCTCGCTACCAAACATGAATTTGATATAGAGAAGCAAAGATGAAAGCAATTTTCCATACAGACAGCTAAATGTCCTATAAAATGTAATCAATCCGAACCTAGGAAAATAGACGAGCATGTTCCGGGCTAAAGTCTCGTTAAAAGGAATCTGGAAAGTTTCTCAACTTGTTCGGTTTACACGAAATGTCCAACCAAAGTTTCTTAAGATTTGAAAATCTGGCCCTACGGTTTCTTATGAATGGCCTTTTTACAAAAACAATGTGTCGAAATGTATCGAAGCGAACTTCAAAATTCGACAGTCAAGCGCTAAAACTTGTCCCGCCCAGCCAGAATAATGGTAATTTGATGCTGGGTTTCCGTTGGCTTTAAACGTCAAGAGGACTTTACATACTATGTCTCGATGACCAGACCACACTTTCGTTAATCGATTTTAAGAAAGTTACCTGCCCCACACGAGTTATTTTCTATAGGCCATTGCTTTATGAACAAGGCAGTAATCGGCAAGACATAGAACTTAAGCAATTCCAGTACTGGATAGCAGAAGGCAATGTACGTTTTAGTTCAGATCCAATTAGCAAAGAAAATCTTGCAGTAGCTATAGAAAAGTGGGTTACAGTGGATATTAGTACCCTGGGTTTGCAGCGGAGACATTTGTTGTACACCATCTTGTGATACAGAACTCTAAGGGACAAACTGTGAGGTGAAAAAAGCTATGCAATTGCTAAGCAATTTGGGTACTCAAATCTGCCCTCCAGCTAAGCAATTTTAGTACTGTGCTCTAGCCGATGTTACCAAAACCGACCTGAATGACCATTCTGTTCTAAATAGCCTAACTAAGGAAAATAAACGCATTTCTTTTATAAGCAATAGCTTTATCAGCAAGTCAGTACTCGACAAGACAAAAATTTAAGCAATTCCAGTACTGAATCGAGGAATGCTAAGCAATTTGAAAATTATTGTTAAGATCCTATTGGCAATGAAAATCGTGCAGCAAGCTATAGAAAAGTAGGTTTAGTGGATATTAGTACCCTGATACACTTTTTTATGCAAGATACCATTTACATTTGTCGTACAAAAACTTGTGAGATAGTATGCTAAGAAACAAATCTTCAAGTATGAAAAGCTAAGCAATTGCTAAGCAAATTTTAGTACTCAAATTCGCCCTCTCGCTAAGCAATTTTCAGTACTGAGCTCAAGCTGAAATTGCTTTTAAAAAAAATGCGTGTACTACAAATTAACTTACTAAAAGGCCTAAAAAAATCCCACTGCAAAATGTTTGAGACTTTGCGAAAGTCAGACTGCAGGAGAAATCCACGTTCTGATGAAACTTTGATTAGGGCTATTTTGAACACTCAGGGAACCTAAGAGCTTGGTTTGGGGGTTGTAGGAGGTCAGCCCTTTTCATTGGTGTAAACGCCATTACGATAGGAAGTGCCATTGCGATGTTCCCTTTTTTAGAGATTTACGTTCCCCGGTTCTCACGGTTCCAAGTTCCATATTCCAATATTCTCGGTTCCAGTATATAGAACTAGCCTTGAAGCATCTTAACATTTAAAATGTTTTTTCAGATCTCTACGAAGAAGCATCCGGTTGTAATGCTGCTTGATCCTTCAACCCCTTCTTTCTGGATGGTTTTGGAAGCAGAGTTGTTCACTTTGGCTGTCATGTGGTTTTTGGGAATCGTCTTCACAATATATCGTCATCTCAAAGGACGGGGAAATAAAGTCAATTCCAATTCGATTTCAGGTACAATCTAATTATTACTCTTTTCAAATGTACTTAGATTTTTGAAGTACTGTGCGGGGGTAACACCAGTACTGTGGGGGGATGATGTCAGTGCTGTGGAGAGATACTTTCAGTACTGTGGAGGGATACCATAAGTACTTTGGGGTATGTTCAGTACTGTGGAGGGATACCCTCAGTTCTGCAGGAGGATCCTATCAGAACTGAAGGAGGATGCTATTAGTATAGTGGAGGAATAGCACACAGAATTGTGATGGCCAGGGGGGAAATATTGACCAAAGCCTGTATTTTCTTAATGGCAATTCTTAGAAAACATGTATCCAGCTATGAGTCCCAGTTAACGTGTATAATTGCTATTTTGTTGATATCTTCCTCTCTCCTTATTCTAGCCAGAAAGATTGGTTTCGTTGACTCTTTTGAGGGATTGATCTGTGAGTTCGACTCGAAAGTGAGCAAGAGAGCTGAGGAACTGAATACACGTCATGATCAGGAGAAGGGAGATCTTGCGCAATTAAAACAGAACTTCCGACGACTTGAAAAGCGGATGAGGAGACAAGGTGGTAACTTCCACTCGATACATCATGTTATAAATCGTTCTACAGAAACCCAATCTTCTCAGCCTAGAAGAAATGCTGAAAAATATCGAGCGCTGCAAGAAAATTCAAGACGAGACACGGATTGCTAACTTGATATAAGTTTATATTCTTGTTCGGCTCAGGCAACTGGTATGTACTTTTATGTCCTATCTGTGATCATAAGCCCTTCACTTTATTCTTCCAAGATATTTTGGTATTCAGAAGAAGAAGAGAGAGAGATAATTTGAGGAGAATCAGGATTTGGAAAATCGGAAATCAACAAATGAAAATGAACCGAGTAGGATTCGAGCCTACTAACTCTGGGTTCGTGCCCCCAACACCCTACCAACTGAATATCTGGGGTAATCCATTAGATTGGTCAGTTGGTCAATTATATGAACTGCTCCCTTGCTCAGTTGGTAAAGTGTTTGAGACTGAATCTCCGAGATCGTGGGTTTGAGTCCTTATCAGATCCTTTTTACTCTCGCAAATTATCTCAAAATAGAGTAATACAACGTAAATATAAATTTTCATTTCAATTGAGAACCTCGAAGCCTGCAATCCAAAGAAAGTACAGAGCGACCTGTAGCATTTATATATTTTGAATAATTGCAAATAATATGAAAAAAATTGTAAATACAACTTCTTTTTTTTCAAAATCATCTTGGTTTCAAAACTGCCAGGGGAGACCTCCTTTGGTGCTCCTCCTTGCCAATTTCTGCAAAGCCAATACAGCTTCAATGGCCGGGATCGATATCTAGAAAGATTATCTCGTCATGGCTCACTAAGGGGAGGGCTCAAACTCTCCACCCCTGGACTGTGAGGCAAGCATTATGCCTGCACACTGTCCAGGCTCACCACAGCAGAGGTTTTAAGTTGATATAATTTTACTTAGAGTGCAGAAATCTAACGTCTTACCTTACCAGCAATCGAGCTATCGTCTGAACCTTTACAACCATTAATTTGGTCTAATTGGCCATGGCCATCCGAGCTTCTTTAACGAGAGAGGTATTCCTTTGGTATCATTTTTACCAAACTCAATCAGTCTCAGAAACCCAATGTCTTACCTTAAGAGTCGAACTATGGACCGAATATTGACTGCCCTTCGCTTAGTCCACTCGGCCATCCAAGCCTTAGCTTCCGATATATCATAAGTCTACAATAATCACAAGTCTTAGCTTCCGAGGAGTCCAACTACGGTTCAAATATCTGAAGGTATTGGAAAGGTCCACTGGTTCATCCAAGTTTTCTCGAAATGAGGAGTGAAAGCACTTTCATATACGCAGCTTCAATTTATGACTTTGCCTTCACGTTATGAAATTTTCTTTTAAGTGGAAAATGCATATATACAGTGCACTGTCATATACGCGACTTCCACTTTAAGGAAATTTCATGCTGAAGTGAAAGCACGAATACGGTTCACATGTTTTTCTCTTCAGAACACGATAAATAGGCACACGGTACTTTTGGGAATACCAAATATACAAATCAGCCTAAAGAGATCTTTAGGAATATCCCTCTGGACAGAGTATAATTAAAAGTGCTACATCACCAAATTGATTATCATGAAAAACTTGCTTACAGGAAAAACAGATATTGCTTGGTTTTGGAATCTTCTGTCTTCTTAACAACCCAAACATTCACCAACCAAACAACCTTACGTAGTGCATAAAAAACCAATGGAGGCAATCGTGAAGGGATTGATTATAACGGCACAGCTCTTTAAATCACCTCATTGCATGATAGTCTTTAGAAAGAATGGTCTAGTAGCCTTTTGTTCCTTTTCGTTGTTCGAGTTTGGAGCTGGACGTTGAACTGGTCTTAACCGTGCACGACAGCACGACATTAGAAGTCTTGCATCAATTTAAGAATAAGCTATCACTGGCGTATGATTGTACAAAATTGAAACTTTTGAGTCATAATGTTCGAGATAACGAGGTTTTTTGCTCACGGGATAGAAAATTTTGTTCGAGATAGCGAAAAGTTAGAGCTAACCGTGTTTGAGATAACGGGAGTCGGCTACATGAAGGGACAGAGAAGTTGTATATCGAATCACTTATTGAAATGTCCTAATAATTGATTTCGAACTAGTATGTTTCGGATAGAGAGTGGAAAAATAACATTTGATGGGTTTAGTTGCTCAACCATTTGACAAACAGTTTGAGAAACCAAAAGTTGTTTTTATGGTCACGCTTGAAAATATCATCAAAAACTAAGGCTTTCTCGGCATTCCCTCCGTCGATTATTACATGTTTGAGATCTAGTTGTTCGCATAAAGGCAGAGCGGGAAAGCCCTGCTTGGGTAGGGCTTCGTGAACCAAAATATGCTAAACCGAGGTGGGATATGTGAAGTATCAGCCTCACTTAGCTTTGAAAATTTTGAGACTGAGGTAGAACATGTGACGTCACGTTGTAACATGTGAGATTACTGTTTGGGCCTAGCCTAAACCTAAAAAATCGGACAGTCGAGCTTTCTTCTAATTGATCAAGTCAAGTTGTGTGATGGGGAAAAAGAGGTAAGTTTATCAGAACTAATCGAAAGTTCTCATGTCTTATTACTGTACTATTATTCTTCTTAGAGAAGGGATCAATTAACGTTCTGAGTCCTTCTAAATAGGCCCGGGGTGCATCATTGTATGACTTAGGCCCGTGTTTGTAATGATCTTTGGCGTTCATCTTGCCTTATGGAACAATAGAATCTATTGCTTTTTCCGCGTATGTCCAAATTCTTGGTGGTGGACTTAACATGGAATGCCCTCAGGGGAAAGGCACACATCTGAAGATTTTTTTGGACAAAGAAACGTGTCTTATCACTCATTACGAATGCTCAAAACGATCATAATTTCCTATTCTTCGTAAAGCATATTACTTTATAAAAAGATGTGTATGATACAGCTTGTGAGTTTAATTTAAATTACTTCCAACTCTGTAGTGTTCCCCATGTTCATCATGTTCCAAAAATATTTCAAACCTCCCAACCAATCCATATTTGGCAACTAAGAGTACTGAAAATTATTTGATGATGCAGCAGTTAATTACAGTGACGGGGATTGCCAATTTGTTAGATCACTTGACCCTTGATCAAAGGGTCCCTGGTTCGATACCACCTTCAGACCTGTCACAAAGTGTGAGGAGAGAATTAGCTACCTCTTTGTAATTCCAGGCAAAAAGGCAAAAGGAATCACGAGGTGTGGTCACATAGAGAGGAAGGACCAGGGTCGCACTGCTCGATTAGTTTACCTATTCAGTGGACCCTTTGTGCTTAGCACATAAACCCATACCTTGGGAAGATAGTAAGCGTATGTGCCTATCAACTATCAACAGTTAAGGCTTTCGATTCCTACTCAGGTCATTTCCGAACCCTGCTGCTTCCCAAGTTAAGTAGAAGGTGACAATTATCGTTTAATGATAAATTGTCCCCAAAACCTGATATTTGCACATGCCTTTCAAGGGAAAGGTCCATTTATCAGAAGTCCTAAAACATCAAATTACAATATGGGGTCAAAACACTATTGATAAAATGGACCAACTCGCACACAGTCCCATGCCCTTGTGAGGTGATAGTGTTGGGTATTTCTTATGTTATGATGAAGCGAACACAATGAGTTCATCCTCTGGAGTATAGTCTGATGAATAGGGATATGACAGCATTTAATGGTAATTTCCTCCTTTGTTCTATGCTATCTTTTCAGATAGGAATGGGAATGACCATCATACCTCATTAAAGGCCCACTTACCCACAAGCAAATCTTCATGCTGAGTGGTAAAGCCTGTTTCACACTTGTCATAACTTATATATAGGAATCCGGAAAGTTGGCGACAATTCTACTTCTTTGAAAGCTTTTCCAAGTATCCCCAATATCAACGACCATCGGTGTCTTCCCTGAAGAATAGATGTATTTGAAGTAGGATTGTTGCAGACTTCCATTGATTCTTACGCAAATTACAATGCAAGCAATGCTGTGCAAGGAAGTTGCAGATACTTTTTATTGTTTAGACTACAACAGCTAGTTTGGATATTGGCCCGCTTTTGAAACTTCAGTTTTTTAGTTGGCATGCTGAAAATTGGCAACTTACCTGACAGGTGTGAACGCAAGATTGCAAAAATGTATAATTTCATATTTTTACGTAACTTACAACAAGTGTGAACCAGGCTTATGCAGAGAGGCATTGGATACAATTTTGAAAGTCTTTTAAATGACTCAGCTAGAGATCCTTGAAACCAATTTAACTGTTAACCGGAGGTCTGGATCTGCATAGAAGCAAGTTGGGCTCCTAGTGGCAGCCTTGATTTGATGACAATTTAGTAAACCTTTTCTTTCTTTTTTTAGAAAATCTGGTAGAGCAACTCAAAGGGCTCAAAATGGTGAAGATGATGATGGAGAAAAGATGGCAATGCCAGACCTAGTGAGTAATGATATCTTGTATTGTAAAGATTGTATAATGAAATGATATCTGTGAGGTCATGTCTCACTGGCCTGGGAGAGGCTGGGTTGTGTTTTTGTGGAATGAATTAATTGAATCATTATTCAGGCCCGTAGGAAGCATTTCTCGATTGGGGGGGCTATTGGGGAGAAACAACAGAATTTAAAGTTTTTTGCCATATCAAATATCTTACTGGGGAGAATTATTGGGGGGGCTAAGGCCCCCCAGCCCCCCTGCTTCCTACGGGCCTGTTATTAGCATAGAATTTCTAGAAACAGGGATCTACCATCAAATTCTATGGCACTTTGCTCAAAAAAGGTTTTTTCTGTGTCATCGATTTGGTTGACATATTTGGTGTTTAGATGCATTTTCTTTATGACTGTGTTTAGATGCATTTTCTTTATGATTGTGTTTAGATGCATTTTCTTTATGATTGTGTTTAGATGCATTTTCTTTATGATTGTGTTTAGATGCATTTTCTTTATGACTGTGTTTAGATGCATTTTCTTTATGACTGTGTTTAGATGCATTTTCTTTATGATTGTGTTTAGATGCATTTTCTTTATGATTGTGTTTAGATGCATTTTCTTTATGATTGTGTTTAGATGCATTTTCTTTATGATTGTGTTTAGATGCATTTTCTTTATGACTGTGTTTAGATGCATTTTCTTTATGATTGTGTTTAGATGCATTTTCTTTATGATTGTGTTTAGATGCATTTTCTTTATGATTTTACATGAACAATTTATTTCTCTAATAGGATTCTGAAGAATATTTCTATGATGAAATAGAGCAACATGCTCTCAAGAAAGACAAGGTTTGTTTCTTTTGGCTTTTTTGGCAAACTAATTTGGAATTATCAGCCAATTCTGCCCTAACCACCCACTATCAATGTCACAGTAACTAGTAATGCCAAATTTGCACATCACATGGTTTAGTTTTGTAGGTGAATGAGTTTCTGCTAAATATTTTTCCAACCTAATATTTTTAGGCAAGGTCCAGGAACTATCTCTACCAATTGTTTCCAAGTTACTGGCATTTTCATTTTTTTCAAAACCTGTCTTCATGACATCTTGGTGGGCAAATAGAATTGGAGAGTTTATGTGTTTACCTGTAAATTGCCCTAGTTAGAGGAGAAAGCAACAGTAACTTCATTTAGACTCACTTACAAGCATGGGTTTCTCAAAATCTTTTGAATACTGTTTTCTGTAGATTCTACTTGAGGGTGATGTGGATGCTGATGATGGCGACTCAGAAGACTTCTCTGACGAGGTGACCTTACTTACTAATCTTATTGCACATGACATGCTTTTTTTGAAGTTGAACTAAAGTCTGTTTGAATTTAGGTTAATGTTTTGTAAGTCAGAAATCAGGTTCTTGATTAAAAGCCAAATGAAACAAATCTTGATTCAAAAACGTATTTAAAACATGTTAAAATTAGCAAAAGTTTTTGGTTGAAAACCATCCTCAGTGCTAGATGTTAGAAAAAATCATTTGATAATGGCAAATTTTAATATGGAACAAATCTTGATCATTTTTTGTTAATTCTGTAAATTTGATCTTTTAAAGATTATAGAGGCACATCTTTGGTTTGCTTGAACATATTCTAAGGGGGTTGGAAGAGTATGTTGGGTAGAGAAATAGGAAGATGATAGTGAACGAGAGGTAGAGGACGGCCAAATAGACAGTGGATGGACTGTTTGAGAGAAGACATGGTCTATAGGTGCTAGAGAGGAGAATGTCAGGATGGACGGATAGCGCAGACGAACGCGACCAATAAGAGTTTACAATGATTGATATGTTTTACCTTATTAGGAAGATGAAGTGATGCAGCTGGATGACAGTGATGATGAAAATCTTGAGGAAGATCAAGGAAGAACGATTTCAGATGATGAAGAGGTAATAATCCCTATTTCGTGTCTTTCTGCTGATCATATAATTCATTGACCAGAGTAGGTTTATCCTTTTCATGATTACTCAAATATCTTCAGATCTAGTCATGCTTGTTAAAGTAGCATGGAGTTGAAATGAGTCATGCAGGACACAGTAAATAGCTTTTTTGTATCGGCAACAAATCGCAACTGAATTGAGACTGATGCTGTTATCGGTATTGCAGATTTTCACCCATCTCCTTGAAAGAATTCTTGAGATGTTATCAAAATGACATTAGATTCTGTATACAGGCCCTGATCCATATGAGGCCAGGTAATTCGAAATGATTCTAGAAACTGTCACCACCATCCCCTTTTTGGGGGCCACAAATCCTACCCTATTGAATAAATCTAATTTGCAAGACAAGCCCCCACTTGAAGTATGTAAGTTTTATTTTGCAAAAAAAAGTTTACAGAAATTGAATCTAACAATTACTAAAAAAGTTACATAGCATCAGTATAAAATTGCAATAATTAGAATATATCTAAAAAAACTTATTGACAATGGTAGGGATGGCATAATACTGGTCAAAATAGTTGTTATGTTCATATAGTCATAATGGTCCTTTTTATGAATGAAATTGATAGTTGATAGGCACATACGCTTACTATCTTCGTAAGGTATGGGTTTATGTGCTAAGCACAAAGGGCCCACCGAATAGGTAAACTAATCGAGCAGTGCGACCCTGGTCCTACTCTCGATGTGACCACACCTCGTGATTCCTTTTGCCTGGAATTACAGAGAGCTGGCGAATTCTCTCCTCACTCTTTGTGGCAGGTCTGAAGGTAGTTTCGAACCCGGGACCCTTCAAGTAAGGGTCAAGTGTTGTAACCACTCGGCCATCCCCCCCAGATAAAAACAAACCAGAGTCAAGAGGAAAGAATCATCAATTAAGTAATGACAAAAAGAAATGGTATAAGTTTATCATGAGTTACTATCATGATTATGAGATAAAAACAATGTTTGTAATTCTTTTAGGGAGACTCTGATGATGACGAAGACCCAGAGGCAGGCAAGTTGTATTTAATCGTATAATTCATTTTCTGGTCTCAACTTCATTTGTATTTTCCAATTTATGATTAAGTCTTTTAAGTAAAAATGGATTAGAAACCAACACTTTTTGTCATTACTTACTTAATGACTCTTTCCTCTTCATTCTAGCGTGTTTGTTATGTGAACTTTATTTTCTTACAACTGTCATAAGCAAATGATTTTTCTAATTTGATTACGTTTACCTAGGCTTTTATATAAGAACAGGTCAGACACTTCTTGTCATTACTTAATTGATGATTCTTTCCTCTTGACTCTAGTTTGTTTTTTATGTCAAATTTGTTTTCTTACAACTATCATAAACATATTAATTGTTCAACTTTCCTTAGGGTTGCCAAGTGCAAAAGCTTGGGGAAGAAAAAAGAGCCAATTTTATGACACTGACATAAAAGATGTTGATGATATTGGTATGTATCTTCTGTTTTACAAATTTTCTTCTCATCAAGATTTTTCATCTTTATAATTTACTGGTCAGATAATGAAATCAAGATAGATCCATCACATTTCAAAGTAATTAGATTTGGCACCGAAAGTGACAAAAACTATGAAAAACAAATGAACTATGACGCCCCTTTGTTGGTTGTACAAAGCTTGAGTGTCATGATCAATTGCTAAATTGAGAGTTAACGTTATGTTCAACAAATACTTTGTTTGTCTCTCTAGTATATCTGTTTGGGTATAGTGGGTTTTTTTAAAGTTTTTAACCTTAGCTAAAAAAGAACCTAAATCTTCAGCTTAAGCCTAAAAATCTCTGAATGTTTTATCGAGTTCCTAAACTTGTATTGAATGGGAAGCTAAATTACATGTGTTTTTTGTTAGGAAATAATGAAGAAGACCAACTGGCTGCGGAGGAGGAAGAGAAAGAAGCCATATCATTGCAGCAAAGAATGACGTCACATCTCAGCCAAGAAGACTTTGATCATTTCGATATTGAAGTTAGTATTGTTTGTCGTTCTCCTGAAAATGTTTGTCGATTTAAAAAAAATTACTTCTTATTTGCAGTGTGTTTGTTGCTTCTTAATTCCCTTCATTTAGAGTTGTATATTTTATGTTAGGGAAAACGAATCAAAAATATCATGCAATTTTATCTCCTTCGGCGCACTGTAAATTAGATTTAGTAAACGATTTATATATTTTGTTTTTAGGTATGATTAAACTTGCCTGATCCTTTTGATTCGTTCTCTCTGATATGAAGTTGACCAAGGGCCATTATGGCCTCGTCAAGGATTATCAGCAATAGAAGTGTTGTATATTGTTTTCTCGAATAGGTGAAGGAAGTACAAGACGAGGAAGAAACAGCTGAAATGGTGAGAGTTTTCATGTTTTCAAAGTTGATTTTCACGCCAAATACTACTCTATCTGATATTATCTCATCTTTAACCAAAACCAAAGAATTGAGTGAACTAGCCGTTGTTTTACCGTCATGTCATTAGACGAAATAAAGTGTTATCGTATTTTCAAACTGAGAGTCCCAGTGTAATTGCTATATACAGTGCAGAACATATTAAGAATTAAGACTTATCAATGTGGTTGGATTAAGTGGAGTCAATTTACTCCTCTATATCTGGCTAAAATGTTGTTCAAGATTCTTTTCTGTTGATTTGTAATATTCCCTCATTTCTGATTTTCGTTTTTCTAAAAGGAAGAGGAAAGTCACGTGAAGAAGGATCTCTCCAAACTTTCTGACGAAGAAGCTATTCAGGTACTTTTCAGATGAAAAAATCAATTTGCAATTTCTTACTCTGAGCACCACTGATGAATTTTCAAGACTTAATACTGTTAGAAATGTTTAAGGTTGACTAGAACGAGAACAAGAAAAGAATAGACAGGCCGTCCTCTATCGAACAACATAACATGATAATGAATAATGACAACGAGCAAGAGTAGAGCTATATAGTTTTGTAACAACTGTGCAACGCCCTTATCGTACGATGCTCCTACGCAGAGGTATAGTACATAGTAATTATCATAACAATAGAATTGGTGATGAATGATTCTTAACAAATAAAAGTTTTTAATTCTATGAATCTATTCCTTGTGTGAACTTCTATAAACCATCCGCAAATCTCTCAGAGGTCAGAAATTAGTTGACAAACTTATTTCCTGATTTCACAGATACTGCTGAAAGAGTCGCCTGAACTGTTTGAATTAATGGATGATTATCAAGCTAAGGTAGGACTCTTGCCTTTTTACGATTTTGGTAATTACTGTTAAATCTGACCTTGACTGTCTGAAAGATGCAACCAATTCTCTGTCTGTAGAGAAAACTACTAATATCACGAAAATTTTCAGTGCACTATAGACTCAGAGTCTGAGAAATATTACGGCGGCACGGTCATTGACCAGAGGAAGGTTATAAAAAAACTGAGCAATCGGGGATTGATAACAACATACCTAGCAAATTAAATGGTCTGAAAGTTCTGTTTGATAGCATTGTAAAGTGGTAAATTCTAGCTGCACTGAATTGAAGTATTTTTTTATGCTTTTAGGATTTTTTGGTAAAGATGAGTTTTATCTATCTCTGCATGCAGTTTACAGATTAGCCTTGCTTGAATACAACCTAACTTAATCGAGGTAGTACATGGATTACTAGAAATTTTACCCAGAGGAAGCTTGAAGACTTTTCCGGACTTTGCACTGACTGCTGTTCGTGTTGTTGTTGTTGTTACTTGACTCAATTTGCAGAAAAATAAAATATTTACCACCAGGTGTATAACGTTAATTGTTTATCATTTTCCTTACAGATTACAGAAGTGATAAACAGATATCATCCGCTTCTTCTTATTGGACGTAGCGAAGATGTTTTATCACCTGAGGTCAGTTTCTAATCAATTCTTCTGTTTTTTGTCAATTTCATAGCATATGTTTCCTTTAATACATTTATTTGGATATACAAAGTCTGTGTATCGGTTTCCCATAAAAGTGTTCAATACATAAAGTAGAGCTGTATACGCAGGATATGTACAAATAAATATGTCCCTATTTACAACTGGTTTATATGCTTTAAGAAAGTATATGTCAGAATCTTACTTTCTTAACCACCCACAGTATATAAACCAGTTGTAAATAGGAATATATTTATTTCCTGATGGGAAGGTGACTATGAAACAGGCTTGTCGAGATGGAGAGTTTTGTCGAGTCTCTTTCTTCTTAGTTTATTTACTTCTGGCATATGTTTCAGACTAGCATGTTTCGATAAGTATGTTTAAGCCAATAGAGCTTATAAGCCATGAAGAATTAAAGGTAACCATTATATTCAATTTTCTTTTAGGGGAAAGAGTTTGTAGAATTAATTCACCCACTGTATCTCCAGTAAGTTTGAATTTCGGATTCAATTTTTCTTGTTAGTCTGAACTAGTTCATTATTGTTGAAAACAAAATATATAATGCAATACAACATATGCAAAATGAACTGAGGGTGAGAAAACTCTTTGGAGCTAACAATGTGGTGGCTTACATTTTTGCAAATTAAAAAGCATTACATATTTTAAAATATATTGAATGTAGAATATCGAGTCTTGATTAATGTAGCATACTCGATGTAGCACCTCAAAGTCCTTCATTAGTTCCTTTCCACCTTCTTTTCCTCATATAGCTAGCTACAGTGATAAAAAGGATATTGCCTATAAATATCGACGTATTCTCATCTGATCTGTGGCGGGGATGGTCGATTGATAGGTTGATAGGCACATACGCTTACTATCTTCGTAAGGTATTGGTTTATGTCCTAAGCACAAAGGGCCCACTGAATTAAACTAATCGAGCAGTGCGACCCTGGTCCTTCCTCTCGATGTGACCACACCTCGTGATTCCTTTTGCCTTTTTGCCTGGAATTACAGATAGCTGGCTAATTCTCTCCTCACACTTTGTGACAGGTCTGAAGTTGGTTTCGAACCCGGGACCCTTTGATCAAGGGTCATCTACCCACTCGGCCATCCCCGCCACACGGCCATCCCGACCATTCCCGATTGGTTAGATCACTTGACCTTTGTTCGAAGGGTCCCGGGTTCGAAACCACCTTCAGACCTGTCACAAAGTGCGAGGAGAGAATTAGCCAGCTCTCTAATTCCAGGCCAAAAGGCAAAAGGAATCAGGAGGTGTGGTCACATCGAGAGGAAGGACCAGGGTCGCACTTCTCGATTAGTTTACCTATTAAGTGGGCCCCTATGTGCTTAGCAAATAAACCCATAACTTGTGAAGATAGTAAGGGTATATACCTATCAACATCAACATCAACATCAACCTTTCTTCCAAACCACTAAGATATGGAGAGAGCGAAGGGGGCTTCGCTGTCTGGATGGACAGTAGGATCGCGGGAGCCGTTGCTGAGGGAGGAGCGGTGGGTCGATTTTCTGATGTGCCCTGTTTGTTGCTCACAAAGAAGGCTGAAACAGCCGTAGAATCTCCTTTTGTGCGCACCTTCCTCTCTAGGGGCTATGAAACTGCTCTTACTAGGCTCCTATTGCAATCTAGTCTGTGTAATAACTTAGCGCTTTGAAATTTCGCGCAATTTCTCTGATGAGAATATCAAAATAATATAACATTTGAATCAAAGTACTTACATTATCTGATTCGCAATAGATATAATACAGTTGCAATATTATATGATATGTAATATTTGATGAAATTCGTTTCTTAGATATTGCACAACAATCAGCTTCTATCTTGCACTTAAAGCCAAAAATGAGAATGTGAAAGATCATCCAATAATTGAACGACTTGTCGAATATCGCAATGTGAGTTTTTTTTTGTATTTATTTATTCCTCATCACTATACTAGGTTAAAAGGTTTTCTTCACTTGATGCTTATACTTTTTGCGTTTTGAAAGGAGCTTATGTAGAAGGTAATGATTAAAGTAAGACGGCCTTTTCAGCAGAATTGTTGTTCTGATAACAGCCACTAGATGTAAGTCCATTTATACATCTTCTCGTTCTTTGATAGAAATTTCACAATATCATATTATCCTTAGTCCTGAAATAAATTTAGTCTGTCTCTATAACATATACTGACCGTCATAGCTAATGCACTTAAAACCTTTGAAATCAACGACTCTTTACGCCTCCTTTCAAATTTCTTTTCTAGTTAATATCGAATCTAGAACCCATCGCAAAGAAATTTGAAGATGAAATGGATGAAATCGTTGCAAACGCAAAGAATAAAAACTGTGAGTTCCCACATTGAAATCTAAAAGTGTTTACATCACAGTTTTGTGGCAATGGTTTGTTTGTTTGATATGTTTTTTAAGAAGTGTGCTCTTTGGCTTAAATTTTTGGTAGAATAGAAATATGCCAAGAATCAGTTGCCCGAGCTAGATCAGGTTTACCTTTTCCACATCATATAAGCTTTTGATGCTTTGGTGTCAATTCTAATTCGGTAATTTCTATTGTATAAGTTTGGATTTTTCATTTTTCATTCACCATTAATTAGTTTATTTTTCCTCATTTAGCTAAAGTCATAGACCATGTCGGTTCCGAAAATCCAGATAAGGTATGTATTGCTTGGCAAAAAATTAATAGCAGCAACCAAGACAGCCTTCGAGGATGTTCACTGGAGGATTATCAGTACTCAGGAGGGATACCATAAGTACTGTGGAGGATGTTCGCTGACCATCAGTACTTTTGGGGATACAATCAGTACTATGGGGTATGTAGAACAGTAGAGAGAAATCTGAAGCACTGGTGGTATCCCCTCGCAGTACTGAGCGTATCCTTCAAAGTACTGATAGTATCCCTCCACAGTATTGAACATCCTCCAATGTACTGATGGTATCCTCTACAGTACTGAATACCCACCACATTACTGTACCCAGGGTGATCGTATTCTTGTTAAATGAAAAGCTTCAGTTTAGAATTGATGTCAGAAAAGCTGTAGTTGCTATAATGTTTCGCTGTGTTTTCGATTATTCTCGCTATCCTGAAGTTCTGTACCGATAAAAGACTGGACCAACTTTATTGTTTGCAATTTTCTTCAGCATCTACAAGCAGCTTTAACGAAGGCAAAACTGGCGAAATCAATTATTTCTGAAGTCAAATTAAAGAAGAAGAACAAGAAACCTTCAAAGGTCGGGTATATCGTTTATTCTTTCTTGCCTGATATTTGATAATCCCTCATCACACCTTCGTTTCAGTAATAGAATAGATAGGCAAATACACTTACTATCTTCGTAAGGTATGGGTTTATGTGCAAAGCACAAAGAGCCCACTGAATAGGTAGACTAATTGAGCAGTGCGACTCTGTCCTTCCTCGTGATTCGTTTTGCCTTTTAGCCTGGAATTACAGAGAGCTGGCTAATTTTCTCCTCACACTCTATGTGACAGGTCTGGAGGTGGTTTCGAACCCACGACCCTTTGAACAAGAGTCGAATGATCTATCCTCTTGGCCATCTCCTACCCTTTAATTCCATCTGAAAATTTATGTGAAACTTATTTATGCGTTTAGGGGTGTATTCCTATCTTGCATTGATTAAAACGCCATCTTTTACGGAATCTTCCATTATATAAATTAGGCAAGATCAAGACTCTCAATCACTCCTAAGCTTTTTATCTACTTAATCGAGCTCGAGGGTGGCTTTTTTAGGTCAATTTAGCCTAATCTCTCTAGCTGCTCTTTTTGTTGTTATGATTGACAAAAATATCTATTTGAGACGGGTGAAAGGGAGCTGGAATAAAAAATGTATCCCGGAAGAAAGCACAAAGACACGACAGATGGTTTAGTATGTATTTATTCTGTCTTTCAGCAGATAAAGCCAGATCCTGTAAAAAGCCAACCAGATATTGACCCACTGGAATATTACAATCAAATTGCAAATAAAATCAAAGAGAAGAAGATTGAAAAAAGCAAGAAATATGAAGCTAACAGGTAAAATATTCACTATGATTCATCACCATCACTTATCGTCGTTACTTATATCTTATCATTTAATTCTATCACTTATTCTTTTCACTTTTTCCTATTCTACTATCACTAACACTATCCAATTAGCATAGATAGCTGCAAGACCATGTCCTATGAATGTATGCACTAATACATGGCTCTGAAGAATTCAATCTGAAACATTGATTAATACCCTAACTGTCATGGTAAATTACGGGAACATATATTTTACCAACTGGGCTAACATAATACTGACATGCCTCAACTGGGGATAGACCAGGAGCAAGATACGCTAGAAAATTTGAGCACTGATTCTTTGCTCTTCGCTGACTCTTGATAAGGATAATGATTAGCCAGAGTCCAGAAAAGTCTTCAACCTTCCTCCGGGTAAAGTTTCCTAGTCAATGTTCTTCCTCACTTAGGTTAGACTGTATATAGGAAGGCTAAGTTATTTTTGCATGCAGTACTATATACACATTATCTTTACCAAATTATCCTAACAGCACCAAAAATAACTTCAATGCAGCTATAATTTACCACTTAACAATGCTATTGAACTTTCATACCATTTAATTTGAATGAGTTGAAACTCTTTCTCGATTTCTCTTTCGCTCTCGGTCAATTACCGTGTGACCGTGATGTTTTCCTGACTCTGTTTAGCGTGCTGCCCTATGGTAGGAAACTTCCTGGGTTTAAGACCTTATTTGGACACATTACACTTGTGGTATTAATGAAGGCCGAATTGACAAGTTATATTCCTTTTTAGTGACGAAGAAGACGATATGGAAGATGATAATGAGGATGAATCGAAACGTGGTATAACCTATGAGGTAATGAAACGGCATTCATTGTGATGATAATTGTTTAAGTTTCATTTAAGTTCTCTTTCTGATCTACACTTACGATGAGTGTCGAACGAAACGCTTTAGTAGCTATCATTACGTTTCGCTATGCTTCTGGTTTTCCATTTTGAACATCGTCACTTTAAAGAGGAATAGTCTGTGTTTATTCCACCAAGGGAACGATTTTCAATCATTGTTACTTACAAATCATCATACATCTTAGCTTGCCACTTGCAAATAGCACGATGATTATATTTGTAGATGGCGAAGAATAAAGGCATGACCCGAAAGCGAAAGAAGGAACTCAGGAATCCAAGAGTAAAACACAAGATGAAATTCAAGAAAGCAATCGTGCGAAGAAAGAGCCAGGTAGATATACCCCACCTTATTGCATTATACTATTCTTCTCATTCCTCTTCTTACTGGGTTGCATTATCATTCTCATTCCTATCCTTATTGAATTGCATTATCATTGTCATTCCTCTTCTTATTGATTTGCATTATTATTTTCATTCCTATCCTTATTGATTTGCATTATTATTTTCATTCCTATCCTTATTGAATTGCATTATCATTCTCATTCCTATCCTTATTGAATTGCATTATTCTTCTCCTTCCTCTTCTTATTGAGTTGCATTATCCATCTCGTTCTTCCTCGAGTTGCATTATCTTTCTTATTTCTCTTCTTGCTACCGTATGCACCGTATATATCAAGTCTATTACAGACATTTAAGTTGGTTTTCATTTTAGAACAGCTAGATAACGGGAAACTTATTTGTGAGACATCTCACGATTTAACAAGTTGCATCGAAAACGGTTTTAAATCACTTTATATTACATCAAGCCTTAAGTAGAAAAAAACTTCTAAATGTGCAAGCAGGAGAATTTCCATAGCCCAGTCCATTGATTAGTGTTGTTTTTAAATGTTTTCAGCTGTTTATTTCATGTTTTTATAGTTCTAATACCCTTAAAGGTCCCGTCTTTTGTTATATGCGATGTTAACGCTCGAAATTTACCAAGCTCTTCGAACCAGATTTTCGAGCAAATATGATTAATGAAACCTTAAATCTTACTCAAACGTATGCATTTTGTGGATTAGTTGCTAATTAGTTCATGATTTCTGCTTTCTTTCAAATACGTCAAGGCTGTAAAAACAGATGTAGTGACGTGTGTGTGTAAATCAGCATTTTATGATCAAATTTACGGTGGTCTGGGTTCGATACAATCATGCTGATACAAGGATGTTTTGAAAACTTTGAGGCTTTAAAAAGCAGTGGCAGTGGCTTCTGTCTAAAAATCAGCGGAAATGTTGTTAGAGTTTAATAGGTTCGAAACCATTTCTTCGAACCTAAATTAGGGAACTTACTTTTCAGTAGGTTTCAAATTCTTGACATAGCAATTATCCCTCTAGGATATGGTAGGAGTTGAACTAAGTGCGACATTGCTCTATTAGTGTTAGAGAAGTTTCCTAAAAAGTCATTACCCCTTCGACAACCTCATTTTCTAAGTTCAACGTGATGCGGTGTTATCAAGCCCACACGATCCAGATCCCCTGTACCACCCGTTCTTTGAACCCTAAATCGAGGAATTTATGTAGTTCTGTATGTTTCAAGTTTTTAACCTCTGTAAAGCAAATAAAAGCATCAAAACCTTCTAGGACATAATATTAACGAACATAAGTATGAGGTTCTTGTGTGTTTCACTGCCCCTTATTTGTGTGCCCCCTGGAAGTTTTCAAATTGAAAAAACTGTCCATCAGAAAACCCCGAGTTTGAAATTGAACATTGTGCGGTGGTCTCGAGCCCACTCCGTCCAGAACCTTCAGCTCCAAGCTGCTAGTTCACTAATATGCTTCACTATGACTACCCTGGTCTTGGGTTCGAGTTAAAACCCTAACTGATTTGTGCCATCGATCCCGAGTGAGACGCTCTATACATCTATGACTAGCACATTGCTCTTAGCATTGGATTAGAGGAAAATGGTTCCCGAAACAAGGGATAGTAGTTTCGTCCATTCCTATCTGCAAAAAGTATTTAATGAGGAATGTTCTTCAACTATCGTGGACCATGTAACAAGCTTACCTCTAATCTTTCATTAGATTCCGATGCAACGAAGTGAAGCTGGCAGTTATGGTGGAGAGCTAACTGGAATCAAGTCAAACTTAACCAAGAGCGTAAAGATCAAATAAGAAATATGAAAAAACAACCGGTACTTACTTTCTTTTTGTTTTTATGGTAGGTGATAGAGTAAAGGAGAAAAAATTTAGAAGTAAACAATCGGTGTTTTTATCTTTTTGTATTTATAGCATTATCATAGAACTTTCAAAAAATAGGTTTGAGTATTTTCTCCAATGGTTTTCCCCTCGAGTAGCTTCACAGATGAAAAGCTTCCAAAGCCCATTCATTTACGGTTTTTCCCTTTGAGAAGCCATTTTAGGCAGAAAATTTATTTTCCAAAGAAGTATAGGAGTTTAGGGGGTGGTCTCCTCCATGAGCCCTTTTGGCTCATTAGAGATTCAAGTATTAAAAGTCAGGGTGTGGGTTACCCATGCTAGACTAGATATAGAATTATATCGTTGTATTGGAGTCTATGATACTGGCTGCAGTCGAATGATGATTATAATTATGCCCGTTTTCAGTCATTGACGCACACTGCTAAATGGCCTAATCAATCATTTGGATTTCAATCTTCTTTGTATATCTAGCTGTATTTGGGGAGCCATTCGGTTTTAATTGACTTGCGTACCGCATTATTGTCGCCTGTGCCTGTTTAAACTGTACGCCCTCGACACTCGAGCAAAACATGCACGATATAAATAGGCGTAATCCGAGCTGTAGTTAGAGAAAAGTAGCTCTAGCACTCGTTGGTGTGTACAAATCCAAGATGGTTCTCAAAGCTGGACTACTCGTTTTGGTTGCAATGTTTGCTTGCCTTGGTGAGAGTGAAGGATCGTGTCCGTCTTCGAATCACGTGAATGGATGTAGTATCCCGCTGGGTGCACCGTTTCCTTACAAGAAGCAATTCAAACCCGCCTGTGACAAGCACGATGTTTGCTATGAATGCGTAAGTGTGTTGAATTTCATTCATGATGTTTGCTATGAATGTTTGTATGCGCTCAGTTTCTAGCATTATGATTGCCAAGAATGGTGGATGATTTAAGTTACTATAATGGTGTTTGCTATGAATGTTTGAATGTGTTCAGTTTCTAGCACAATGTTTTCTATGAATGTGTAAGTGTGTTTAATTTCATTCATGATGTTTGCTATGAATATTTGAATGCGTTCAGTTTCTAGCTTTTTGATTGCTTTGTGTAAATGGGTTTGTAGCGCGATGTTTGCTATGGTGGATGCTTCAGGTGACTATCACTGTGTGCTTTGAATCTTTGCAGGTTCTAGCATTATGATTGCTTTTGATGGTGTATGCGTTAAATGACTATCACGATGTTTGCTATGAATCTTTGATTGTGTTCAGTTTCTAGGATTACAATTGCTGTGAAAGTGCTTTCTTGCCACTTTCACTTTAACCAGATATGTAGAGGCGTGGCTACTTTTGAAATATGCCACCCTGTAGCTGTGCGAATCTCAGTGGATTATGAATAAATTTCATCGACTATTTTTAATTTTGCACGTTCTACTCCCCTTAATAATTCTTCTATTTTTACAAAACAGAGATGTGAATGTGACCCTCAGATAAGATCTCTGAAAAACAAACAATAAAATTTTGAACAACCTTTTCAAAAAGTGACATTAAGATGCTTCTTGTACAACGAGTAGAGCTTCTTAGGGTGAGATTCTTAAAAGATGCGGTTCTTATGTACGGGCGTTTACTGCTTGTAGTACCGTTTGTTTTGTTCTCTCAAAATTTTTATGTAGATATCCCCTTGATTAATGCCTGGATTTCCCTCTTTAGGGCCAGAAATACGGTTGGTCCAGAGACGCCTGTGACAAAGCATTCAAGAGGGACATGGAGTCAATTTGTGACTCTCTTTACGCAGGAAGGAAGCGTTCTTGGTGGACACACGCCAAAAACGCATTGAAGATTGGCAAAGAGATCGTGAAGTGGCCTTTCATAAGTAAACAACCGGACAACTGCAGGCAAGGTGCGAAGATCTATTACATGTCCGTGGACTCCTTTGGCCAGTCCAGTGTCAGTAAAATATCCCCCAGTTGGTGCAGTAACAAATGCGTCATTAAGAACGGCAGCCCAGCCCACCCTTTGTCAAGCAAGTGAAGACTTTGAGTACAGACTTTAGTTGCAAACTTACTTTTCATTCAATTGAATAGTATGTTGGATTGTTGAAATATTTTGATTTGTAAATTAGCCCATGATTAGATAATTAAACGAAAAAATAAAAGGACCGAGGTTTTTTAGGCCTTCTTAGTTTCTCGCGCAAGAATCATATCAATAAGATGACATAATGATGATGGATTTATTTGAAGTTGGCTTCGTATAGCTACTACAACTAAAATTAACTCTAATTAATGCCAACTATCTTAAACATACTATAGAGTAAAGAATACTTTAGATGAAATTCATATATGCAGGTGTAAAATTCCATACCTGAAAAAAGTGATAAAATTTGATAAGAATAAACTAAAATCTTTTTTCTTTTATCTTATCATCGATTAGAATAGACTACAAGAATATACGAATATAATTAAAGTATGCCACTGACTTTGAGAAAAGACATAACGTCATCTGGTCCTAATGCAAATAGAATTTACAATTCAACAAGTTACAAGTTAGCAAAAAATTAGAAAAAGAGAAGATAATTAGAAAGGAACGCGGCACCTGAATTATTCATTTATACAAAATCGCCATTGAAGGCCCAGACCAAGCGCCAGACCAACCCAACAACCCACAGCAAGCACGGACCCAGCGACCAACCCAGCAGCCAGCACAGCAGACGCATACCTACGTTTTGGGCAGCGTCCACCAGCTAAAATCTACCTAGCTAAAATCACGAGGGGTTATCATTTCATAAGAAACCAAGGGTTTGGATAAAAGTCCTACATATATTGGCCATACTGATGATGCATTCGTCACAATTTCAATTGCTAATAATAACAATAATGATTATCCTATTCTATTGAATCCTATTGAAAGCTTTCTAAGAAGTAATTATAAAGGATTGGCAGTGTCCAGTGCGTGCCAGTTATTTAGTAGAAATTTTATCAGGTCAAGGATGGAGTTAGTTTCTGCTCTTCGACTTGCAGTATATCCAAGTTTTTTTTTAAGAAATCAACACTTTTTATTTCATATTATATTCGGTAGCGCATTAACAAGTATCGCACCATGGATCGGGAAACTTGCACCTTTATGCTGTTGAATTGTTGAGGACTGACCACGACGGGCCATCTCCACTTTATTTGATGTCGCACGTGTTGTTGATACCAAAGAATAGAATAGTTCACAAGTGTAATATGTTTTCTGTAATTTTCCACATAAGAATCTATAGCTATCTTTTCTTCGTTGGGTAGAGTAAAGATCGAGGGCCCTCTGGATTCGCCAGTAGTCATTACTGCTTTTGTCCATCTTGATATTTGAAGGAACATTGGAGGAAAATATATATTATGCTTCTTATACAAAGTAGCAAAGTAGCTCAGCAGGAAAAAGGTATAAATATTATTAATAGAGCTAATAAAGGTTTATCAACATTATTTACAGAAGTATCTAAGACAGAGTGATTTGCAGAACTGACAAATGCCAATCGCTGAAAACTGGTTACCCAGCGCTCCATGCCATACACTCACTTGTGTGTTCGTTGTGACAGGGATAATCCAGAATGCGAAGTGTTTACTTTCTTGAAGATATGAGAAAAACTGAGCTTGTTATTGTTCACAGCATAGGACCATTCATTAGAAATGAAGTAAACATACAAGTAAATGAATGGCTCGGTAGGTTTCATTCAATCTGAGGATATTCATTGATTTACAGAAGATTTTCTATTTGAACGAGATGATTCGAATGAATGAAAATTTTTATTTTATATTTCATAAACACGGAAGCCCCATCAGCCAAGGCTGCTTTTCAGAGGGCCATGAAAAAATTACAATTTACGATTACATTACGATACTCAGACTAATTACAACAGAAAAGGATAGCAAGATACGAAGTTAAAAAGGAATTTTTAAGGAATTTGAAAGGGATGCTTGCTTAACCCCAGGTGGTAGATTGTTCAACGATTTGCACTGCGATAAGAAAATGATTTTTGTCCATTGGCCGTCTTAAATAGAGGGACGCATAAATCGGTCACTGTGTTTCTTAATTCAACGGTATCTCGTAAAGAGTGCTTCGTGTTAATATAGGTGACCTAACAAACAAAGGTGATCAGTCTTTCTCTAAATGAAGGTGACTCAAGTAGGACTCGAACTCGCCATCTCTGCTAGCTAGACCAGTGCAGTACTAATTTGCCACTTAGAACCTGACTTGTAGCTAAGAAACTTCAACCCGAAAGATATTACTATTATTCATCATAAAAGTGCATGCAAACTTTAAGATTAGACTTTTTAGCTTGAAAACTCTTATATTGCTTCAGTAAACAATTTTGATTGCAAAGATTTGGTGTGCTACGCAAATTCAGTCCCTCTCCTGTGGAATATATTTCAAAGTCTTCACCTACTTCTTGTTAGCCTGATTCACAGCCCACAACGTTTCTCACAGAAATCAGTGTGAGAAAAGTTGTGGGCTGTTAATCAGGCTAACTTCTTGTCAACCTATAAGAAACTAGGCAGTCTAGTTTTGCAACACTCAGTTTCTCAGTGGCGGGTTAGCGTTTAGCGTTGTACTCTGGTGAGCCATCGGCGTGGGGGCTCCAAAACTTTTTAGGGGCCACCCAACAAAAAGCCTTTTACTACGCTTTTTGCCCGACAGAGGGCCTCATTTTCAAAGATTTTAAAGTTAGGGGGGCTAAAGCCCTCCCATCCCCCCTGCCTCCTACGCCTATGTACTGAGCTACCACTACGTCCTATGTTGTTGAAAAGAACTCGGACAGGTTCCTCTCTACATTCGGTGAGTGGTGGTGCGATTTGTGTCATTAAAGAGAATTAGTATTGGCTTGGATGACTAGAGGGTCATTTGACAAAAAACCAACAGGACCCCCTGTTAGGCTATAAGGTGTCCCCCTAGCGAGAAAGCTATTAAAAGACCGACAAAAATAAAAGATGGATAAACTATATTGATGAGAAAAATCAATAATATTGCTGTAAGATTAAAACAATAACCGGGTCAAGAATTCCAAGGACCAAAAACAGGTTGCTGGAGCAATACCACACTATATATTTGATCTAGTATTCTTAAACAGTTCAGTAGAGCTAAAAACTCGAGTTTGCACGACATAGCATACACGATACGAAATATGGCTAGCCTTGCGGTGTTCGTATGTGCAGTTGTAGTACTGTGTATATCTGATGCCGTTCTTGCAAGTTGTCCATCTGATAATTACATCAATGGCTGCAGTGTGCCGGGAAACCTGAATGTTGCTTATAAGAAAAGGTTCACCCCTGCTTGCAACAAACACGATGTCTGCTATTATTGTGTAAGTACATGAAACTTATTTTCTTTTAAAATTATACATCAGAGAAGAAATTTCAAAAAAAGATTCTTTATCTAACCCTCAACAGCACTTAACCCTTACTAACCCTTATCAAACTCTTACTGAACCTTGACTTGGCCCTAAAAACGCTTTACAATCCTTCACTGAATGCTTGCTAATTTGGTGTTGGCTAGTTGTCTCAAACCTGAGCTACATAGCCCTGTCAAACACTTTAGGCTTACCTCTATGTAGTCTTGCACTTGCCACTGTGCTTAAACATGCTTCTTTTGTTTTCCTTTCTGCACCTCACTTACTCTCAGGTTAATATCTTACCCCCATCCTACCTACTTTCTACAACAAAGATGAATCTCTGTGTAAAAGGTTTAATTTTGTAATTTAGGGTCAAATGTTTGGCTGGACAAGAGATGACTGCGACAGTATCTTTCTCACAGACATGAGAAACATTTGTGAAAAAACCTACAGCGGGAGGAAGAGAGGTTGGTGGGATAGTCTAAAACAATTATTGAAGAACAAGAAGAGCTGCAAGAACATTGCCCTTGCATACTACGGTGCTGTGAGAATAGCTGGCTCATTTTACTGGGCAAAGAAATCTCCTGCCTGGTGCACCAACACTTGTGCCAAAAATGGAGGGAACCCAAACCACTCTTTGACCAAGTAGTAAAGAACTTCTATAATGACATTTTATGTTTATGGTGTGACGTAGTCTATCTCTAGTAGACGAATATTTATGCATGTTGTAGCCTGGGGGCACTTAGTACTTCTCATTTTTCGTGTCAAATTGTGTGTTATGAATGCGTGAATTAGATATCATATAGAAAAATGAGACTTTGATTTAAAGCATATGCTATCAGGAGGAAAAAGTGTTAGAAAATTTGGCATGGCTTCCTGACTTACTGCATAAGTGTTTTGTAAAGGCCAGTTTAGACGAGCAAGTTTTCTATGAAAATTTCTAATTGATAATTCTATTTTGGTAGTGTAGATGAGGTCAATTTGAGCTCATATGACAATTCTTTATATTACAAGTGTACTTTTCCAAATGCTGGCATATCAGCGTTTGAGAAAGTACACTTGGTCATATGAAAAAATTATCACATGTGAAACTTGCTCGTGTAAACGATTTGACAAGCAACCTTGAGGATTTCATATTTCATAATACAAAACGGAAGGATTTTTTGCGCCATTTGTTTTTCGTTGCAATGGCTGCCACTGCCAGACTGATTTGGAAAGATCAAGCCACATATACTACATTGTTAAAGCCCTCTGGAGTGGTGAAAGCCTATGGAACCCCAAATCTGAGAGGTATAAAAGCAGTTCAAGCTCCAATATTTCGTTTTTAGCGCAAAATTTATCTATCAAAGTGTTGCTAGCCTATAAAACTTATTAAATACTGCCGGTAAAATCCATTACCTTCAATGAGAACAAAAAACTTGTCAAAGAAACTTACTGCTTAGTGCTTCCACGCGAGCAAATACATTTGACAATTAAAATATTTTCAAATATCCATTCACACGAAAAAGGAGACTTGTCAAAGAAAGTTGTCATAGGCAATTGCTCGTGTAAACGACGCTTAAAGGTTTTAGTACCCCTGACACCTGGACACAGACATCTGCTTTACTATAAGGCTTTTCGCAAGTTGCAACAACAACAACGCGAAAATGACAAGAAGTATTCCCTAGACCCAGGCCCTTTCTAGTTCCGCTTTTCAATCTCAAGCTTTTCCGGCAAATGTTCCTACACCTCGGTAGAACTACACTGCAAAGCCTTAGGACAGCGAAAAGCTGAGATGATAGGCCTTCTCACAAAGAAAACGCAATGCAGTGTTAGGTATTTATCATTATTGAAGCAATTACCATGCTCCACGAATCTGGCAAAAAGGTATGTAAATCTGATACGTTAAATTATGCATTCTCTGCTGATGCTCCCATGCTTTTACACAAGTTTCCTTTAGGGGGTTGCCAACATTTCATTACGAAATATTGTTATAATTTCATATTTGGGACACGAAGTCATAAATATTTCAAAATTTCCTATAATATATTATTTCATATTTCATAATAAAATTCAACATTATCTCATGTCTTGTAAGTAAATGTATTCTAAATACACTTACGTATTAAAAGAATTCGAACGAGGACGAGAAAATGGCGGTTTATTGTCTCCAACCTCCCTTAGGCCCAAAAGTTTGTAGACAGTCTTTATCCCTTCCCCAGGCTCCTCATTCAAAATTTTCGCGCCAAAGAAAAAAAAATTGCTCGCGTCATCCAAAGTGGTCAAATTTAGTTCGCTGTGAGAGTTTTGAAAAGTTTTACAGGTGTAGAAAGATTATTAGGCCGGTAAAGAAAATTTCAAAAAGAAAATCAATGTTCATTAGAATATCAGTCGTGAACTGCGGATTTTTCGGAAGAAATCTTGACAAAAAATGGCTTAAACGAATGCTGGTGAGTTTGCAATTCAGAATTTTAATTCAAAGTTTGAGAATCCCTCGTAAAGTTAAGGGATGAAAGAAAATAACTCGGGCCGTTGAGGATGAATGCGAAATTCAAAACTTTGATTTCTGATCCAAGAAATAAAATGGTATTTATTTTGTTAATGTCTGATTGAATGCAGTCCAAAATGTTATGACTAAAAGTCCCTTTCCTATGCTTTAATTTTATATTAAAGTTTCCAGAAATTCTGTTGCAAAACCAATTTATCCTAACTGTTTTGTACTTTTATTCAAAATCTGATTTATTTTGGTAAAGCCTCTTGTCCGTTTTCATAGGTTTGCTCAGATTTTACATGACATCTCAATACTCAAATTATACTAAAATAACATCATTTTGAAACCTATTTCTTACTGCATATGATGAAATGCAAATAAAAACAAAAAAGCTCGAGATTCCCTCTAAATTTGAAACTTTTTATTCATGTACCCCCTTCCCTATTCGAGTCTTCCAATTTATCAACGGTCGCTGAAAATGTAGGCCTGAAATGAATTAGAGACTTGATAATCTCATTTTAATTTTTGTTTAAAGAAATTTAAGGTCCATTGCTTTCATCTTATCCAAAAATATCACTCCTGTATCATGTAAAGTGGTCATAAATTGTTTTGTAAATCTGGGCCTAATTTGAGTTCAGGACGTTTCAGTGGCCATTTCCACTTCCTCGTTCGAGTACTTTTGATACTGGAGTGTATATACGTATTTCCTTAAAAATATCAATTATTGCATATTTCAAGTACCCCAAAAAGGGGCTCATTTGTCACTCAAGCATATTTCTTAAAGATTATATGAACGGAAATTGTGGCTATTATTGAGCAGACTGTATTGTTGCTCTGCCGAAAGAGGGGGCGTATGAATCATATGACCCCCTTGATGACCTAGCCCTGAACCCATGTGTCTAGGAATAAAGCGTGGTCTTGTTTGTACATTCTACATTACTCCTGGGTGTATAGGGAAAATGCAAGCACACCTCCGTTCAACAGTTCAGCACACGCACAGTATTTCCTCTGTTCAGGGCTAAAGTTAGAGAGGACAGGCCATAGGAGTTAAATTTGTAGGCAGGGCAAATTTTTTGGGTGTTGCCCTTTTAGGAAACTTGACTCCTTTCCATGAAAACTTCTTCCCCAGGACTACCTGTTTTTTTCGCACTTTGCTACATCAATTTTGATAAAAATTGTGATAAAAAAAAGCTCTTTATAAAACAGAAATTAAAAATGTCAAAATGTACATAGATTTGCGGATTATCGTCACTATATGAGTCAAGATTCCATAATATGGTGTCAAAACACCAAAACTTGAAACTTGAAAAGATTGCCAAGTGATTCCTGAAACAAAACTTCGCATTGCTGAACATCTGGGTTGTAAGGTAACCTGCCAAAAATGAATGTGATATTTTCATTATTTGCCAACTGAGAACAGCCAGGGGGGTAATGAAGTATTGCCCTGCGTAGCTAAAGCCCTGCTTTCATTGTTTATATTTCTGGACAGGCAAATGAGATTTCTTTAGAAATGTAAGATAATTTGATTCCTTTTTACAGGCTCCAGGTTCAAAATTCCTCAAAATCAAGATGTATGTCGTCTGATACACAAGATTTCCCAAAGTCTGCAGATGTTGTTGTTGCTGGCGCTGGTGCAATTGGGTCATCAATCGCCTACCACCTCGCGAAGTTGGGCAACAAAAATGTCTTGGTATTAGAGCAAGGAAGGTATTTAATTTCTGTTCATTTTCATAGACTTGAAGCAACTGCCTGGGTCAGTCATTTTTGTAAATAAATCCTCAACCAACAGGGAAATTACTCAATGTTTAGGTTGACCAGCTAGCAAAGGTTCCTTTGATGGAATAACACTTACCAGGGTGCATTCCATACAATTTAATGCCAATGCCCCCTCCCAGCCACTCTAAAATCAAGCAAATAACTTAGTCAGGTTGAAAACCAACATTGATGCACGTATTTTTGGTTGGTGGTAAAAAGGAAAACGAAGGTAATGAATTCCAGAATGAACACTATGAAATCATTAAAGTAAAAAACGAATTTCCTTGTGGTGTAGATTAAAAGCTGAAGTAGCAGCAGCTGTCGAATCCAGGTCTGTGAGATCTCATGAGGTCCCAAATGAATAATTTGCCTCCTTATGTCCTATGAGTTAACAACATGCTCATACCGTAAATCCTTAAAATAAGGCCTATCCCGGAGTAAGCCCCCCCTCGAATAAGCCCCCACAGGACAAAGCTATAAAGTATTACCATCTTCACCTGCAAATAAAATATGAAAAAGTAAACATGGGTTTCATGGTTGTCATAACATTTTGTTTGAGAATAAGCCTTTTTTGTCATCTTTAACATAATTGATAAAGAAAATTGCGTCATTTTATGTCAACCTTTGAAGAAAATGACAAACCCCCCTTGAATAAGCCTCAACCAAAAAAAATCATTTTTGCAAAAAAGCCTGGGGGGCTTATTCGAGTATTTACGGTGCTGAAATTTGCTTTTGTAGACTTGGATGTGGAACTTCTTGGCACTCTGTGGGTCTAGTGGCACAATTTCGTGGTAATTCGCTGCAATGTAACATCTGCAATTATGCCACTGAGCTCTATCCTAATCTAGAAAAGGATACTGGCTATGACACAGGTATATAATAATAATTATAGAAATATTTATACTGGTTACAGCCTTTTCAACGCGAATGGGTACTGTTATCAATAAGGGTCCTGTTGAAAAGATGAGGTATCTCTTTCAATCTGTCTAATTCATTTTCATCTCTTTTTTATTTTTATTTTCCTGCACATGTCTTTACTTTACTTTTTAACCACTCATCAAAACTTTTACCCGCAACCTGCTCTTTTTACATAAACTAGATGGTGAAATAGAATAAATACTGTCATTTTGATTTGTCCACATATCAAAACATATTTGGTACACAAGCATCAATTGAGTACAGCAGAGCTCTCTGTAAATATGACTTCTTCTATAAAAATTAGAACAAAAACCTTTCCCAATTTAGGTACTTGCAAATCTCTGGAAAAATGGTTTCTTAATTCTTTATTTTCATGACCAAATTATGAAAGTAATGAAAATCAGAGGGCTCAATATTGAATTATTTATTTATCATGACCAAATGATGAAAGTGATGAAAATCAGGGTTAGAAGTTCATTGAATTATTTATTTATTATGACCAGGTTACAAGAATTGTGGTGCTGTTATGGTGGCCAGAACGAAGGATAGAGAAATCTTGTTCAGAAGGTTATTGGACAAAGCAAGGTGAGGCATTTTTTAACAAGGTATTCTAGATAAAATCTGATATAAAATGATGAAGAACCCTCGTTTGTGAAGTGTTAGTTGCTTTTGGCATCGTTTCATTCAAAGCTGAGCCGCAACAAGTACTTGGAACTTAATGTCTCTCTGCTCAGAACTCTGCATTTATAGTTGGATGAAGGATAAATAGCTCTCGATCCAGGGACATAAATCGCACTTGATCCAGGGACATAAATCGCACTCGATCCAGGGACATAAATCGCACTAGCCCCTATTAGAAAAGATAACAGCAAACTGGAGATGAGTCTTCTGGTTGCCTCAGACCGCAGTCCACCAAAACCCGACGGCCATGTTTCAGTTTACGTAATTATGAATCTGTTGAACTAAATTCTGATTTATTTATCATTTCATTCAGACAATACAATGTGCCATGTGAGATCATTTCTCCAAAAGAGGCTCAAGATTTATATCCACTTCTGAGGATAGATGACATACGAGTGAGTAATTGTTATATTCGTGTATTTTTCAATGTTGATCAATCTTTTTCTCTCACAATTTGTTCAAAAAGCTTTACATGAAGTTGTTGTAGCTGGTTACTTATCTTATCTCTTATCTAAAAAAGGATTTGTTGTTATTTTGTCAGATGGCGGTTTGGTCTCCTAACGATGGTGTCGTTAATGCAAGTGACATCTGTCAGTCTCTCATGAAAGGGGCTACTCAGAATGGTTTGTATAAATTCATTAGGAAGTGCTAAATCTAAATAGCCTACATCAAATGTTTAATAATCTCCTATTTGTCCTATACACCAATTAGTCCGCACCTTTCTCGTTGGCCAATCTCCATACCCTCAGGTATCATTTGTTAGGTTTGCTTTTGGTTCTTTTTCTAACTTACTACTCTGATTATTGTCGGAAGCGAAGCTTCACGGGTTATTATGTTTCACTATGTCTTTGATTTTTCTTGCCATCCTCAAGTTCTGTACCGATCAAAAGACTGTCCTGACGTACTATTCTGATTAGTGTCAGATGCAAAGCTTCAGTAGTTATTATGTTTAGCTAGTTGTTCTCGATTTTCATAACCATTCTCAAGTTCTGTACCGATCAAAGACTGTTCTGAAGTACTACTCTGATGAGTGTCAGATGCTAAGCTTCAGTACAAATTATGTTTCGCTATGTCTCCGATTATCCTCATCCTTTTGTTGTTGTTTCGATTATTCAAATATTTATGCGGATATTTTCCATTAAGGTGTCAGATTTGTGGAGGGTGTTGGAGTAAAAAACGTGGCAACCGACGGGAAGCGTGTTGTGGGGGTTGACACGGATCATGGCTTCGTTCATTGCGAGAAATTCATCAATTCTTCTGGCCTGGTGAGGTCTATTCTTTATCCAACCCTTTTTTCTAGTTCATGTGCACTATTTCTCCTAAAACATAGAGGCTTAGCTTCATTTAGTTATATTTAATGACCGAGCTCCCTCTGAATTCTAAAATTGATGAAATGGAATTTTGGTGTAGCCTTTATTAGTGATGACGTCACAAGAATCTAGGTTTAGAATTTTTGCAGCTTGGGTCCATAATCTGAAATAGCTTCAAAAATAACACCGTATGGATGCAAATTCACCTCTGTATGTTGAATATTGACTGGAATTTGACCATTTTAAAAGTTAACTTTCAATAGGAAATCCCTGTATTTTTTGACAGGTTCATAAAGTCTAGAACCAGCCGAAAAATACAGGGATTTCCTATTGAAAGTTTTAAAATGGTTTCGGAGTTGCTCATGGAGCAAAATGGAGAATTCACTTTTGAATCTTCGAATATATTTACGTAGGAACCAAACATTCCTCCACTTTATTAATTATACTCGTCATGTCACTAACTTAAGACTCTTTTGCCGAAACTCACTCGATTTTCAAATTAATTTGAATTAGATATCTTACTAAAAGTTGAGCTTACAGATGATAGAAAATATACTATAGTCTTGTTACTCCAATCATACTGCAATTGAAAATTTAAGTTGATGATTAAAGTTTCTAAAAGCATTTTCGATTTCTTCCACAGTGGGCAAGAGATCTTGGATTGGTGAGTATTAATGGGACGATCTTCCAATTCTATTTTTCATTTGTCCCTGTTTGTCCAGGAAATATTTTCTTTCTCGATCATAATCTGTGTGGAAAAGTATCCTATTATCTCGAGTTCATTTCTTCTTTATCCTTCTTCCGAAGTTCCCCTTCGTTTTAGCGATGTGACACCCCCGTAAATCTGCCAGTTCATCCTTGTGAACATTTCTACATCGTCACCAAACCAATGGATGGCGTGCATCCTATGTTGCCAACGTTACGAGATCACGATGGTTACTTCTACGCACGTGAATGGAGTGGTGGCATCATGATTGGTGGGTTCGAGCCTGTTGCTAAGCCCTGTTTCTATGAAAATGGCACCCCAGAAAAATTCGAGTTTCAGCTACTGCAGGAAGACTGGGAGCATTTTGGTGAGTAAATCTCTGAATGCGTTTTTCTTGCTTCTCCCTGAAATCAAAAATGATATTTGTTGATTTTACAAGCATATAGAGGCACGAGGATCGCATGGCACTCTGGTATTGCTGAGGTGTTGTTGATTGCTCAGAGAAATTTAGCTTAGAATGTTCCGATTTGTTGTTGGTTGGCTTTAAACGAAGCGTTATACGTCAATTTGGACACGGCTAGTTGTTTCTATATCTCCATCCTTTCAAAGTATTTGAGCAAAGTATTTTATATGTAAAGACACGGATCATAAAGACATCACACGTTAATCCCTTGAAGCACTGTATATAAACCAGATAACTTGAGAAGAAGCAGGATTTAGAAAAATCAATTGAGATAATTTGTGAGAATGGAAATGACCCGCCCCGCAGTGGTAGCACTCTAGAGTACGAATCTAGGGTTAGTTGGTTCGAGTCATACCCGAGTCATTTTCATTCTCACAAATTTTCTCCATTGATAGACCAGTTGATAATTGATCTTCAAAATTCGGCCCTATAATAAGATAAATTAGTTTGGTCATAAATAGGACGTGATAGGGCCAAATTTTGAAGATCATCATTAACCCTTCTATACATTGTACGTCAAAGGAATAACGTGTGATATCTTTATTATGATTCGTGTCTTTACGATATGAAGTTTACAATTTCGTTTATGGCCTCGTTAAGAGTTAAGTATCAAGAACAAAGTATGCTGTTGTGCAGTAAAATGTTTCGAAGCTGAAGTTTGAAGTCTTAAGATTTTCTTACCTGTGTTTGTGGAATGACACGGTAGTAAAATGATACGCGATAAAAAGTGTGAATATTTTTTATTCTGGTAGATGCACGAAGTTATTTCTGTTGTTGTCAAGGACAACGGTTCTTGTATAACTAGGATTTATGTCTAGGATCTTAGTTATTCAAGTTTTGCCCGCGTTTCTCGATGGTTAAAACATTTTCTCCCCCCCCCACCCTATCCCTCTTTCTATTGGTTGTTTGAGTATATGATTTGTTTAGTATTTTCTTGTTTCTGGTAGTCTTTCTGTAGGACAGGTGCATTGACTGGTAATTTGGCTATTTCGGTTTCAATCGCCGACCGTAACAAGCTATGGAGAAGTCGCTGGCAAAACCGGGCCAATTTTTCCTGCAATTTTAGTAGTTCGATTTAGTTATTTAATGAAGGCCAATTGATTACTCTAGAGATAATAAGATTTTGTCTTAGGATCTAATTTGTGTTAGGGTTGGTTATTTTATGGAATCTGATTTGATTTCAATTTGTTTCAGAAATCCTGATGAACGGCATGACTCATCGAATTCCTGCTCTGGAGAAGGCCGAAATTCGTCAGTTTGTGAACGGGCCTGAAAGCTTCACTCCTGACGGAAAATTCCTTTTCGGAGAAACTCCAGAGGTGGGTACGTTGCCATTTTCTTAAAGCAAACATCTTTTAGAGAAGCTGCTTATTCAGTCGAATAATATTATTGTAGATGACTCCTTCAAGCAATGGTTTCATTAAATTACTTTAGCAATGGTTTTATCAAATTGCTTATAAGGTGAAAATCAGCTATAGAATCAATGATGTGTTTTTAAAGCCATAATTAGGGTGGTCAAGAAGAAGTGACAGCCATTTTGGTAGGAGCAAAATGAATATCGCGTAATAACTTGTTATAATTGTTTTTGACTTGCAGGTTGAGAATTATTTTGTTGCTGCTGCAATGAACTCAAACGGCATCATGACAGCAGGTGGTATGGGTAAGCTCACGGCAGAGCTTGTCACTCATGGGACATGCTCTTGGGACACGTCCATGATTGACATCAAGAGGTTCCCGAGCGAGCTGAACAACAAGTTGTTCTTACGAGACAGAGTCAAAGAGGTTCTTGGTCGACATTATACTATCGATTATCCGAAGGCCTCGCCAGAGCGTGCCAGGAAGTTCATTTGCTCGCCTATCTTTGATGTTTTCGATAACAGCGGAGCTCAATGGGGTGAAAATATGGGCTGGGAGGTTGCGAATTATTTCTCTGAGGATGGAAAAGGTAGGTTGTCGTTTCTGGACACTTGTGCCTAATCTCAATGGGATTTGTATTCTTACATGTTTATATCGTGAATTTCATCCTATACTGCCTACGGATGTTTTCTGCGTGCCTAGAATATGCATCTTCTGCAAACATGGGCCTAATTCATGGCTTCACGATTCAGGTCCTCGGGGTGGAAGATGTTAATTCTAATTCCATCGCTTCACATTTATAGCATGAAGAAGTCAGATGATCGTTTCTAAATAATTTTGCCAAATCCTATAACATGACAATGATTATACAATCTATTTATAGTGGGCTAATAAAGAGCAAAAACTGCTTACACAAACAAAAAGTGCTTGATTCTTTTCAGTTTCAGATATACTTTCTTGACTGAAAATTGGAAATCTATTGAAAAATGTTCTGTTTTATGAATTTCATTTTATATCAACTATCATGTATATGATATATCATTAATTGTTATAGATTTTCCTCTGACATTTGGTAAACCTGGTTGGCTGGGATGTGTGGAGAAGGAATACAAGGCTTGCAAGGAAGGAGTTGCTCTAGCAGATTTGTCCTCGCAAAGCAAATTTGAAATAACGGTAAATGTATGAATCATCACTTTCGTGAAACAGTTCGACGATCATCCAGGGGGCTTGGTTTGCTTGTACAGTTTCAAAATTACTCGGGGGATATATTATTTGCTTGAATTTGACAGTGATCTAGGAGATTGTAATGTTCGATTTGCTTAAAAGAAAGCCATATACGTCATTATTATATCCATGTCTCTTCTTACTTGATGATAACATTGTAACTCTGAATGGAAACTAATACTTGTCAACTGTGGCTATCAAGACCATAAAGCCTTGATTAATCTTAGGCAGAATGACAGTGGACTATTAAGTAGAATAGTATACATAGGACCCTGAGAACTGAATGTCGATTTTCATTCCTGATACCTCTTTGCAATACTTTGTTTGCTGTTCTAAGATGCTGTCACTATTTACGTGACCTCTAATGCAGTACTAACGTCTGTGATTTTGATATTCACTTGATCGGTAGCTTCATAATCACAATTTCCTGTTATTTCATTTCAGTCCAACACTCCTGATAGATCTCTGGAAAGCCTACAGAAGATCTTTGCAAAAGACGTTGACCTGGAAATAGGGCAGTTTGTAAAAACAGCTTTACTGACAAAGGACGGGAAATATAAAGGTGTAGCAACTGTCTGCAGGGTATCTGACAAGAGGTATCGCATTAAATATCAATTTTGCCTTATGCCTTAACTGATCTAGATCTAAAACTCGAATGAACTTTAACCAGGTATTGTTGAAAATAATCTAAGCACACTGCAGCTATTCCAAGTCCATTGTCTGTCCAACTGGACTCTCAGTGATGATTGGTTGCTTCTTAATACACCAATCATTCACCTGCTTTCTTATTGGCTGATTTCGATCCTTTTCTGGGTATGAAAATTCGTTAGGTTTCGTTTTTGTTCTCTTTCTGATGCACTGCTCTGGTTTTGTACCGATCACAGATTGTTCATCTATCTAACTTGTTCATCATATGTATTAAATCTTTCATCTTTGTATATTAATTCTTTTGATATATCTTTTCAGATGGCTTATCTTGACTACTCGTGCTCAGCACAACCATTTACTACCCCACTTGAAGAAACACCTCGAGTCTGCTACCATCCAAGATGTTACTACAAAATATTCATCGATTGGTATCTTAGGCCCATCAGCTGCAAGTGTTCTTGGTCAGTTGACAAGAACATCTCTTGAAGAGGGAGACTTTGCCGTAGGGCAATGCAAGGTGAGATATCAGTTCGTTAAATTTTCCAATTCTTTTTTGATTTTCTGAAAATGTTCTTTTGAAATTGAACTTAAAGACAAGCCCCTATCTAAATCAAGCCTCTCTAATTTCTATGCCATAAAGACCAGGTAACATGAAATTATTAATTGACGAGTTCTCAATATCCCATGATAAATACCTCTAATGATGTTAAAACCGGGATTATTTGCATTTTGTAATTATATTCTGATGTTATAACTTCGTTACCTCTGATTTTTAACAATATCTGTGAGATGAAAAAAATTTGCTTTGATAAAAAACAGCACCTTGCTATTTCATTGTTGTTTATCTCTACTTTTACAGACTGTTGATTTGGGTTATGCTACCAACGTGATTCTCTCTCGCGGCTACCTCAACAGCGAAAACTATTGGGAAGCCTTGGTTCCCACCGAGGTACGTTGGATATTTAACTTTATTCCTTCATAATTTTAAGAAGTAAGAATTTAATGTAAGATCACGACTCTTTTTCCCCTTCAAATTAGCAATTTTCTATGTAAGTAGTATCCTATGAAGAAAAAGACTCGTAGGACAAAACTCTCCATCTCGACAAGTCTGTTTTGTTGTTACCCTCTCATCAGGAGATGTACAGCTTAGTGCATATAGCTCTACTCTATGTATCGAGCAATTTTATGGTAAACCGAGCTACAGACTTCGTAAGTAGTATCTTAAGTAGTAAAATCCACAAGGATAAAAACTATTTATCTTTTTACTTTACTCTCTAGCAATACTTAATCATATATTCTTTCAGTTTGCTCGAGGCCTCTTCCAACTAATCAAAGATGGAAGTCGAGACTTCAATTTCAGACTGGTTGGCCAATTTGCTTTAGAAACTCTTCGTCTAGATGCTGGTATTCCAGAATATGGTGTAGATCTAGGGCCTACGTCATTCCCAGCTCAATTCGGAAATGCCTCATTTGTTGATGCCGAAAAGGTAATTTTGATTATTTATTTTTGGTTTACTTGGAAACACAATTATTCATACTCACCCTTGGCAATGTCTGTTCAGTAATATGGAGATTTTGCAGTAATTACAAGGTTTTTTGGTAGTGTGAAGGCTGTTTAGTACGATGGAGATGGTTCATTAATTTGTAGGATTTGCAGTAATGTGGAGATTGTTCAGTAATTTGAGGGTTGTTTATTCCTGAAGGGAACATTTTTTAGTAATGGGGTGGGATTTTATCAGCAATGTGGAGGATTTTTAGTCATTAATGGTTCTTTACTATAGCTCCTTGATTTATATAAGATAATAAATTAACATAATAAGATGGGTTTACCCTAATTGTCGAAAATTGCAAAGATCCTAATACTTTTTTTTTATTCATTAGTTAGAATATTTTTTTTAATTTTTTTTTTTTATACATCAATCTAAAATCTTACAATAACAGAACATGGTTACAGGACGATACCACAAGGAGAATGAGAATACATTGCAACCCTGTGGCTTTAACATTTAACATGAAACATTTAACATTTACACGAAGATATTACAGCATAAACTACAAGCTACGAAAAGAAATGAAATGATACAAACATGATACAAAGGTGGGAGGAGGAGAGGAAATCTCATTGAAATGACTTAAGAAAATCTTTTTGATGATTTGATGAACTCAAGAGTTGCTTTAATGATCGCTTTGTTTGATTCAAGGGGTAACCTTTCATCACCGTACAAGATTATTGAAACTAAATCCTCATTGGAAAGGTTCAACAAACCGCATGAAAGCAAAGTTGCTTGTACCTGGCTGAGGAGACTATTTCTTTGCAGATGGTATGAGTGGCAATGCAGCAAGAAATGTTCCGTGTCCTCAACGCCATCGTTTATAGGACACACTGGGTTTAATGTGTCATTGGAATTGTGCCTAAACTTGTGAAGATTAAGTGCACTTAACCCAACTCGAAGTTGTGTGAGAGTGGCTAGTCCTTTAGGATCATGAATACCAAATACTTGTTTTGGAGCGGGACGAATAATCTTATTTAATTTTGCCTTGAAGACACCCAATGAGGGTGCGTTTCGTGTTTCTGGATCAATATTCTCCCATTCTGCCAGACAATGAGGATAGAACGTTGATTTATATTTGTCTGTTCTTGCATATATTTGCCCAATCGCTGCTCTCGCTCGAAAAGAGTAAGGGAGTTCATGAAGATGTGGAATAGGGTCTCTGGTATAGGCAGGTGTAATATAATTGATAATCTTATAGAAAAGGACAAGACGTCGGCTCCATCGCCGAAGATCTAGGGTCTCCCAACCAAGCTCTTCAAGTAGTTTCTTTCGGGAAGTACCTTTCCATGCACCTGTTATTGCTCGGGCTGCATCAAGATGTGGGCGAACATATAGCTTATACAGTTCATTGAGCGTTTTCCGAGGCAGGTATCTGGACATAAAGCGTAGCATCCCAACTCCTTGTCTGGTTTTAGAAATAATTGACTGAATATGACTAGAGAATGTCAGTTTAGAGTCCAATATGATGCCAAGATGTTTATGCTCGTCAACTCTTACGACTTGCGTGTCATTGAAAAAGATAGAGGGGTGATTTAATGTGGTGCGTTTCTTAGAGAATATAACCTCGACAGCCTGCTTTATGGGGTCAGGATTAAAAGACATTCTCCACTGGTGCGCCCACTCTTGTATGGTCCTTAGATCGTGATTCATGTCCGAAGCTGCTTGCTCAGTATCACAAACAACGGTGAAGAGTGATGTATCGTCAGCGAATAGCTTCACTTTACACTTGATGTTATCTGCCAGATCATTTATATAAATCAAAAAGAAGATAGGTCCTAAGATAGATCCTTGAGGGACGCCGGCTGATATATTACCCCATTCTGATGTTTTGCCATTGAGGAGTGTCCGCTGTTTTCTATTTGCCAGTAAACTTTGGATAAGGGATAGCAGATTGCCAGAAACTACACACCGACGTAGCTTGTATATTAAGCCTTTGTGCCACACACGATCAAAAGCTTTTGAAATATCAAGGAAGACAGAGCGAACATCGAGTGTAGGATTGCAGTCGAAAGCAGCAGAGATTGTATGAACTATGGACAGTAGTTGGTTAATGGTTGAGTCACCAGGGCGAAAGCCTGACTGGTTAGGGTTGAGTAAGCCGTTGACATTCAGGTGTTGGTAGAGACTATCAAAAATGAGTTTCTCGAAGATCTTTCCAAATATTGGAAGCAGTGAAATAGGTCTGTAATTTTGTTTAATGTTTTTGCTATTTTTCTTATGAATAGGAACAACGTTAGCTCTTTTCCAAGCATCAGGAAAGGAGCCATGCATTATGCAAGAATCAAATATTATTTTCAAAGGCACTAAAAGAGAACTGTCGCATATTTTTATCATTCGTACTGAAATGCCATCCCACCCGTGCGCTTTATTTGGATTTAATGATCGAATAATTTTGAGCAACTTTTCATCTGAAATGGCGATGTTAGCAAGTGGTGGTACATCTAAGATTACTTCATCAGGAATCTCACTTCCTGTATCTAGAGTACTACATTGAACAGTGAAATAGTCATTGAATATTTTGGCCTTGGCTTCAAAGTCTAAAACGAAGACATCATTTTCCAACAAGGGAGGAATTAACGGCACTTTCGTTTTGTTTAATATCTTGTTAATTAAAGACCAATATCTCTTATTACCAGTATCAGAATTTGAGAGGGTCTCTGCTATTTTCATAAAATATTTATTCTTCGCATCCTCGATGGTTTTTGATGTGCGGTTTATCAAATGCTGGATACCTTCCATTTTATCATCTGGCTGACCATTCCTCATGAAAGTCTTGTATGCACGATTCTTTTTTTGGATCATGCTCTTTATAGAGCGAGTTATCCATGGGGCGTTTTTGGGTTTTACAGTGACAAGATCGTTTGGAATGAAATTGGAGAACATATTCAGTAAAACTTCATTCAAGATTTCAACTTGATGACTTGGGCATGTAATATACAGTGACAAGATCGTTTGGAATGAAATTGGAGAACATATTTAGTAAAACTTCATTCAAGATTTCAACTGGATGACTTGGGCAAGTAATATTCTCTAAGGCCTCGCGCTAGTTAAACATTTCAATGCTTTTCCTGATTGCTGCAGTGTTCGCTTTATCATAATACCATAGCCTTCGCTGATAAGGGGGTGGAGCAGGATTTTTGATGGAGAGCATTCCATAGATGATTTGATGGTGGCATTGATCATGCAACGTTGGATGAACACCAGACTCAAGAAAGAGATTCGGCTGGTCCGTGAATATTAGATCTATACAAGATTTTGATTCACCCACAAAGTGTGTTGGCTCAGTAATCAGCTGGTTTAGACCAAGGTCAGATGTGAAAGGCTCGAAAAGTTTGCCCTCGTAATTATCATTATCATTCTCCCACCACTGAGACGAACGACAGTTGAAATCTCCAGTTATTATCGTACTATAAGGGTTCTCCGCAGCCAACGTAGACAGCATTTGTTCAAAAGTGTTCATAAAATTTTCAAACTCAACATGACTTTGACTAGGGCTTCTATAAACCACAACAAAGAAATACTTTTTCCTGTCAAGCTGGATTTCGCAAATGATGCATTCTGGGAGAATCTCCAACTCAGGATGCCTGATAGCAGGAAAAGAATCTTTTACGTAGAGCCCAACTCCGCCACGTTTAATATCTAATGGGTGGTTATTGTTGAGAAAGGTATACCCATCAATACCTAGTTTGCTTTTATCCACCTTGCTGTCGAGGTGAGTCTCTGTAATTGCCATTAAGTCATAATTATATACTGAATTGTAGGCCTCAAGGAGGGAAACACGGAAAAAATCATGGGCCGCGATGCTGTTTAGGTTCCAAGTGCAAAACCCAAATATTCCGGAATATGGACCAGGATTTTCCTCAACGTCACCGCTTAATAGAATTGACTTAAAAATGACCCATTGAGTATAGTGCATGTAGAGAAACGCGCACACTACATAACCATAACAATACAGAAACACTACTTTTCGTATAACAGCACAACTGCAGTTGCTACAGAGCTGTATGAGTGTTAAAACAGTCAAATTCCAAGTCAAATGAAACACCTTTTTGCAACTGGAGTAAGAATGAGCAAAAACGTGCAAGAAACTGAACTGCGAACATCCGAAATACAGTAATATTCCCTGGGTGATCATGGAAAATGGAAGTATAAATATCGCTAGAGTAATGAAGATGTAGCAAAAGGTATACAGCCTGAGGACATGCCACATCATCAAACTTGCCCGAATAGATAAAGGCATACGCAAAGTAACGCATGAATACAGCCTGAACAAACCTATCGCCGCGCGCCACTGGTTCGTGTCAACCAACATCAGCCCAACATCTCCCCAACCATACAAAGCAAGAAACAAAGCGATTCATAAGGCAAACCCAGAATGGAAATTTCACGAGATTTCCTCCCAACCTAAATAAAAACATGACAAAGAAAACATGGAAAAATAAAAAACTAAAAACAACATTAAACCAAGACCGCTAGTTAGAATATGATCACATGCAGACGAATTTCTGAAGCCCTGACTTGTGTGGAAGTGGCCTCTTTTTGAAACTTTGAATAGTCACGTGTTGTCAATTACAGCCTCGAACACTAGCTGTTTTTGGTGATTCATTTCATTCAACATTTCCCAATATTTTTTCCAGGCTGCACCATTTATCGGGAAAGAAGTCGTTAGTCAGTGTTCAAGTAACAAATTCTCCTTCATGAAGCTGGCTATTGATAACGTCCAAGATGAGAACTGGCTTTGGGGTGGAGAGCCTGTTTATGTTGATGACGTCTTGGCTGGGAACCTAACCACAGCTTCGTACTGCTTCGACCGGATGCAACCGGTTGCCTTTGGCGTATTGGATGAGGGTTTAGTTAGCGGGTCTAACTCCATTGTTGTCAAAATAGCTGGCGCTCACCATGCAGCTACCATTTTACCAATTAATTAGATAGGAATTATTAAGGTGTGGTCACATGATTCTAAGGACCTGACCACATGACTTTAAGGCTCTGATCACGTTTTTAAAGTTCCTGATCACGTGTTTACAAACTAAAGTTAAAATGGATTTTAGTTGATTAATGAAATTTATTTAATGAAATTAATTGAAATTAAAAGAGAATTTAGAATTAAAGTTCCTGATCACATGATTTTAGGGTCCTAATCACATGATGTCAAGGTCAAATCATTTTTAGTTTTAAAGATAGTTGAAAATACACCATATAATAGCATTGCTAAGATTATATGAGTTTGAGAATGTTTCGAATATTAATTTACTTAGAATATCCTCCATTCAGTGATCGTAAAAATTCGAAAAGAAACGAGAAGAGCTTGTCAGTATTTCACCCATATAAATAAGAAATCTTGCGTCCGTCCAGTAAAGTACAGTGCGAAATCAAAATAACAACCATCGTAGTGTTTTTCCATCACATAGTTATAACAGGTTCACTAGTGTGTACATGATGGTTCATGAAACATCAAGCAAAGTAGATTCTTCTGAACATTTCTACTCCTCCAAACACTTTATAGGCATAGCCACAAATTAAACAATGAATGAAAGTTAAAGCGTTAGGTTGCAGCTAAGTTATCAACGAATACTCTTATGTCAGACAAATTTTATATCATTCTTCATTATCGTAATTCTAAATCATGATATTATAGTCATATTTTATAAAGATAGCAAATTTTTATAATTGATTATTCCACTGAATCAGTGGAAAATGATGAATTTTCAATGATGAGTAACTTTAAGTAAATTATTACTGATTGTCATTTTTTGCTTTTAGTCTCTTCTAGTTCTTGAACAGTCTTACTGGAAATTTGCTTCAATACCATGGAATTTGGTTTTTTTCGTCTTTTGTAATACACGCATTTTTTTCATAAGCCATTTCAGCTCGAGATCAGTACTCAAAATTGCTTAGCAATTGCTTAGCTTTTTATACTTGAAGATTTGTTTCTTAGAACACTATCTCACAAGTTTATTCACCACAAATATCAATAGTATCTTGCATACAAAAGTGTGCTGGAGTACTAATATCCACTATGACCTACTTCTCTACAGCTGCTGCACGATTTTCATGCCAATAGAAACAGAGCTTAAATTTTCAAATTGCTTAGCATTCCTCTATCCAGTACTGGAATTGCTTAAGTTTTTGTCTTGTCGACCACTGACTTGCTTATAAAGCAATTGCTTATAAAAATGCATATACAGATTTAGAGGCCCCAATCCAAAAGGGATAACGGACATACCGATACCCCTATAGAAAAAGAATAGTAAAATAACTCAATTCAATTCAATCAAATTCCCATAACAATTTTATGTTGTTGTGGTTGCTCTGTTGTTTATTGCTGTTTCTCTGATTTCTTCTTCGCCTTCGGCATCTTTATTTGCCTAACCCTATCAAGGTTGCTGGACCATTTTCAAGTTATAATCGAAGCCTTGGGGATTGTTTTTTCTTTTGATTACGGTAAGAATTATTTAGTTCCATTCAAATTGTGTTTGAAGACGGTCGTTTAGTAGTAAGTACCACCCTCAAGCCCAGCATCATAGCATCGACACCTGAATCATCTAGGCTCAACAAGTTAGGCCTATTTTGGGTTAGCGATTGTTTCCAAGCTTCAAAATCTTTCTTGTTAGTATTATGCAATTGAAGTGAATTGAACTGAACGCTTCTAAACGCCTCCAAACCATTCTAAAAATAAAAACCCTCCGGACCCTCATTTAATGGCTACAGCAATTATTTCTGAGCTCTAAAGAGTGCCTTTTGTAATTAAAGTGAATTTCAGGAGTTTCTTGGCTAGTTTTGCATTATAATGGTTCAGAAAAGGGCTCAGTAGATTCAAAGGTATAGAGGAGTTTAGTGAGAGTTGTTGCGGAGTTTAAAAGGGTTAAGTAGGGCTAAGTAAGATGAATTAAGAAAAGGGCCCAGTTCAATTCACTTCAATTCCTTTAAAGTAGCAAGAGTGATTTCGAAGCTTGAAAACAATTGCTAACCTGCCAAAATACATCCCTCGAAAGCGTGATCAGACCGCTCTGCCACAGACTACCTACCCGTCAAGAGTTTGTCGATCAAAATCAGAACATCCCCTTTGACAAACTAAAGCTACCAAAACTACTGTAGTTCAGGGTGATTAGAGGCAGGAAGGTGAATACCAAGGACAAAAAAACGGACCAAAGATTTGGACATTGGAGATTAGGTTACAGGTTTCTGATTGTGCAATATTACGTATGATATAAAGATCAAATTATTTCAAAATGGGAAGGCCCTCTTTAATTTTCGAAGTCCACAATCTTTGTTCCTTTTCTGTCCCTATCCACCTTCCTTTCCCTATTAACCCCAAACCACGGTACCTATTTCTTGACCACAGCATTGAAATGTAACTTTTGTAAATGATCATGAGAAATTGGACTATTTGACAATAAGGCTTGGTAACTATTCATAAACCTATTTGTTCGTAGCTCTCAGGGCTCATTGAAATGGCTACGGCCTTAATCTTTCATGGCTTCACTGATGAATTTTATTATCTACACCAAAGCTATTGAGCTTATATTGTGTAGATGAGAGAGTTTGTTTTCTGATATGGAACGATAATGATAGTAGCAAAGAAAAAAAGGTTTTGGTCCAACAGCGGCCGACAAACTAACTACTAATTACTACCTCTTCTCCAGCTTCAACGTTGATGTATACAAACATGCCACATGTGACTTGTTAATCCTGTTTACTGATTTCAGGCCATGAAACTTGATGTGAGAAACCAACAGACCAGTTTGGGTGTGATTCTTATTTTCACTCAGCTATGGTTTGCTGGAAGTAAAACTCATACTGAGACATCATGCACTCTAGATCATCTCTCAGCCGATGACATCACTAAGTCGGTCAGCCATCGCTGTGTACTGGTGGCGATGACAACTACACAAGACATACTCCTTTCCACACTAGGTAAACTTTCCTGCCTTTTTGAAAATGAAACTGGTGTAAAAATTGGTATATTTGATATGGGTAATGATATGGAAGATACTGGGAGATATAGGGAAATTAACTGGCACCTAGAAAGTCAATCAAATAATCTTGCGTTCTTTGAAAAAACAAAAGAAGACAGGACGTGCTTACTGCCAATGCCAAAGAAGAGAGTAAAGGCATTGCCTGTAAATGCTGCGAAAAGAGTACCAGATCTAGTGAATTTCTTGAATGAGAATTGTGGCACATATATTGATCCAATAAACGGTAAAACAGATGCAGGCTACAGGAGGGACGAGGTACTGGCTAACTTGTTTCACGTTCCCACTGAGAAAGGGCATTTGAAAGTTGACACTGCCAACAATGATCAGATGCCAGTACTAGCAAATTGCGAAGAAATATCGCCACCAACTCAAGAACATTTTGTGAAAGAGTTCCTATTCAAATCAAAACCAGTTGTGATTAAAGGTGGGGTTGAGCACTGGAGTGCTATATCCAAATGGACAAACGACTATCTTCGATCTACCTATGGCAACAGAGATACCCATGTGAAGATGACCCCTAAGGGCGAGTACGAGGGCTGTGATTTGACAACCAGCTTTGAAAACTACAACACATTCAAAATTCCTGAAATAGTCAAATCGAAACTTAGACACCCAGAGCTAGTTGTAGTTAGGCCTGCCACGATGAATATGCAGTTCTCCCAATTCATGGATCTCGTTGAGAATCCGCAAAACATTTCTGCTTACTTAGAATACACATCCATCCCTGGAAATTTCAAAGAATTAGTTCATGACATTATAGAGCCTGGATTTCTTAGAGATATTCTTAAACTTCAAGACCTGAATATTTGGCTGAGTGATGGGAAAACACTAGGGAAGCTGCATTTTGACCCATTCGACAATCTCTTATGTCAGCTGAAAGGAACCAAAACAGCCATTTTGTTTGAGCCTCAAAAGAATGAAAATCTATACGAAGCTCACATACAAGAAGCTTATTTGCACTATGATAAAGGAACCAACGTATTTCGCAACCATAAACTTGCGGATAGCACGTCGATGGTTATGTCTCCTATAAACATACTGAAGCCAGATTATGAGAAGTTTCCAAAATTTCAGAATGCTAGGCCTCTGAACTGTACAATCAGTAAAGGAGACATTTTGTATATGCCTGCGTTTTGGTGGCACGAAGTTCAGTCTTACCCCGACGCTATGGAGAAGCGCAATCTTGCGGTCAATTACTGGTACAAGCCATTTCTAACGAAATTATTTCCATGCCCGGAATGCAAACTTGATGTGAATGAGATGTATAGACATCTATTAGAACAGTTCTGAATTGTAAAAAAGAGACAAATTGCATAAGAAGTACTATGTGATCCAGTTAAAATCAACACTAACCTTTCATTCGTATGCCCTTTAGTACTTTGATAACGGACATACGCCTGAAACGTTAGTGTTGATTTTAATTATATCACATGGTACTTCTTATACAATTTGTCTCTCTCATTTGTCTTAATATAGTACCACACGCAACAAACAATTTATGACTACAGTTCTGAATTGCAGTTGTGAATTTCTAGAAATATGAACTTAATAATGAAAATCAACAAAAACAATCAACCACCCAGAACTACAAAACATTAGGTAGCAGTCTTCAGCTCTACCACAAACATAGCTTTCTACTACCCACGTGAAAAGCTTGCTTGCCTCCTGAGTACCAGAAGAGTAGGTCATGTCATACAGTAACGTGTACCTTCATTTAACAACGTGTAAAAATGGCCTAATCTCGTTTTGAGATGCATTTACGTCATGTGAGTGCTGCAATCAATTACGTTGTGCAATGGACTGAAATGCTCAGGTCGTGCGTCATACCTCTTCACAAGTATTGTGCAATAATGCAACACACAGAATCAAACCGACTTGAAGCTTTCTAACCACAATTTGCAGAACAAATCTTGCAAGGTCACGGCATGCTGGTACAGTGGCAGCAGTACACTGTCTTACAACCCAAATTCACATGTGCATCGTTTTCAAGATGAGTAATCGTTTCCACTGCTTCTTCCTCTTGAAGTTGTTTACAAGGCTGAGCAGATATGTCACCTGCGTGGTTTGCAAGACGAAATAGAAACATGCACGCAGCAGCTGCTTCGTGACGTAGTAAATCCGCCATTGAAATAGCGCCTAGATGTTGCTTTGCGGCCTCGCTAATCTTAGACGTTGTGAAAAGAAACTCGTAAGAAGCAGGCCTTTATCCCTTTCCTGTCTCCGTATTTTCTGTTTTACTCGATATACAGGTATTCACTCGTCATTTCAAGACATAGCCTGTACGAGACGGTTCTCTGCTGTTCCAAGCGTTGATTGAAACAGACGAACGTTGTGAGTGAACAGATAGACATGAGTATATCGAAACTGCTGAGCAGTCAATGAAACTGGCAGATCAATTATTCAAAGGATTAGATATTTCATATCTATAGATTTGGTAATCACGAAGAAGGAATGGAATATGTACAAAATGATTGAAAGTTGTTACCCAACCTGACAAAATGCTACTTTGGCACGAATTTCATCTTCTTCGCGTTTCCAGTGTCATTCTTTCCAAAATTAACTTGCGAAGCGTCTTTAGTGCAGATATTCGGAAAGCGTCATCTGTCTATAAAAAACAGCTGTCAGTGACTACATATAAATCTCGTTGAATAATAGCAGAAAAATCTTCACAGCCTTTTAGCTTCAGCAGAACAACCGAGCGAAAGTCATATCATTTGAACCATCCAGTACTAATTCAGCTTTGCAGCTCTTGAATGTGTTGATTGCAAACGGAAGCGAATCAGGAACCGAGTATAGAAAACATTTGTAACAAGCGTGAATAAACATGTTGAGGTGCGAGGAAGAACTCGTAGCAAGCTTGAGTTCTTTGCGGATGGGAAACATTAGAAAATGCTGGCACTGTAGCATTGAAGCTAAAATGTCAGACCACAGGACTCTTTGCAAGTCTACACCACAAAGCATATTTCGCAAACAGAAAAATCCGTTTTCAGCACATAGTTTTCCCCCGTGCATTCACACGCAGAAAGACACTACTTCAGCGCAACGTCTTTGCACGTGTCAAGTCCAGAGAAATCTTCCTGAAACTCAGAATTTTTGTCGTACGCAAAAAGATCTTTCTGCACAACAGACTTTTTGCAGGTGTCGTACACAGAGAAGCCCAACGCCATTCTCTCTACCCAGGTCTCCTTGTGTCCATTTATGTATTATTGGCAAAAAAGTGAAATTGCATCGACGTCAGAAGGAAGATAACAGTTTCTACACGAGGTTAAGAAACCATTTGGATCGTATAAAGCAGAGGCAGCAGCGAGCAGCCACGACAACAACATCAACAACATCAACAACAATGAACACAACAGCAGCAACAGCGCAAAGACTCGATCCACGGAGACATCCTGCACAGTCCTTGCAGAGATTATCACCGAACGGGCATGATTGGCCAGCCAATTCTAATTCCGACATTGAAATCCGCCTACCTGATATTCTTAATGGACCGGAAATGAGGTTGTCCCGAAGATCTTCGGATCGTTCCAGCGATGGGAAGCATACCTACATGTTATATCGCTCAAACTCCGTATGGAACGAAGCCTTGACGATAACTGTGACACTGCCCAGTGACATTGCCACTGACCGTCCCCTTTTGAGGGATCAGAGGCCCTCGTTCACCTACAGCCTGGGATCTCGAAGTCCTTGTGGCTCAGGGTGTGCCTCCCATCTTTCATTCTCTAACGTGGACTTCAGTACATGCTGCAAGACGCCGGACGAGAACGCCCTCCTCCAGCCCATTGTAAAGAGTGCTCAACTGTATCCTGTGGCTTGCCCGGCTATCCCAATGGAGGAGTCCTTCCCTGTGTGTGAGATTCCGGAGCCGGACATTTGGTAGTGCTATAGGACAGCAGTTTTCTAGAATTTCCGAGGCTACCCTGCCTAGATTAAAGATAGATAGAACAGAATAGGTCGTTGAATGTTAAGTCTTTTCCTGATTGTTAATCAAAATTTCACATATCATGAAATAGCAAAGACCTAGCTATATTGTAGCGAACCAGCTTACTTCTTCCCAACATCCATCATGGCAGCTAAAATGCTTTTGCAGCAGCCAACCAGAAGAGTTGCATTGCTTGTAGAAATGCATATTTTCCAACCAAGAATTAAAATTGGAAAGTATTTTTTGAGAAGAAGAAGGATTCTGACAATAAAACGAGAAGATTTGTGTGAATGAAAACGACCTGAGCAGCATTTGAACCAACGATCACTTGATCAACACTTTAGGTCACTAATGTTGCGCCAATAGGGCACTCAGTCATTTTGTGTAAGCATCAGTCTAGCCTGCGCAATGATGGCAGACTCCTCGAGACCTAAGTTTTTGATTCGATTTACTTAGAAATAGAAAACTTCCACTGTGGCTACGAAAGGGCAAGGGCGTTCACTGTTCGCCATTAATTTTTAAAACTCGCCCACAATGCAGTCTCGAGAGAAAAGGTATTGATCAAAATAGATTGGATTTGGGTTAAGTAAATGAAAAGAAATTCTCGTTTTAAATAACATAACAAGCATGTGTTGAACAGCAGCTAAAAGTATTAGATATAATTCTCACAAAATCTGTTTAACGAGCCATTTCCTATCGTTATTTCCCAACTGCCTATTAAATAAGTATTTCCTAACGCAAGAATTCTTTACAATAACAGCCTCCACTTGAAAATGCTTATTCAGAACGAGACCTATAGACGAGAATGTGCACCATACGTAGTTAGCTTATGTTAACATGCATGGAAGCCTTTTCAAAGCCTCTTGCAACAGCTAACGGAAAACTCAGCCCTTGCAACACTACTCAAAGCCAGGCAAGATTTAATGCTGCAATTGTTGGGGATGGGGATATGAACAACGACTTTCCTTGTAGAAAGCAAGGCTTTGTGATTGAACACGTTAGTTAGTGTAACAGAGGCTATAAGAAGACTTTATATAATAAAAGATTTGGTTGTGGTATATTCATTGACCTACAAGAAGCTTTTGATACTGTTAATCAAAAGATCTTGCTGTCAAAATTAGAACACCACGAGTACGTGATTGAGCCCTTGGGTGATTTAGATCTTACCTATCTAATAGAAAGCAATATGTTTCTGTTAATAGTGGTAACTTTAACTTACTCTCAATAACTTGTGGTGTACCTCAAGGCTCTGTATTGGGTCCTTTACTTTTCCTGATCTACATTAATGATTTACCCAAAGCTTCAAAAAAACTCAGCTTCTATCTCTTTGCTGATGTAATTAGAACTGTTAAAAAAGAACTTAGATCAATAAAGAAATGGCTTGATGCAAATAGATTATCATTAAACGTTCATAAAACATAAACTATATTATTTTCTATTCTTCTTCTGAAAATGTTTCTCTGAATGATTCTAATATCAAAATAGGGAAAAACACATTAAAAGGGTTAGATCTTTAAATTCTTGGGACTCTTGTTGGCTGAACATCTTAACTTGAAATACCATGTTAGTGAACTCTACATAAGTTAGCTAGAACATGTGGGATTTTTTTCAAAATCAGAGACTTACTTACTTCCATGAACTTCCATGTTTTAATTTGTTTCTCCATTGCTTTGTTTCGGTTCTTTTTACAATATAGTCTTATGGTTTGGGGTCAGAAATATGATTTTTATATTGATCCAAACTGTCAGAGCCTTTCCCTTTCAGGCTCGTATGTCTTCTTCCCTCCCAACCTTAAACGATCTGAAACTTCTGAAACTTTCTGAGATTTTGAGCTCAGACACTTTTGTCTTTGAATCTGTTTACAGAACTTCACCTAGTTGCTTTCATGACTTTTTCTTATTTAGTTCATCTGTTCATCAATATGCCAGAAGACAGGCCAGCAAAGGTGATTTATATATGTCCCAGAAAAATAGTCTTCAATACAGCCTTAGGTCCATTCGATGTCATGGTGTTGAACTTTGGAATGCATTCATAGCTGACATCAAAAATACCTCATCAAAATTGTCTTTTAAATCAAAATTGAAAAGACATCTATTGAACAAAGTCGATAGATGAATATAAACAATTTTTGAATTGAAATTATGCAAATATATTTATAAACCTCGCCTAAATTTACTCGATGAATCTAGAGATAGGGGGGAGGGGGGACATTATCCTCGATTAGTTGATCTATTGAGAGAGCTCCTCCTTTAAGTAATTCCTTTCATACAATTTATTTGGTTTGTTTTTGCGTGTGGTGAATTTAAATAGGAATGAAATTAATGAAACTAATAATGGATAAGTTTACAATACTTTGCTAGCACGTTTCACATTCAGGAATTCTTCATAAAAAGCCTTTGAATCAAAAGGTTTGCTCAATAAGGAACGACTTCTGAGGCATTATACAAGACAAGGAACTACTTCTTGAGCAAATTGAGATTCGATCCCACGTTGACTTGTCGAGATAAGTTGCTGGTTTTGGTTGCTTAGAGAATTAACATCTTATTGAGACAATTGATAAATCCAACAACCTGTTGTTGAGACAATAATTAAGACGCATGTAATTCTCTATCAAAGTACGTATTCATAGTCTTCGTATTTCGCCGTCTTGTGAAGAAAGCAATGCTTAGCAAGTAGTCAAGCAAGTGGTGGATATATTGAAGAAAGTGCTTGTTCATTGTGATACTGATTGAATCACAATGCGGTTGTTCACGTAGCTATAAAGTTCCCGAAGACACTTCTTTTTATTGTCAGTCGGATGAAATTAAGTTGCGAAGTGCTGAAAATTGTTAGTCTTAATCGGTAGATGAATCGGCACTATTAATTTTACTGTGTTTGCTCTATGTGATAACCGTTATTTCAGCACTTATTTGCTGTCAAGTTATATAAAAACTTATAAACTGCTGCTAATTTTATGGATCAACGCTGCAAGATTGCCAACCTTGTATCGTGGAAGATGTCTGGTAAAAGACTTAGAATGTTATTGCTCGGTTGGTGAATTTGATAGAGCGTAAATCTGCTAGTTCTGACGAGAAAAACTGTTTCAAATGTATCCTAATCCGAATAAAATATAGTTATGTAGATAATGCAGATGTGAAACATAACAGTGAAAGACAAGAAACTGTTTCAAATACATTCTGATTCAGATAAAATATTCGAAGTGCTAGAATACAAACAATGCCGATCTGAAACACATTAACAACAGATGAAATTGTTTCAAATATATCATGCTCCAAACACAATATATGAATACAAATAACGCCGATCTGAAACTTCAAAAACAAAAGACAAGAAACTGTTTTAAATTTAGTCTTTTAAGAATAAAAAACGTGTAAACAATGCAAGTAATAATGAAACATATAAATGAAAGACAGGAAGCTATTTCAATTAAATTTCGATCCAGATGCAACATATTTATGCAAACAATGCTGGTATAAAGTACGCTGATAAAATACAAGAAACTATTTCAGATTTGGTCTGTTACAAATATAATAAGTTTGTGTGAACAATACAGACATGAAACACATTAACGAAAGTCAAGAAACTGTTTCAAATATCTTCTGAAACAATACGCTTGTCTAAACAAACAAATATGAAACACATTAATAGATGACAAGACACATCGTTTCAAAATTAGTTTGCTACAAATATAATAGGTTCGTATAAACAATGCAGACATGAAACACATTAACGAAAGTCAAGAAACTGTTTCTAATTCATCAAAACAACAATGTGCCCAACATTTTGTTCTCTCTGATAGCATTGATACCTCGATACCTGAGGGTGTATTCTGGGTGATAATTGCCTTAACGTCCCTCTGGCTTAATATCACGGCCATGCATACACTGAACAAGAAAGGAAACTTGAAGAAAGTATACAGAATATACCTCAGCAATGTGTTTGTCAGTAACATATCAATGGGGAGTATTGTGTACATGGCCTATGAAGGAATCTTATTTGGCTACCACGATCAGTGTTTCTTGAGAGACATCTGCTATATTGGATCAACCATACTCACAAATGTGAACCAAATGTCGATGGTTTGCGTCATTTCTTCCCAGTTAAAAGTGTTTTGCCGTGTAGGCAGCATCGAATTACCACTGCGAAGGCACAGTATAAAGACACACGTTGTTACTGCCATTGCAACTTGGGTTGTATCTGTGGGCCTTGTGACCTATAAGATTCTTTGTGATGCCAACACTAAAATCATAGTGATATTCACGGTGATCAAGGTCGTGGTTATCCTGGCATTGAATATTTACATTATCAAAATGATCAAGGGAAGCTTGCACTTTCGTACCGTGAATGCACAGCAATCTAGCAGAAAGGAAGGGGATACTAAACAAGCATTGGTGATCGTCATTGCGTTTCAATGCATAATGATAATCACATGGTTCCCACTTTTGATCGCAATATTCTTGCAGAGGTTTGGCATCGTTCCTGGTCATTTGTTGGCACCAATATTGTTAGTTTGTGCCAGGTTAGTGTTTCTGAGCCCCTTGATCGAGCCAGTATTTTACTTCTGGTCAAGAAGACATATCAAAAGTAACAGACTAAAAGAGAAGCGAGGAAGAGTGAAGAAACATAAAAAAGAAAGTGTAGTGAGCACTTGATTTAGTTATATATACGTAGGCAGTTAGGTTTTTATATTTTCTGAGCTGGCCATGAGAAAACGTAATGGTCAAATTATTCCAAGGTAAATACAAGGTCACGTAGCTCAGTAGAGAGTTAGGACCAGAACTTCAAATATTCTGACAACTGGGTAACAGTCTCTCTGCTATTATTTTCTTATATTAGCATGTACCCCAGTTTTCATCTATTGCCCTTATTAGCTGAAATAAAGCTATAACCTTTAAACCCAAACTAGATAAAAACGACTGGATTTAGACTCGGGTTATGCTCTTTTTTCTTTATAAGAACAGAAAATCTGAACCTCCACCAAATTTATCTGGTTCTTATAAAAAAAAGAGTGTTGGAGATACTGAACCATCGATGGCTAGCTCGGGAAATCAATGAACTAATTGTCTTTCCTACTACCCAGGTATAAATGATAAATTACAGATTACAGAGAATTACAGCTTAACTTTCAACATGGAAGTAATTAATCATGATTATGATGATTACAATTGGGAAGGTCAAACTAGGAAGAATTTTCGAAGATTCGAGGAATTTAAATCGAAGAATTTTAGATGGAATATAACAATATTGATATGAATGCATATGTTCTCTACTTTAAAGATAGTTTTATTTTTAGTTTCATTGATTTTGAATTCCTTTGCCATACAAATACTTTATAAACTTACAACAATTAGATATCTACAAATTAAATTAAGATGCATTAGAGACATAAAAAAGAAATAAGATAGTATTTAGCATAATAGGACCCGGCATTGTAAAACTGAATGAGGTATTGAAAAGTTCTATTGTCGTATTTTTTGCGTCTTGTTCTTAAGGAAATCTTTTGGGGCCTCTCTACCCCTGGCCTCTCCATTCTTCGTGCTTGGTTTTTGAAAACCCTAAGTCGTAACATCTAATTCCCAAATCATCAAGTTGCTGCACAACCAGTGTTGGTGATAATTGGGAAGGCACATTGAGTCTCTTGATCAGATACTTATAATTCAGACCCGTAGCAGGGCCGGATCCAGCACCAACAGAAAGGGAGGGGGGGGGGAACAACATACATATCAAAGGGTGATGTAAGAGAAAGAGGGTATTATGAAGCTAATTGTATTGTTTTTCTGCCAAAATAGGGTGGGTGTAAGCCCCTTACGCCCCCCCTTGGATCCGGCCCTGCGTAGGAAGCACAGGAGAGGGGGCTCCCCAATAATCGCCCGAACAATAGTTTTACGTCATCAAAATATGACATCATATATCCAACTCGAGAAGAGAGTGCCTATCCTGGCTATGGTGCTCGATATACTTGAGTATAGAGCAATCATAAGAAGAATGAACCCATTAAAAAACAGGCATGTTCTTCTGTTGCTCTGAGTTTCGTGCGTACGCACTCGTCAGACCGACTATACCAATCCATTAGAATTCTCAGAAGTTTGATGAACATGATAACATTATCTATCTACTCTAATACCAAGGCTATACAAGCTACTGGCTATACATTCAAAGAATACATTCGAAGATACAAGTTAAAAGATAAAATGGACAATGTAGACAATCAGGACAAGATCATCAATATGACAACCAAGATAAGATGAATTAATATGATCATTTATATTTTATTGGAATCAGTTAGACCTCCACAGCCCTTCAGACAAATAAAATCATTATTTGCATTCAGAAAAGTTCATTAGTAACTTTTTCTTTAGTGGGATAATCCCCTTAGGCTTATAGGTGTGTCTAGTACTTAGCACCCCACCCTACTGATTGTGGCGTACTTAGTATTAGTGTGCAGAATAGAATATATAAAAAGAGAGGTCTTTCAAAATAACGTCAAATCTTTTGAAATAATTCCTGGAAAATCACTATCCTCGTTATCATGTGAATCCATGTCTTATTTTGAGGCTGAGTCAGGGGCGTGCTGGCTCACCAGGATACCAGGAAATTTCCCGGTGGGTCCCTAAAAATACTTGTTTGTGGGATCCTATCCTTATGGCCTTGTCACTAATTGGGCCCTAAACATAATTTTTCCCAGGCCATTTTTGCTCCAAACACGCCCCTGGGCTCTGTCTTCAAGTGAGAACAAATTTGGGCACGGAAAAGTTGAAAATATGCGTTGATAGATGTATGTTTCTTATGTAAAACAATAAAAATTCATAACCTACAAGGGTAAAAGTCATACAACACAAAGTGTTTGTGGTTTAGTCCGCCATTATCTTGAGATAATGCTCAAGCAACAACAACAACTCAAGTTTCTTTATTTTCTAAAATCTAGCCCTACAGTTTCTTGCGTAAACGGTTTCTTTAAAAAAAATTATTGTACTGTCTACAAGCTGTATGATATTTAAGAAACTATGTTGTTAAACAGTAAGCACTGTTTCTTATAAAAATATGAGTAGTCTACACGTAAATAGAATTCTGAGATGTGTGAAGTATTTAATAAAAAGAAAATTTAAGCTCAAGTTTGATAATCAATATTTGAAATGACTGTTGCAATTATTTATCATCAAAAAGAACTTATTTCCTGGACTTTTCTTTTGTTCCAAGCAGTCCTCAATGGTTAAGGTGGGTTGACTCATCTGTCGGCGTGCTTTCATTATAATTCCATTCAGGATTTTACCACGCTTCAATGCATATTAGGGAACTCCTGTCTAAATGCGATAAATTCCCATGTGTTGACGCTTATCAAGTAACGCTCCTTCGCAGCACAGCATTTCATAGCTGCAAAATAGGGTTTGGATATTTCGATGAAAAGTGGGATAAAGGTAAAAAGCCCCAGCAGCTATACAGTACTCATAGATATGTTGTCTCTAAGCCGTAATGTATTTTTTTATGCTTGAATAGTGTAGATTCGAATATATATAAATGAGATGCCAGCACATTAGAATGAAATGCTTGCGCATAGCTGCGAGGGCGTCATGACGGCATAAAACAGCAGTGACAATGGGCTGGGCGGTTCTTTATTGTTCCTGTCATATTTACTAACAAAGCTCGTCTCTGATTGGATAGTTTTATCACGTGACCGGGAAGACGCTGACAGCAAGTTTGAAATTGACTGTTGACTGTGAGAGTTGTAGACAGTCGTAATCGTGATAGGCCAAAATTACCACTGATTTACAAGAGAAAGTGTATCAAAGACTGCACAACTGGAAGAAAACATATTAAAACTAATAATAGATACTTAAAGGACTTAATAACAACGGGCCTAGCCCTTCGTCTTCGTTATCGAACTCGGACTAAAAAACAACGAGAACCTGAATTCAAGTTTTCAACATGGCGGAAATATCCTGGTCGCTATCAACGCTGTTTTTCATCATTGCTTTATCTTTGAAAACAATAAATGCAGCCAATTTCAACGTAAGAGAAGATGTCCAAGTTGGTAGTACTCTGAGTTCATCTTTGCCAGCTCCAGCAACAGGATTTCACTACAGTCTATTTGAAAAAGGCAACACTGTTGGCTCTTCGCCCTTCAGCATCTCGTCCACCGGGAAAATCACCGTGAAGAAGAAACTGAATTATGTGGTGGGAAACCGAAATAAATACGATCTAATAGCCGTGAAGCGAAAAGATGGCACGACCCTGGGCGGAACGACAGAGGTAGTGAACATTAACATCATCGACGTGAACAACCACGATCCGGTTTTCAAAAAGCGCGAATATGTAGGACAGATTTCTGAAGGACTCGCCGCAGGTTCCCCTGTTCAAGGACTCGAAGATTGTTTTGCGACTGACAAAGACAGTTCTGGTGTTTCCAAATACGTAATCACTAAGGGGAATAAATATAACTTGTTCAAGCCTAGAATCAAAGATATTTCGGGTTTGAAACTGCTAGTTATCGAGACGACAGGGACTCTCGATCGGGAAACGCTCAAAACCACACCTTTTATTAATCTTGAAGTGAAAGCAATCGATGGGGGAAATCCTGAGCGACAAAGTGCTGCCACGAAAATCCAAATCAGGATACTGGACAAGAATGATAATTCCCCAGTGTTTGACCAAGCCAACTGGATGGCCACCATTCAAGAGAACTCCCCCATCATGACATCTGTTATCAAAGTCAAGGCCTCTGATAAGGACGAGGGCTCCAACAGCCAACTTTATTATTACTTGAAAGATCTGCAAGACAACTTCTACATTGACCCCTACACTGGCGTGATATATGTGGCATCCCCACTGAATTATAAGAAGAAAAGCTCCTATTCCATCACGGTCGTTGTTGTTGATAGGGCAATTGAGAAAACCCTGAACAGTACTTCTACGGTTGTCATAACTGTTGTTGATGTTGCTGGATACCCCACTTCTTCGAGTATCAACAGAAAGCCCGAGTTCAAAACTAAGAAGTACGATGTTAAGATAAGAGGTGATATGCCGATAAACGCGTTTGTTTTGCTAGCCAAAGCTACTGACCCAGATGGCGTAGGTAATAATAACGGAGAGTTGCAATATTCCATGACGGCGTCCGGGGCAAACCCTTTCAAAATCAACCCTGTCAGTGGTGTTGTCAGCGTGAATTCTAAGTTGCCGTCTATTAGCACCCCGCTAAGTTTTGAAGTATCCGTAAAAGATGGTGGACACTTGTCGGCAGCAAAGGTCCTTGTTGACATTTCAATACGTTCGATCAATACTAATTTGCAAGCCCCGTTTTTCAACCCCAGCACTGTGAATGTAGATTTGAAAGAAGATGCTGGCAAAAATGTACAGGTTTTCAGAGCTCAGGCTACTGACACTGACGGCTTGATGTACTCTATCACTGAAGGCACAGGTTTGGGCCGATTTGCGATTGACTCCGCTACTGGCGTTGTCACTCCTAAAGTAACATTCAAATCAGGGAGAGTTTATGACTTGTACATTCAAGCGACCGACAAGAATATGTTCAAGCTTTCTTCAACCATGTATGCAAGAATAAACGTGAGATATTCAGACAATATCAAACCAGTGTTTTCAGAGGCCACGTATGTCGCAGAGGTTGAAGAGAGCGAGCCCGCTGGTACATTTGTTGCAGCAATCATTGCTAAGTACCCCGACCCTTCGAAGACGCTGAAATGCTCTGTGATTGGACCATTGCCAATTGGCCTTGCCTTGAATCCCGTCACTTGCATAATAACAACAACGATGGAGCTGAATTATGAATCTGTCAAGAAAATGACGCTCGAGATAGAAGCTAGAGTCGTAGGAACCTCTATCACTTCGAAGACTCTTGTTGTCGTCCAAGTCAAAAACAAGAATGACGAGACTCCTGTGTTCCCCAGATCCAACATCAATCTGAAAGTTCCTGAAAATCAAGGGTTCATCCCAAATTTGGTGTGTTTGTTTGCGACGGACAGGGATGGCACCAAAACTAACAAACTGGTCTATTCGATCACTTCTGGGAATGAGGATAATATGTTCTCGGTTGACAAGCAAACTGGTGAGTTGATTTCTTGAATTTCGTTAGATTTTTAGGATGCCAGAAAGATCAGAAACATGGCAAATTTGCTTCTCTTTTAAAGGGTGTAAGATTTTTTCAACGAAAAAGGATTTTTAAGGGATTTGTTAACAGAGCAATATGATTTTTAAGGAAGAGTGTAATAGATTTAAAGAGGGTGATCTGCCCTTAATGGCAAAAAATAAAGCTTTTTCCCTGACACTCATCAGAGCAGTATGCTTTGTTGCACTATGTTCCTGATTTTTCTAGCTATCCTAAAGCTGTGTTCTGATTCTGAATACTGTCCTTTTTCATCACATCAAAATGATTGCATTTCACAATAAAACTTATAAACCATTTCAGTGTTAAGATAGAAAAGATTTGGAAAATGAATGCTTTCATAAATCAACCCGATCTTTGCTTATAAACATCTGCATTTGTCATTGGGGGTCTAGCTTTATTGGCTGCATTCAGGATCAGGGGATTCAACCAATTTGAATAATCATTCAAAATTGAATGAAGTGATTGAACTAAAGGATTTAAGGTCCTCAATTGTATCCAAAAACCCACAAACTTAGTTGATAAAGCTTCACAATAAGTTTATCATTTCTGTTTTGCAACATGATGGAAACAATTGGCAAGACATTTGCATCTGTGTCTAGTAATTCTTTGATTTCATGTTTGTTTCCATAACAAGGATTATTCTGTGAGAAAAAGACCTACATGAGCTGCTACATAGCTAACTCAAATGGCAGTCTAACTTTACCCATTTGTTTATCAGACTGTCTGTCTGGTCGATCTAGTACTGAAATCCCTGCCAAGAACACTTCATATGCTAAGCTATCTTTTTGTTTTATGTACAAAAATGAGCCCTGAGTACTATATCGACTACATCAGGGAAAATTTCAGTTTGCCTTAACATATATTTTTAGCAATACACAAAGTTCTAGAAAGGGGGGCTGGAGTGACCCCATCCCTCCCTGTCACAGCATAAATAAAACCAGATAAAATCATTGTCTCAAAGGAAATTTTGAAAATTCTTATGGGTGATACATATTATGGCTCAATATCTATACTTTCCGTGAAAATCTGTACTGATCAGGCCAGTTGTAAAGAATTGGGAAAGTTCTTTTGAATTTAATTTCCCAACTCACTGGTTGCAAAGCATCTGAAGGATTGTTAAGCAAGTGTTTCCATTAGATTTATTGATATATGCAATGCAGACAGCCATTAAGATCTTATCCTCTACAACTCTATGGAGACTATGCTTACTGTTATTCATCCTTCAAATTTATCCTTCTGAAGTTCTCATTTGTCAATAATTGTAACAACGCCAGACACTGATTTCTGTCTGTGTAATTCAAAGCTGCAACATTCAAAATTTCAAGCAAAGCAGCTGGTTTCTAAATGCCTCACGTGGTACCTGCTAATTCACGGCTCGTCTCCAATTTCCTTCTAATCACCCTCGAAAAAACCCATCAATAATTCAGTGTGAAAACTGGTTTTGAAGCAACTGCATTTATTCTGAATGTCTGAAAGTGTTCTTTGAAGTCTAATGCAAGCACAATTTTATTTGTAAACAGGAAATTTATCAATTGTTTCTTGACATGAGAGTCTGAATTTCAAACAATAGCTCAATCAATGAATATGACTTATTATTGGCTTGTTGCTGTATGAAATTTCCAAGTCTCTCTAAACTATTTAGCTCCAATTTGCCTTTCTGAAATAGAGGATGTGATAAATTCCTGTATTGTTTGAAAGACACGTTTGAACATATTTTCTTTCAAACAATCAACTAATTGACCCACTTTGTCAACTTTGTCAAATAAATAAAAGTCTGAAAGCATGCACACTTTATCAGGTTTTACTGCTTCAAGTTTTCTGGTTTTCTGGTTAAGGTAATGATGTTTCAATGGGAATGGCCGAAAACCTTATGCAGTTTCATCAATTTCTCACAATGACTCACATTATGTAAATATGGAAAACTTTTATGTGGTGAGAGATTTTTGGCAACCATTCAACTGGAGCCTTCTTGAATGCCAAACCTGTGAGATCGTTGAATGCTGAACCATGATTTATTATTCAAAGTCTCGGCCATTCATTAAATATTCTCCACAGACACAATGCAAGCTTTTAATTTTTAACTACCTCTTTGTTGTTCTCCATTTGAGTTTTTTTAAAGATTCAGTACATGCTTTCAATTGGTCAGGGTGTTGTTTTGCTTTGATGTGTTGTATGATTCATGAGATTTTCGTGCAATGAATAGGTTTAGTTTTACAATTGATTCAGCCCTGCATATTTAATGTAATGAGAAACCTAAAGCTGTTTTATTTCTCGTGCAATATTATGATTGAATTGTTTGATTTTGCAATCGATAAATTCATCCAATCTTTTGGGTTCTTTGTGACAAGTCCAATGAGTGAAGTGCATGCTCATACCAAATCTCAAAAAACTTAAATCAAGAAACTAGGAGAGAAACAAGAAAGGAGACTGGCTCTCTGTTACTTAAAGTTTCATGCTCACGCAATCTTCAGACAGACTATTATAATAGGTTTTTTTGGGATCGCTATAGAGATAAATCAATAGACTATAAAGATACAGCTTTTTCCCATTATGTATTAAATCAGGACAGCAGCCATTTTTTACAGGAATACCTTAAGAAATCCTTTCGATTTAAATCCTAAATTTCAATTTTCTTGGCTTTTTCCATATTCTAACAAATTGATTTGTATAAGATAAAAAGTGTTGCTTTTATAACCCAAGCTTCCCCAATTTTTTCTCTTCTCAACTGGGAACTTATTTCCTTTTTCTTAAATTTCCAGGACAACTGTCTGTACAAAACCTTGACTATGAAAAGAAAAACCTCTACAACATTGAAGTGCAAGCCTCTGATGGATTCATCGGTGCTGATGGGTCAAAACGAGTGGCCAAAGCCAATGTTAAAGTGGTGGTGGAGGATGACACAAGTTTTCCTGAGCCAGCTAACTTTGGCACATTCAATCATTTTGCCAGTATTACTGAGAACGCAGCATCAATCACGACAATCAAGACCATGCCTGTTGTTGGGACAGCAGGTTCGTTTTTGTGCGATTTTGGGTTCGATACGACCCCACTGATCCTCTCCCTGTTCACTGTAAGCACGCAGTCGAGTGGCTGTTTGGTTAAGACATCATCGTCTTTGAAATGGAGTAAGAAGCACCCATCGTACAAATTCACTGTCAGGGCCATAACCAAATCCAATGCCATGCAGTTCTCTTCTGCTCAGTTGACGGTTTCAGTGTTGGACACCAATGATAACCTGCCTCAATTCAGTCAGGATTCCTACGCCACTTCTGTCTCATCAACGAGCAAGATTGGCTCTACTCTCCTGACAGTTGCAGCCACTGATGAGGATGAAGGAAGCAATGGGGATGTGCAATACGATATCATATCTTCCATCGACTCCAACAGGTGATAATACGGCTTCTTTGTTTTATTGGTGTAAGGTTTCTCTTCATTGATCGCCAGTCAAAGGAATAGACCATTCTGCGAAATATGGCAGATCTCATTTCACACAATGCATCATGGGAATATGCTCTTAGCAACGCATGGCTCCCAAAATTGCAACTGAAATCTGTCTTAACAGAAGTCATCAGTTTTGGTAGTTATGCATTTGCATTGGGGATATTCTGATCATGCTTTACACCATTTCTTGCAGAATTGAATTGTGGGAAGGGTGTCCGGTGCTCTATTAAGTTTTCATCTGATATTGATTTGTATTGATTTGCAGATGATTTAAGTTTTTCCTTTTTTCAGGTTTGAAATTGGTAGAAGATCAGGCATTGTCACAGTACGTGACAATTTGATTGCAGGAAAACAATACAAAGTGCAAGTGAGAGCATCAGACCTGTGTAAGGAGACCTACTTTTTTCTTTAGGGTAGTGAGATATCCCCCCAGACATGCCCCCAAGCAAAACCAGGCTGTGCGGAAACTGACCCAATCTGTCTATGTCAATTGCCAATTGCATGATTTTTGCTCTAACTAGTGATAGAGCTCTGAAAATGTCAATCTTTGATGGCAAATTATCTTTTTTTGTAAGAGTTTTAAATGTCTGATAATAAGGGGTTGAGTTTGGGAGAGGGTAAGTTGCATTTCGAGATTCCCATGAAAGAGGGATTTTCTATGCCTAAACACATCTTTGATCACTACTGCAAGGCTGCAAATCAGTCTGATTCAGTTCTCGCTTAACCAAACTCTTCAAACCCTTTAGTCTTCAAGGTACCTATGCTATGATATTCTCTTTTTGAAACTTTCAAAATGAAATTTATTGTTCATAGCATCATCACCCAAGACAAAAGACGTTGATGTAATGGTATCAGTTCATGACGGCAAGCTAGAAACCCCAAAATTTGGTACTCAAGACACTGTCAGTGTAAGCGAAGACACATCACTGGGCACTGTGATCAATGCCAAAGCTACCATTACTGGAGGAACCATCGACTACAGCATTGTGGGAGGAAATACTGGAAGTGTCTTCAACATTGATGCAAATGGTGTCATTACCCAGAATCAGAAACTTGACTATGAGACGAAAACAGAGTACAAAGTAATTGTGAGGGCGACTAAGAAAGGTAGCTCCCCTCCGGTCGTCACTGAGAAAGTTTTCACGATAAAAGTGGTTGATTCAAATGATAACGCTCCTCAGTTCAATGTGCAAGGAAGCACGATTGATGTTACTATCGTAAGCAATGGCCCTGCTGGTACTGTTGCAAGTCTGGTAAGTTTTGAACTTCATGTTATTGAGTTACTGTGTTATTACAAATGTTACCCTATCATTTTTGAGTTTGGTTTTGCTTGTAACTTTAAAAAAAAAGCTAAATGACAACAAAGGTGTTGGCAAGATACACATTAAATAACTGCTTTTCTTTGTAAAAATATCTTATTTTTGAAGAGACTTTTCACAAACTTATGTTCCCCAATGTCTCTCTCAAAAATTTGTTTCAAATGTGTTGTTATCCAGGAGCTTCAATACGTATGTGAACTTGCCTTGTGTTAAATCTCAAATAGTTTTGAAGATAACAAAACATTTTCTTTTCATAATTTCAGTACAAGGCATTTGATAAAGACTCTGGCATGAATGGGAAATTGAAGTACACTGTGATTTTGAACCCTGGCAGTTCTGCTATACCTTTTACTGCTAATGCAGATACTGGAATCGTTACAACCAGCCGTGAAATCACGTAAGTGTGAATATTCTATCTTGTTCTCTAGAAGCCTTGATTTTTTGCTTTAAAGTGCTAATGCAGCCAAATTTTACATATCGATTTTATTGCCTCATTCTATAGTTTTCAACCTCCTAATTAACATGGTGTAAACAGAATCTCCCAATTCTTTGTAGTTTTTTCGCTATGGCTTGTCAAAGTCGGACTTTTGAGCATTTTTGACTAGACAATTTAGGACAAGTTGTGACATCACATTGATGCGCAATCCCTGTAGGCTTTGCGGCCCGGAAAATTGCTGATTGAATGACACTTCGAAAAGCATTGTTACATATTCAAAATGGCGACTGAATTCAAAAGAAAGAAATCGCGTGGCCGCTCTTGCGTAGCAGGGACATACAATGGAGACAATGGAGAGTGCGAACAACCATAAACTGCAAACAGTGTTTCCCTGTGGAACGGCGAAAGAACAATAAGGCGCATCAGTGTGACGTCACGCCTGGTGAAGAGTTGCTAATTTTCAACGATTAATTTCCAGCTCAAAACGGAATAAAAAAATTACGAAAAAATATTGGTATTGTGGAGAAAAGATTTGCGCTTTGGCTGCTGTATTCATAATCGAAATCGGTCGACCTGAACGCGAGCTATGAAAAAAAATGTAACGCGTGCTCGTCATTTCCCATACAAAATCCTATAGACAGCAAAACGGGAGTCATCAATGTGACGTCACAAATGAGGAGCTGTGTCTAGCGAAGTGCGTGTTTTTAAATATTCATATAAAATCGATCGCTCGTCAGAAAACAGTGAAAATTGTACCAAACTAATCAGAAAAGATGAAATTTTCATATGAAGTAAAAAAAACCGTATGTCAAATTTGGCTGCATTAGCACTTTAAACTCATTGCTGATAAAGTCTACATTGATTAAAGGGAATTAGCATGACTAGTAACCTGACATGCACCAAGTTATACACATCTTCTACCACCCTACCTGACAGCCCTGTTTCTCTCGGGTCGTGTAGCCTTGTGGTTAAGGTGCTGAATTGCTAATCACTGAAGGGCAACCTTCATTGGTTCAAATCCACAAACAGTCAAAATCATAAATTACAAGCCGTCAGCCACCTCTGTTGTCCATCCTTGTATGAGTACCTAGGATATTCGTTCTGTAAGATTAAGTCTGGGGGCACAAGGTCCACATCATCTGCCAGAACCCTGACCTGTATTAACAAATAAGCATGCTTACTTGCTTGCTTTTATAACTACTGTTGTCTTTTACCATAGACATTGCAGAGTATATCTCTTACATTGATATGTTTTAAAATAATTTTTCAATTTCTTGATTACAGCACAACTGGAAGCTACAATTTCATACTACGGGCATCAGATCAAGGGCTGCCCGTAAAAACTGCGGATCTCAACATTCAAGTCACTGTCGTTGCCGGCACAAAACCACCATCCTTCACAGATGCCCGCTTCAGAGGAAACATGGATGATAACACACCAATTGGTAGGAGTGTGGGCAGTATTCAAGTGAAGGACGACACCATTAAAGACTACATTCGCTATGAAATCGTGTCTGGTGATCCTGACAACAGTTTCTGTATTGATTATACCAAGGTGGTGCATACCCAGAAAGATGTAGACCGTGATATTGCTAAGAAGGATAATTACTATCTGACGGTTGTCATGAAATACAAGAATGTCGTCTCTTCTACCCTGCTGTGGCTGACAATCAAAGTTGATCAGAATGACAACTCACCTGTGTTTAAGGATGGTTATGCTGATGTCACAAAGACTATCCCAGAGTCTAGTCGTGAGTATTTCTCACTCTAATTTTGATCATTATTATTTCAAACGGATAAAATCATTATTAAAACAAGGACAGTGTAATGCAGCCACAATCAGAACCGTTAACATTAGTAGCTATAAGGGGATGGCCTCCTTAATGGTGCATTTTCCAAAATGCTTTATGTATGTTTGTAACAAAAGCTTAAGTAATCCAACATGTTTGTTTCGCTGTGTTTCCGATTTTTTCTTGCTATTTTGAAGTTTTGTACCATTCAAAGACTGTTCTATCAACCAAATTATTCAATCATTTGCAGCAAAAGGAACCCTGATTTACACAGTTCAGGCAACAGACAATGACGGAGGTTTGAAAGGAAGCGTTGAATACAGTATGTTCCAAGTGGCTAACAAATACAGTGCTGATAAATTTGCAGTCAATGCTGTTACTGGAGCGGTCACCCTGAATAACATCCTTGATTACGAAAAGCTGGACACGCATGTTCTCACTATCAAAGCATCAGACAAGGCTTCTCTTCCACGATTCGGTAATTATTATGATTTTCAGTTCCTTTAATCATTCACTTACTGCTATTACAGCTGCCTATTGGAAGCTCTTTCAGTTTTTAACTTTGAGATTTGTGAATATTTTCAGTTTCATGCTCTGTAATTTGAGTGTAGAGATCCCACACATCTAATTCATCCCATCTCAGGGTTTATTTTGTTTTGAACAATCACAAAAAGATGAATGGAAATCGCTGTGAATAACTTTCTTCCACTCTCATTATTCACATCTGTCTGATTTCAGCTTTGAAGAACATCATAGTGAGAGTGACTGACACAAATGATGAAGCACCAGTATTCTCTAACCCGAGATATGAAGCAGAAATCCCCAAAGACTCCAAGGCTGGCACTAAAGTACTTCAAGTGTATGCCTCTGATTTGGATAGTGGTACAAACGGAGAAGTATTTTACGATCTCACAAATGATAGGTATAGTTTATTTGCCATCGATCGTGCAACTGGTTTGATCACGCTTAAGGAAACCATCGGACTGATTTCAGTTGACTCATTCAATCTTGCTGCCAGAGCCACTGATCGAGGCACACCGGCTAAGAGTGGTCAAGCCAATGTTATTGTGCGCACCACCACAAGTGACGGCGTTCCCAAGTTTGCCCTTCCAAGATTCCATTTCAAGGTTACGGAGAATACTATGCTGAAGAGTCTTGTTAAGGCCTTGAGTGTGGACCCTCTCACGTACAGTATTGTATCTGGTAACACTGCCAATAGGTTCCAAATCGACAAAGACACTGGTGAACTCACTTCTATCCAAGCTTTAGATGCTGAACAGGGTGAGCTGTATAATCTTACCATTATGGCTCAGGATAACAGTGCGCGAAGCTCTTCAACCCAAGCCATTATCAAAGTGATAAATGTAAATGACAATGAGCCTACATTTACCAATGCCATTGACGGTCGCATTGAGAAGGTCATTACCAACAAGGTTGTGGTTGGTGAGCAACTCTTGCGAGTGATTGGTCAGGATCTTGATAATGGAGACCTATTGACGTATGAGATTATTGAGAAAGCTCAACAAAAGCAATTCAAAATTGAGCCGAAAACTGGTGTAGTCAAGTTGAAGGAGCCTCTTACCAACCTGAATGCTGGTCAGAATTTTGCTGAGTTCACCGTGCGTGCGACTGATCGTGGTACACCTAGGAAATTCAAAGATGTTAAAGTGCGCATTGTTTTTGCTAATTTCAAACCAGACCATACCAAAATCAAGAAATTTGTCCCAGAAACAGCCCCAGTTTCGTCCCCTGCTGTGGTCACGGACTTACCAAGGATTTATCCATTGGGAAGCTACCAAATCATGTACCCCAAGGTTCATCCATTTCAAATGAACGCCAGGACTGGAGAGATATCCCTGAAAGAGTCTTTGGATTTCGAGAAAGTACAAAGCTATGACATCGTGATTCAGGAAAATAACTCTCTAGATAAGACACAGTATATCAACTACAAGATATTGATAACTGTTAAGGATACAAATGACAATACTCCAATTTTCAATATGCCAAACTTGAAGGCCAAGGTTAATACTAATGCCAGAACCGGTACGGAGGTGATCAAACTTGTGGCTACAGATGCAGATAGCGGTGCAGCAGGCAAAGTATCATTTGAGATGGTAACCAAAGATGTCCCTTTCACCATCAACCCAGTCACAAATCAAGTGGAGGTCTCAAAAATGAATGCTTTGACGCAAACAAAGTATTTGATTGATGTGAAAGCCTCAGACGGGGGTATACCAAAGCGAACAAGTGGTCAGGTGAAGTTGGAGATCAGCGTTGTTAATGAACCCCCGGTCTTTGAGAAGAGTCTGTATAAATTCAGCATTTCAGAGAATGCTAATGTTGACAAAGTGCTAGGTAGCATCAAAGCAAAGAGTCTGTCTGGAATAGCTGTATCATACAAGATCATTAAAGGCAACACTGGAGATAAATTCCGGATAGACACCAAAGGTGACGTGCTACTGCAGAGACCACTGGACTATGAAGTGGATCTGAACTCGTATTCGCTGGTGGTAGAAGCCAGTGAAATTGCAGCCGCCTCCCTCAAATCCACCACCAATGTGGTTATTCAGATAATCAACATCAACGACAACCCACCGCGCTTCACTAAAGTCGAATACACCAGCAATCCTATTCCTGAAGATGTGAAGATCAACTCACTGGTCATGACTGTATCTGCCACTGATGCTGACTGCGGCACTAACGGTATTTGCACACCCGGATTCCTCACATACACAACTGATGCATATTCTGATACCTTCAGACTTGACCCTATCACAGGCGAGATCAGAACTGTTCGAAGCCTGGATGCTGATACCAAGCAAGTCTACAAGTTTTACGTCAGGGTTGAAGATTCGGGAATAATAAAGCGATCTTCCATTGCTAGTGTTGTTGTTACTGTGAAAGAAGTTAACGACAATGCACCTGTTTTTAAGCCTAATAAAGAGACATTATACATTGCAGAAAAAATAACGACGGGAGTCGTCATAAAGGTTGTGGAAGCTCATGATCTGGACAGTGATCGACTGTCATATGCCATTGTACAGGGCAACGAGAAGAACATGTTTGCTATTGATGCTATTACAGGCAAAGTAACGGTGAGAAACTCGCTCTTTGATGTGTTCCACTACACGCTGAGGATCAGTGCCACTGACGGCAAATACACAGGCTACTTCACTCTGGTTATCAAGATCGACGACAAGAACGACAAGACCCCCGTGTTTAGAGACTGCTTGAATTACAGGCTGAGTATAGACGAGAATATGGGGGTAGGTGCAAGCGTGAACATCATCAAAGAAGGGCAGAATTTGAAAGGTGTGGTCGCCATTGATGATGACGAAGGTCGTAATGGTGAAATTGAATACAGTTTGTTGCAGATAAGTAGCAAGGGAGGCAGTGGGACATCTGGCGTTGCGCCATCCAACGTTGGCAGTACTGAGACGACAGCTTTCACTATCAACCCAAAGAATGGTACTATCACTGCAAATAAGGTTAGTTTTAAATGTCTTATTGTGATTTATTTATGATTTCCTACAAGTCAAACATTTCGTGTTCTCTACATGTCAAAACAATGTTTTGCTGCCCCTTTTTCCAGTTTTAGATTAGCTCCCTCTCTTGGGTAAGCCCTCCTTCAAACAAGTGCCCCCTTCAACGCTAGTGCGGAATCTTTTATGTGGGAAACCAAGGATTTATGTTTGTTACCCCGTTTTATTCTTTCAGAGATTCGATAGAGAAACCCAAGCTACGTACACAGTTCTCGTCATCGCCAAAGACGGAGGAGCAAACAGAACAGATGCTGAAAGAAACTCGGCTGCTTGCCAACTGACCATCAACATTAACGACAAGAATGACAGAGCCCCTGTCTTTGCTATCAGCAGCTATGAAGTATCGATCTGGGACCAAACCCCACCTAACACCGTCATCCTTCAGACCTCAGCTCTGGATGAGGACGTTGGCACAAATGCACAGATCGTATACTCGTTAGTTGGAGCCCCGACTAACGTTTTCCGAATCCCAAACCAAATGAGTGGTGGAATAGCCCTTGGCTCCAGTGTTGCGGTCGGAACATACGAATTCACCGTTCAGGCCGCCAATCCAGGAACAAGCTTGAAGACCGGCGTGAAAGTCAAAGTGATTGTCGGTACTACCAAGCCCCCTAAGTTCACCCAAAGCACGTACAGTGTAAGTCTTAAAGAAAGCGAGAAGGCCGGCTTTGAAATCAAGTCGCTGCTGCTGAAAGCCAACATCCAATCACCGTTGCCAAACTCCAACATCGTCTACAACCTTCCGAAGGGAAATTTGATTGAAACGAACAGGGACGTCTTCGCCATTAATTCGGAAACAGGCTTGCTGAAAGTTGCTGGAGAATTGAATTATGAAGTCACAAAGAATTATATCGTTTATGTGCAGGCTAAAGATGAGGGCAATGATATGGTTGCATATGCCATTGTCTATGTCACCATCTTGGATGTGAATGACAACACGCCTTTGTTCCACTTGCCAAAATATGAATACGTTACTGTGACAGAAGGTACCGGGCGTGGTTTTCTCGCCGGACAGGTTTATGCCTCGGACAGAGACTCTACAACAAACGCAGAACTCGTTTACAGCATTGTTGGCAGTAGTGATGCCTTTACTATTGATGCAACAACCGGTATGTTGAAAACCAAACGGACATTCGATAGGGAGAAGCGTGGGGATGACAAAATCACCATCTTTGTGAGTGCAACCGATAAAGGAAAACCACCGCAGGACAGCAACGTGTATGTGACGGTTCAGATCATCGATATCAACGACAACCCACCCATATTTACGTCTAGAGAATTTTCAGGAAGTGTGAGAGAGAATGCTGCCATTGGTTTCCAGCTGCTGGCAATCAAAGCCACTGATGCAGATGCCGGTGACAATGCCAAAGTTGAGTTTTTCATTACCGGGGGGAATGAACAGGGTCACTTTTCTACGTCCAAGTCCACGTTTTCAAAAGACACGAGTACGGCATGGATTGAGGTAGCCAAGCCGCTCGACAGGGAAAAGAAATCTCAATACAAGTTGACGATTACTGCATCAGATTCCAAGTTCAATGTGCAAGCAACTGTTAACATCAAGGTTTGTTGTTCGATATTCTAAACCTGTAAGAGGTTTTATCTAATAATAACCAAGTCCCATATTAATTACTGAAGAGCTCGAATTTCCTAACCTGGGAATGAGTAAAGTTTATCCATTTGCTGTAAACTACCACGAGACATCTGTTTAATTTTTCTGCTCCAAACTTACATGATAGACATCAGGTCATAGAGTATAGATACAGTAAGTTGCCGCATATAAGAAATGATTATATAATAAACTGCTGCCTGCCACCTTAAACAATATCTACTCCATTACAATATTTGTATGCTGTTGTTAATACTGTAGGGACTTTCAAAGATAACTCATTTTGAATGTGGACAGTTATTATGCAGTTTCTCAGTTTCTTTAGCCATTCTTAGATATATCATGATGAATTCACTCCTCTTGCATACGAAACGGGACAGCTTGATTTGATATTTTGAGTTTCTTATATGCGGGGACTTACTGTAATACACAAAAATTACTCATTTGAATATAACACATCCCATACTTCTCTACTAGGCCATGACATATACAAACAATTTAATAGATTTTTCTCTCCTGCCTCGACAGGTATTGGATGCAAATGACAACGCCCCCGAGTTTCTCAAGTCCGTGTATTTGGGCAGCATATTTGAAAATGCAGCAAGTGGCACAAGCGTAACGGGGGTGTCGGCAGTTGACAAAGATACCGCAGCAGTGCAGCAACCAATCAAATATCTTCTGGGTAAAGATGCAGGGAATATGTTCAAGATTGATAGTACAACTGGTGTTATCACCACTGGTAAGAACTCCATTTGAATATTTTATGTGAAATAACTTCCTCTGTAGGTTGCTCTCCTGACTTTTAAGAGGCTACTCTCTTTTTGTTCTGTAGGAACAGATATCATATGTTTCGAAGAGTACTCAAAACCAAAGTGTATAGAAAAAGATGGTGTGGAAACCTATTGTTGTATCTTTTTGTGCAAGTTTTTCAAAATTGAGAGTGCACAGTCTTTTGTTTCGCTATTGTTTTAACCAACAGGTCATGGTTGAGCGAATAGACCAAAACGCTTCTTTTGGTTCCCCAGCCCGAAATATTCGTTATTTAGAAAATATTTTATGATATTCAGCATCATATTTATGTAGGCAATATTCACATCTAAAATTTTAAAAGGAAAGAGAGAGGATAAGACATACGTTGTGCATGTTCAAGTACTGCTCAACATCAACTGTGAAACAAAGACGTACAACAAAAGGTTTCTAAACCATATTTTTCTATGAACTATGTCAAAACATAAGAATCCCCTGAACAATTAATTCTTCACCATCAATGACTCTTTTAAAGTACCATTCTTAGCAGCCTTCAATCAATGTTCATTTTATTCACTACACCATATAGAAACAAAATTTGTTGTTATCATTTTAGGAGACATACCATTTGACAGAGAGAAGAAGGATGAATACCGATTCACTGTCATTGCTACAGATGGAAAGTTAACTGGCACTGCATTGGTCCGATGCACAGTGAAAGACGTAAACGATCAGGCCCCGTATTTCCCAGGTGCTCCGTATACCCGCTACATCAAAGAAGGCCAGCCTGCAGGCACCATTGTGGGGTATGTCCCAGCTAGAGACAATGACGATCCTAAGGCTGGGGGCAACGCCAAAATCACCTACAGTATTGAAGGGAAAAACCAAGGGTTCAAAATCAAAGAGGATACTGGACTCATCACTACGCTTAAGACCTTTGACAGGGAATCCAAGGTACACACGCCTGTATACAGGATAACCGTGAGAGCCAAGGATGGTGGAGTCCCGGTGCAGAAGAACGAAACTGTTGTTACGATAATTGTTACAGATGCCAACGATAATGACCCCAAGTTTACGAAATCGAGGTTTGACGGCAAGATCAAAGAGTGTGCCCCTGTGGGTACTGTGGTTACCAAGGTAACGGCCAAGGATGATGATGACCCGAACACGATCAATGCACAGATGATGTTTTACGTTGTCAGTAGTGATAACAATGCAGCCTCTTATTTTCATGTGGATGACAGAACAGGGGTTATAACTGTGGCTGACGGTTTGGATTTTGAGAAAGCCAGTAAATATGAATTGAAGGTATGATTCTTTGTTGCTTCATTGAGTTGTGTAGGGTCCAGACCTCTAAAGGGACTAATCTATGTTATATGTTACACCGTCACGTTACTTCATGTCATGTGTTTGTAGGTGTTAGTTTGTTCACGGTATGAATCCTTCTCTTTTTACATTCACTTCTTAACAGACTAGGTTTCGCATGCCTAACGTAAAGTTTGTGAATAGGAATATAATTATTAATTGGTTGCAGTTTTGGTCTGTTGTATATTTGAGGGTCTAGGCTAAATAATATCCCAGAAGAATGGAAGAGAGAAACATGCATGGCCATTTTATAACAGAACGCACACCTTTTTCGCACAATGCCACAATCCTCTATATCTCTAACAACAGCAACTACAATTACTGTACTCCGCAGCGTCCATACATAACTATAACAGAATGAATATAAACTCTTCTTTGTTACATGGTCTAGTTTGTATGCTCGATGTAGTCCTATTATTTATAACGATACCCAGTAGAAATACCGGAGTATTCAAGGTGGATAAACCTTAATGCAGTAGAAGCCCTTAATACACCCACCAACGGATCAGCAAAAGTTTATCAAAATAACAGGGTGACCGTATTCACAGCGTATTTTCAGAATATTGGTTTTCAGCAAAAATACTGGCCATTACATGGCCGTAAGGTCGATCCTCACTTCTTAAATTCCACTGAAAAAATTGGTAAATTAAGTGTTGTTGACTTAAAAGGATCTATTTTCAAGATTATTGCTCATAGTTCCTTCAAATTTTTATTGTAAATATTCATTCCTATTGCTAGTTACTGAAAGTAACATAGCTATGCGTCAATATTTCATTCTGTTGAAAATATCTGCAACGTTGGAACTTTTGGCTCATAACATTGTTACCTTTGAAAATAATTTGAAATTCCTATACGAATTGTTTCAATCTTCAAGGTTGGTGTGAAAGACCGTGGTGTGCCTATGAGGCCTCAGAACAGAGAGGAAGTCGCTTCTGTTGTCATCGAGGTAACCGACTGTAATGATAACCAACCGATGTTTGTACCGCCAACATACAATGTCAACGTGCCAGAAAACGTGGTCGTTGGTAAATCTGTTCTGACGGTCACAGCTGTGGACAAAGACCGGGGCTCCAATGGCGAGTTTGTCTTCAAAATCGTGGACACAGAGAAGAACTTCCGATTTGGTATCAATAACTTGCCAGCTGATAAAAACAAGGGTGTCATCAAAGTTTTGTACCCCCTGGATAGAGAAGACATCGCGCACCATGTGTTTAGAGTCAGTGCGTCTGACAAGGGGGCACCCTCGTTGACGGGGTATGCAAGTGTGAACATCAGCCTCACTGACATCAATGATAACGGACCTCATTTCGATAAGCCAGATTACTGTGGACAAGTCGAGGAGGAAGTAAAGGGCTACCAGAGAGTGGCCAAGATCAGAGTCAGTGACCCAGACACTAAGAAATACAGCTGCCCGTGCAAGTTCTCCATTCAAAAAGGCGACACTAGTCTCTTCGAGCTGAGAAATGCGGATGGAACCAGTGTGGAAGTCGTGACGAAACCATCAGCAATATTCGACAGAGAGAAGAAGTCAGTTTACACTATATACATAGTTGCGTCCGATCAAGGAAACCCGCCGATGAATAACGTAACATTCGTCAAGGTCCAGGTGTTGGATAAGAATGACATGGAACCTTCTAGCGGTGGAAGTCTGTCATTATTGGTTAACGCGTATAAAGGAAAGTTCATTGGTGGGCCAGTAGGCAAGGTGTACATCATTGATAACGATGAAGGCTCAAAGGACATATACGATCATAAATTGACGTCACAGACACCTGGTAGTTTCTTCTCCGTCAATCCCAAGACGGGGGATATAATTGCTGCCCCTAACGTTCCAGTTGGCAAATATAAGCTCGCCTTCAGATCTGTTGAGACGAATCGTCTTGTTGGTGAACAATTGAAGAAGAGTGTTACTAGTTCAGCTGTTGTCACCGTCAGAGGTATGCAATTTAATCATATTTCATTTTCTGACTTCAGAGAATGCCGTTTGTTTGATATTAGAGTTCCTGGCATTTCGTTATTGTGATCTCGAGCTTGTAGAACGGTCATTCTGGGATTGTACTGTACTTAACAGTTGCCTGCACTTTTACAGGTATCTCTGAGAAGCAAGCCAAAACGAGCGTAGCCATTCGCATGACTGGTCTAGTCAAATCGAGCACGTGTAAAGAATTGGCGTATCCTGAATTCGAGGAGCTGCTGGCAAAGATTCTGAATGTTGACAAGAAGTTGGTGACGGTGTTCAGTGCTCAAGAAGTGAAGGATCTTCATCGTGGTGTCGATATACGGTTCGCTGTTAAGAAGGCCCCCAAGCCGGGCTATGCTGGCGACGATTCTGAGTATGTCGATCCTATCAACCTCATTCCGATTTTGAATGCCAAGAAAAAAGAAATTGAAAAAGAGACTGGTGAGTTTTTTTTATCTGCCATAACTAGGCCATCACAGGTTTTTGTAAATGATGTGGGCACTCTTGCGGAGATTGGTATCCATGAAAACAATATCTGTTTGCCAACTATAAGCGTGTTTACAATTACAAACTTTCCATACGAGAGTTCAAGTCAATGGGCTCTGTATAGATAGCCAAATTGTCTAGTAAATTAACTTTCATTACTAGGTATTGCCTGTATTCAATTTAAGATACCCCTCGAAAAGGAAAGCGTGCATTCGTCTTTAATTTGTTATTTGGAGAACATTTATGTGTTTCTAGTCGCTGAACAGAACAATTTTGATCCCTCTATTAAAAGTTTCCTGTCTCAGAGTATTACTTTGTGTTTACAGGTGGTAAGGTAGCCTCTGTTGGTATTGATGCTTGCGCCAAAGAAACATGCGCAGTCGGCTTCTGCTATAATGACATCCAGCCACAGCGCACATACACGGTCGTCACAGATGACAATGGCTTGGTACCTGCGAACCCATCATCCAAAACCTTCATCTCTATCGACATGAAAGTCCTGCCTATTTGCCTTGTTGGACCAAAGAAGCCCAAGTCCTGCAAAGACAAGCCTTGTTTGTATGGTGGAAAGTGTACTGACTTGAAGACCGGAGGCTATTCCTGCGCTTGTGCTAAGAAATCTTCAGGTCCGGAGTGTCAAGTTGCCATCAAGTCATTCAAAACTAAAGACTCTTACCTCTGGGTCAAGCCGTTTAATTATTTCTACGAAGGAACCTTGTCCTTCGAGTTCATCACGAAGGAGGCCAATGGAGTTCTCTTATACCAAGGACCGATGACAAAAAGTAAGGGTTTCCTCTATTTCATAATTTCACATGACGCAAACATTGCAATGATTACGCAAGGGATTGTAGACTCGAGCCACCTTTAGACCAGTCATGAGAAGTGTGAGGAGAGAATTTAGAAGCCCTCTGTCATTCCAGATAAATTGACTTGTGAGTTGTTGTCACATTCACATCGAGAAACTATGTTAAGGATTTTAGGTGACGAGTGACGGGAAGGTAAAATTTCGAAAGAATCAAAATAAACATATCTTGAGAAGAAGCAGGATTTTGACAACCAATCGGTTGATTTCAACTATCACAACTTATCTCGATTGATGATATATCGCCATAATTCATGTGTATATTCTCTTGCAGTAAGTGATTCAGAAACGAAGGACTTCCTTGCTGTCGTGTTGGTGGATGGCAGGATCCAAATAAGTGTAAACCAAGGTGACAAGTGGAGAATCTTCAAGGCGACCGTCCCAACCAAAGAAACCCTGAATAACGGCGTCTTTCATCATGTTGAGATCTACAAGCGAGGAAAGGTAAGATAATGAATTTCTATTCAACATGACTTTCTTCATTCACTTGCTACTCCCATTCGTTGCCCACTGTATATGGTGGATGATTATTTCATAGACTAAAAGTTAGAAAGTTAAATTTTTTTCTTGCTTATAAGCGGTAAAACGGTTAAAACAGTATCTAAAAGTTCAACAAAAGGAATCTCGCAGGAATTTCGGAACCACTACGACCGTTCCTTGAAGTTAACCATCTTTCTAATAACAATCTTACAAAAATGTATGAAGATGAAAAATTTCTTGATATCATTAACAAAAAGATACTTGAACGAACCCTACATTTTATTCATGTATCAGGTACGTTTGATGAATTAAGTATTCTATTTTTTAGAAAAAAGTATTTCATTTTTTTCATGTTCATTGTCTTGAAAGTCCAGGGGGTTTTTATCCCTACTATTTCATTGATGAATTAGTCAGCCCGATTTCCACTCTTTTAGTTAATGTTTGGGTCAGGTTGATAGATAGTTTGATTTGTAAATAATGTGTTTTTTGATAACATTTTTTCTTTGTAGTTTATCCGAGTGATAATCGACCGATGCAGAGACGCTCCAATTGTGGAATCATCCAAGAGCTCTTACCAAGATAGGAGCAGCTGTGAGATCACTGGAACTATTGGTGGGCCATTCAAGTAAGTGGTTTTTGATTCTTTCTCTTTTTTAGAGGACATGTCGTATGGAGTAAGACCCCTTCCCGTAAAGATTAGATAATTCTTTATTTTTGTTTTATTTAACATACTGATATGTCAAGGATCAGAGCAAACATCTGCTTAATCTTTGAAATGATATCACTGAGGATAGAAATCTCTTCCACGCTTAAGCAAAGACCCAGTTTGAAATATGAAATTTCAATAAAGTTTGTCCTCTCCCTTCTTAGCATCAAGTTTCGAATAATTCGGATACCTGGCTCAATGAAATCATTGTGTAAAACTTAATTTTTACTTGACTAGATTTGTGAATGGCATGAACCCCCTGCAGCTGGGTGGAATCAAGAGAAAAGACCTCTTGTACCCACCTCTGACGAAGAAAGACTCGTTTGCTGGGTGTCTGAGAAACGTTTATGATAACGGTATCATGTACGACTTGTCTAAATCAATCGAAGAGCGTGATATCGGATCCGAATGCCCGTTCTTTGCCAAATGCCCAACTTGCTACCATGGTTATTGTCGCACAACGTTTGTGCCGTTCGTCTGCATCTGTGATTTTGGCTGGACCGGACCTCTCTGCAATGAACGTAAGAATATCGTTTTTTTACTACATTGCTCCCCTGTGCTGCCTTGTTTTGGGTTGTATTGATCTATTTAGCACTTCAAATTGGAGAGTTCTGTTTGCCAACCTCCAGAGTTTCAGACCTGGCCTTGAGAATTTTAGTTGGTGGGCAGTGGATCATCCTCCTCATTGTCCTTTAGTAAAAGTGAACATTGACGGTAGACAATCCTCTTCAAATTCGAGGAGAGCAACTCGTCACTCACCACAAGTGGCTGAAGATGGCATTGAGGTGGCGCAGGGCAATCACCAGCCTCAAATGGACAGGTCTAGAGATTAACTGTATGGGCTGAGCACCAGGAACGAGGCCAATAACTGAATAACCAAATAAATTTCTACCTTTGCGCAACATACATAATGAATTTTCCGGTGCTTGAAAAAATTGGCTTTTAGGTACAAGCAGAAATGAAAAATTAGTATGTTGGGCATCAGTTGCAAAACAACTGTAACTCTAAGGAATTTTTGATTACAGAATCTTTTCTCTCCATTCAGTTACTCAATTATCTAACCCAGCAATATGATAATTGTGATAATGATTTTTATGATAACATGAACATGATAATGACATTACTTTTCTCTCAAAATCAGGCGCTAAAGCACAACACTACTTGGCAGACAGCTACACGGAGTATTCCTTCCCCAACCAAAGAGCTAAGAGACGCACGTGGGTAGACAAGTACTCTTCCCTATACAAGGTGCAAGTCAGGACGAAAGTCGATGGTTTTGTTGTTTACGAAGCTAGCAGCGTTACGTATGGTGCATTGCAAGAGTACAGTATTTTGGAGGTATGTTTTTCCATATATGACTACCCTATCCAGTTTTTTCTAGATCTTTCAAGGTTTTTCTAGATCTATAATGTCATTGACAGTCTTTGGCAATATTTTGATGCAAAATACTTCTTGAAACAAGAATGATACGATATTGTAATTTTGTGTTTGAGACAGAATCGCGTTCCCAAGAGGAATTATGTCTTTTCACCCTTCCTGGAAGCAATGTGATGATTCGCATTTCGTAATGAACTGCCACTGACAGGAAGGATATCTGAAAATATATCTCGTTTTAGGAAAATAGTGGACTATATATTCTTTTAGGGTTTTGAAATGTTAAAACTTCGTTATGGATATTCCATTGTGATCTATTTTTAAGCACCTTTCTTTTACAGAACAGATATTAATATCAGCAATTTTCTAATTGTTGAAGTTATTATCCTGTTAAGAATTTAGTTGTTATTTTATTACTATTGTTATTATTAGGTTGTGAACAAGACTATGCAGTACAGATACAACGTGGGTGACGGTGCCAAAACCTTGATTCTGCGCAACGTCGTAGTTGGAGATGGCAAGTGGCACAACGTCACGCTAAATCGACAAGGAAACTTTGCCACGCTTGATGTGCAAGGACAAGGCATGGTGTCCGGAACCATCGGAACGCATCGTCTCTTGGAAACTGACGGCTTCATCTATGCTGGTGGGGTGCCTAGTAAAATAAATGCCCAAGGACCCACGGATATGCAAGGTGAGTTGGGTATCTGTGCACTATCGCGGGATTAGTTTAAGTGGAAGATTCGTGTCCTATTATTGTTGTTTGGGATTCATCTCAAGTCTTGCACTGTTATCAGGCTCCATTTTACAACTAAATCGGAATTTTCTGGTGATGTCACTAGAGTGGACCTCTTACTTTAGCTTTTTAAATTGATTTTCCAAAATGTTCATTGTAATTGAAGTTTTCTTGTATCACCTTAATAATAAATTTAATTTTTATGAGATAGCATGGCCGGAGCAGACTTCTGACTTTATGCATCATTGCTTTCATCATTGAGCTATCGAGGCACACATATTCCTTTTGTCGATTTCCTTACTTTTTTTAAAGCAGCGCGCCAGTCACTAACTGAAAGTGCAAATCTTCTTCTGGTTTTTGTAGAGTACGCTTGTACATTTCTTTATTCAAAGTAAATATTAGAAAAAGACGGTTATTTCACCAGGGTAGGCTTAAAGACACACCGGAACGTTTCTCTCATTCAAATATTTTCCTTTTTCAGGTTGCCTGTCTGATTACAGAATTGGAGAAAAGAACCTCGATGGAGACGTGTCAGTGAAGATTAGAAGAGTGAATGTGGAGCCATCGTGCCCTTGTCTCTACTTGAACTGCTTGAACGGGGGTATCTGTCATGCTGGCTCCCCTCCTTACTGTATCTGCCCCCCTGGCTACACTGGTTTGAACTGCGGCATTCTTGTCACACAGCCAGAAGCGGGTACGTGGAGTTACCTTACTTTACTTCTCATTGATCCCGTTTACACCATGGGTGGAAAAATGTTCCTTCTGGGACCATGGAAATTTATGCGAGCATATTGAAAAGATGTAAATTATGTTGCAAACTGTGATTCTCACCATACTTGTCAATGCAGGTACCAGTTATCTTAAGTAGTATGTTGATTTACGCAAACACTTTCAAGTTATTAGCTGACATGACATGACAAGTTGTAAACAACAACATGGCTACAAGTAGAAATTAGTTGAGAGCATATTATTGAATATCAATGCTCCACTCTTCTGACCTGAGCTTGGAATAAAGTTGAGTCTTATTGAAATTAGGAGCTTTTTTCCTTTTGGTGACACCATAGATTGTTTCTGGTAACATTGGTGTTGTGGCCCGCTATATTTTCCACCCCTGGTGTACACAGTGTAAGTATCATGCTGGTATGACATGACACCGGCATGATTTCTTCTGTTTATAGGCCCCAGTTTTCATGATGTATTATATTTCTTTCAGGAACAAGAGCTGTAATGGCAACAGGAAGCTTGCTAGGCCTGGTCGTGATTGTCGTTGTCTTCCTGTTGGCTGTTGTTATGGCTGCTCTGCTGCTTGCCGGCAAATTTGCCAAGAAGAAGGCGGTTCCTGTTTATGTGGACGATGACCCACGCGATAACATCATGCCTTATCACGATGAAGGTACTTTATCTCATTCATACGTTTCCACTGAAGAAAAACCTGGCAAATGGGCTGAATCGTTTTTCAAGATAAAGTTTAAATTAGTATTACAGATAAAAAAACTGTCTCGCAAATAGGCCAGCTTCTTGCTTTGAATATTGTGATTTCTTCTATCATCAGCCTGGCCTGTCTTTAATATATGTAGTAGCAAAAAATGAGCTGACCTGTTAACCGGGCCAGCCCAACTAGACGGAGATTGGCTCGTTATCATGTTATATCTATTAACAATTTATTTGATATTGATCTGAAAGGCGAGCTGATCCGTTGGGCCCTAAGATCATTTCTTTAAAACTCTTATTTACAAACCACTTCTTTTAAGAACCAGTTCTTTTGAGAACCACTCACCCTAATTCGAGCATTTTTAGAGGTTTTTATCGGAAGTTACTCTGATGAAAACGACTCCCTTTGCAGGTGCTGGAGAAGACGACTTCCATAATTATGATCTTGAAAAGTTATTGAAGCATGCCGGTGCGGGACGAGCTGCGAATGGTGCTGCAAATGGTGCAGCTATTGTTGCTGGCGGAGGCGGTGCAGGGGCCGGAGGTAAAGACATCGAGAAAGAGCCGCTGCTTGCAGAAGCAGACGCCAGCATGGTTAACGCGGTTGCTGCCGGTGGTGTCGTCAAACGAGAGAAGCATGCACGATTTGAAGCTGCAAATGTCGAAAGTGTCGATGTTGCTCGCTTCATCACATCGAGGCTTGCAGAAGCAGATAGCGAGGATGCTGCGTATCCAAGGGACACGCTGTTGCATTATGGGTACGAAGGAGAAGGGTCTGACGTAGATGATCTCAGCGAGCTTGGGGAGAGCGAGGACGAGAGCGATGACGACGAAGCTGACTTCATGTTTTTGCAAGATTGGGGAGCCAAGTTTGATAACCTGAACAAAATCTTCAACCCACCGTCAGCTGATTTCGAAGAAGATGTGTGAAACACGGACTGCACGCCAGGTTTCTCGTTAGTATCGTGTCATTTTTCTAGAGCGTGTTTTAGCTACGACTCTATTTACTGCATGTAGCAAAAGTAGTGCAAACAACTTGACATGAGCTATCAGCCAATGTTGTAGCTTGGTCACTCGTGCAACTGCACGGCTGAAACGAATTTCTAGGTGTAACGATTTCTTACGTTTTATATCCTTTATATCATTCGGGAGAATATTTGGTTGTACGACAAGTCAACCCATCTCTGGATTTGCCAGCGTTCAATGAGCTCCTAGGATGGATGAAAATAAAATCTGACAAATTCCCTTCAACATAGAGAGTACCCAGTTGACACACTTTGGATAATGAATTGAGAGTATTTGAGACATGACATCTCTAGAAATTCTCAATCTTTGCCAGCGCAATGCTGAGAACTTTTAAAAAAAAAAGTTTCATTTTTCCTGCACGTTTGGTTGATTTCCACTTTTTGATTTACTGCACCGGCTGATGCAAGTGATTAATGATTTTTACTTCTATTTTGTTGATTCCCGTATGTCTTTGATTTGAAGCCGTAAAAGCCTCGATTTCGTATGTCTGAATCATTCCCACTGTGTTCATCTATGTTGTTGTATGTATGTCATCAATGTTGCCATCAGAAATAATATTGTTGACGATGAAATGGCTGAAAACTAATATGGTTGACAAATAAAAACAGTGGACAACTAAAATTACTAAAGTTTGTTTTGATTTTATAGGTCAGGCTTTGGCTTTTATTCAAAAATGTACGGTATTAATTTATTTTCTATTTTATGACGAAGTGACCTCGTAAATCAATGTACAGCGGAGGAATAGCTAGAGCCAGGAGTCAAAGGTCGATTGTTAGACATTTGGTTAAGGGCCAAGGGTCAATTAGAATGTCACATTTCTCGTAGAGTATTGAAAATAAATTAACATTTGAGAATTGTTGGTATCTTGGTGATTATTTTGGTTTGGAATAGGGTATTTTATAGCGTTTTGCTGCCAAATCCAACTCAAGAAATTGTTAAATTATTTCTACGGCCTGGAAAATTATTTCGCATGATCTACAATGCTGGCTATTCTTGCGAGATTGCTTCGTTGGAAATTTCTGTAATATTTTTAAGATTTTTAGGTTTTGTCCTCCTTGAAACTTTCGAAGTAAGCTCTCCTTAGCACATTTATTTAAGTAATAAGCAAAATATTTTAATAGTTATTTTCACGTAATTAAACCTTTTAAACTTTAAAACTTTGTGAAAAGTGTTAAAAAATTAGGAGATTTTGAACTAGTAGATAGTTAAAAGTGTCTGGACTTTGAGAAGTCTTGATTGTATAAAGTTTTTATTTGTTGACATTTCTTGCTTGCTGTTTCTTTATGGCCTTTTGCAATGATCATGGATTTCTCAAAGTAGCACTAAAGTTGTCATAATGAAATGAAACTGCACTCGATTTGGTGGGGCATTCTGTACCTATATCTTTGCTAACTATTTCAGTAATAATCATGAAAAACACGAGAAATCCTTGTTTTGACCAGTTTGCAGCAGCCTACTTTGTGCTAGAGTGAGAAGTCTAACAGGTATTTTTCACAGCTTACTGGTCGCAACAGTAGATGCATTGAATATTTTAAGGACTGATTTTCACAATAAAGAAATCACTGATAGATGAACAATGTGGTTGGGACTGGTAGGTTAAGTGTCAAGTCGTCGCCTAGATAGTTGGGATTAGTCAAAACGCGATTCATCATGATTCTAACATTAAGACCTGACTTTTAACCTGTCATTGGCCTGACCTGTGACATGCTGATACCTGGCCAATAACTTATTAATATGACCTGTGGACTGTTCTTTATGGACAGACCTTTGACTTTTTGATGGCCTGACCCATGATTTGTAAGTTGTCTTGCCTTTGACCTGTTAATAACCTGACCCGTGACCTGTTAGTGGCCTGTGACCTGTGGAAAACACCTGTTATGAGAAGTCCCTCGACCGATTGATTCTGCGTAATTCACTCACTTTGTAAGTTAATTTTAGAACTTGCCAGTTTTTTAATTACATAAGCATTCAGATTATTAATTGCCTGATATCTGCGCTCCTTGCTAAATTGCGAGTCACTGGGGAAACAAATTTATCTTTCGGTAATTCGTATGCCAAGTAGTAGCCACGATGTACTTGTCGAGGGCTTTCTATTTTGTAAGTAGCGACCAGCCAATATTAACAGATGGAACTTACTGAGATGCTTTCGTGTCATGTAGATGATACAGGGTTACAAGGACACAATTCCAGCTAGCAGTGCAGATATCGAGTTGTTTTATTTAATATAACTTTTTGAGATTTTGAACAGTAGTAAATGGCAGTATTGATAGTGGAAAATGTTTGTTTAAATTCATGTTCTGCCTCTTATTTCTTATTGAACTGTCTAGGTCCCAATGCCTTGTTGCAGCGAACCCAGGATAAGATCTACATATATTCAGTTTCCAGTCTCTGTTTCGTTGGACAAAATTGTGTGTTTTTCTGTTCTATGTGAGCTGATTTTGTCAGTCATTACAGCACACATAGTAGGTGCCCAAATGGTACCTTGTCTAACAGCAGATTCTAATATTACTGATTCCGTTTTTCTATATCGTGTCTTGGTACTTATTACTACTGCTATATTTTGATTCAAGGTTCTTAATAACCCTAATTTCTGTGGTTCTAATCTTGTTTTAAGCTTATTACATACATCATCCAAGCAGAGTCTGTCCAAAGACTCTTCCGCATCAAATCAACTGACGTGATCAACAAGTCTCTCTTAGATACTGGTGATAGTCGATGGCTTTCTGTTGATTTACTGGTTTTGTTCGTCAGGAATAGTCCTCTTTCATTTTCCATTCGATGTCTGTCTCCTCTTCTCCTTTCTTTTTGTAAATGGATTTGATTTTCAGTTTTTTCTACTTCTGGGGAGTTTCTTTGAGGTGTTCTCTGCGCAACTTGTTGTTGTTGTTGTTAAAGCATGCGAGGAAACGGCCATTTTTTCCAGCAACAGAGAGGAAAATGCGTTCCTGTCCCTAGTCGATGTTTTTACCGATTTACAGGAGGCTTGGAGTGGCTAATGAGTTCTCAACAAAATGCTCATGTTTTCATACAATAGCAATGTGATAGCTAACTGGTTCCCGTAATCAAGACAGTTTACATCCTTAGTTATGTTAGGCCAGACCTGAATTTAGGCCCTTTTTCGAAGCGAGCACTTTTATTGTCAAGCTGCAGAATAAATATAGAAAGAAGCACGCTAAAAAGAAACTTGGTAGAAGAAAATGGATCTCTTTTGCAATAATACTCAAATAACTCTCATTCAGATGCACAAGGTCAAGATCTAATTGAGAGAAAGCAAGGTTAAGCTGCCGCTGCGCAAAAAAAGGTACCTTTGTTGATATATCAATGTTGTTAAAGAGCAAATCTGTTATGATTTACTCATAGCAGTTTGCCAAGAAGAATGAGAAAAGAGGTTATATAAAAAAGATATTCCATACCATATGTACCTTCCTGTGCAGACTGTCTGGCAGTGTGCGTATTTGAAAGATCTACTGCATGCACACAACACACAAGCAAAGTTTCATGCTTGCCGTTTCAGAGCGTAAAATTTAATAATTCTAGAAACAATGAACTAAACTTTAGGAAAAATGTGCGCATCAAATGCCCCACATAACTCAACAAAATTTCTTCAGCTCATAAACATAGTTTCCTTAACTGAAGTGCTTCACATGTTGAAACCACATGACAGGGACAGACTGGCCCCCTGGAATGCTGGGAAATTTCCCGGTGGGCCCCAGTCAAAAAAGTTTTTCCCAATTTTTCTAAATAGAAGCCACGATATTGAAAAGAACAGCTAGTTCTATGGGCCCTGAGCTTAACCCAGGCCCAGCCCCCTTTCTGTTTCTAAGCAGAGTAGCATTTTGATCTTGGGGTTAGATCTCTCAATTAGTAGCATTTGGATCAATTGAGAAGGAATGGCATACCACGGCATAAACGGGAACAAGTTGGAAAGTTGACTGGCCTTAATCCTATCGATCTGCGATCAGAGTTGGCAACATTAATTAACGACTTCCCCTTTTTGGGCAAAGACCCATCAAGAAGAATTCCCAGAACAACCTACAGATTTTGAGAGCCTCACAGAAGCCGGTGCAGATGAAAAATCTGATGGGGACAAATGCAACCAATGTTCGATGTCCATGGGCTAACCATCAGGATTTTTTTCAATTTTTGGCTGATTTTCATGAAAATTATTTTTGGGGATTTTATGCGTTTCATAAGGCTATTTACCAATCTCGTTTCCCAATCGCGTTTGATAAGGCTATTGATTTATTAAGGTTACTTGTTAATTTATAAGGCTATTAAATTGACCTATGTTTAAGGCAACATCAGTCAGGAAGCCAGCCTATACATATTAATACATATTCCGTCGAATAGCTTCCGATATCTTCAGGTCTGAATATCTTATAACAGCGTTGTTTATATGTAGCACGCTGCTGTATGTAGCTAAAACACTGCTATGGTATGTCAGTATGCAATTGCCACGAATCCAGAGATTCTCTTGCTGACCCTTCACCTTTACCTTTGCGTCACAATACACCACCAGGGATCACTTCCAGACCCCAGTTTGGCTGGGAAATATCTATGAAAGGTTTGTTTCATGAATCTAAAACTGTCCCATTCTCGATATTCAATTTTTTTCTGCAGTCATCAAGAACTCATTGTCAATGAAGCTGATCTCATTAGCGTGAATTTTCATGTTGCGGGGAGTTGAAGGGAAGGAATTTGTCATGTTCACACCTAGGAGTCAAGTTGACTTCATAAATCTGCATTTTTGTTCAGTGCAGCCTACCAGAGGTCTAGCCCCCTGACCCCTTCTTAGGCCACCACTACTTAAAAATCAATACCTCTCTTGTCATTCATCAAGAACGCTTGTAGGACCGAGTGGACTAAACCAAGGGCTTTAGTCTCCTGACCGTCATTCAAAAATCTCTATGAAAGAGAAATGACAGTGCTTTCACTAATCCCTTTAAAAAGAAATTATAGTGCTTTCACTTTTTCCTTTTAAAGAGGAATGACAGTGCTTCCACTTTAAGTGAAAGTACTGTCATTTCTGTTTATAAGGGATATTCCTTCCCAGTGAAAGGAACATTGTATACAAGGCGTATTTGTTTGAAGACAGAGTATTGTGAACAGGCTCTTTTTCGTTTTCGAAAACAGAGACAAATAAAAAGCAGTGTAAGCCTTAGTTTCATATTAAACTCCCTTTTTTCTTGCAGGCATCAAGTGGACAATTTGAATTCAGATATATCTTTGTTGAACTCGATGGGTATCTACCCAAAACCATAATCGTTGAAGACAGACAATAAACAAGTATTTTTGTATATGAATATTCTCCTTTGACTTATGGAAATTATAGAAATGTCACATACCAATACATAATCTTTCGTCTGATTGTCTGATATTAATTTCCGAATTAAAACTCTATTTCGTCAACAAAGGTTGATATTTTAGTCTATTTATCATTAACTTTAAAGCCATTTTTAACAGTAGTTTGTAGAACGTATGATGGTTAGCCCATGCTTTTTGGTCAAAATTGGCTAAAACATATGGTTCCAAACAGGCTTTTGATATGCTCAAACTGTTGAGGGAGCAAAATTGGGCTTTAATAGCCTTAAAAAGGGCCATAAATGTTCTTACCGTATTTCGAGTCTACGTAAGGTAGACGTTTCATTTCTTGAATTTATAAAGTTTGGTAAAAATGATACAAAAGTAATACCTCTCTCATTATGAAGTCCTGGATGGCCGAGTAGACGAAGCCAAGAGCTTTAGATGCTCAGACCGTTGTTTGATTCCCCGTATGGTTAGACTTGTGATTTCTAAAGTAAAAGTGCTTGGTAAAACTGATACGAAAGTGATACCTTTCTTTGCAAGGAAGCTTGGATGGCCAAGTGACTAAACCAAGAGCTGTAGATGTTCAAACCGCAGTTCGATACCTGGTAAGGTAAGAATTTTAATTTCTAAGATTCATAATGTTTGGTAAAAGTGATATGAAAGTAATTCCTGCTCTGCTTAGAAAGGTTGCGTGGCGAAGTGGACTAAGCTGAGGGATTCCGATGCTCAGACCGTAGTTCAATTCCTCGAAAGGTAAGACTTTTGATTTCTAAACTCTCAATCACGAATGATATCAACTTCAAACCTCTTCTGCAGGCGGCAGGGATGGCCGAGTGGTGAAGTCACTCGAACACTGTTCGAAGAGTCGTGGGATCGAAACCTGCAGTCGGAAGAAAAGGTAAGTTGGAAGAATAGGTAGGTCAAAACAGGTGAGTCGGAGAAGGAGGAGAAAAGGTGAGTCGAAGGAAAACGTGGGTAGGAGAAAAGGTAGGTTGGGAAGAAGAGGGCAGTCGGAGAGAAAGGAAGAAATTATTAATTCATAGTCCATAGTTTTCAAAACTCTTCTTTCCCGGGTTATTTATTTCTTTCCCTCCTTCAATCTCACTTTTTCCTCCTACTCAACTCTTCTTCCGACTTACCTTTTCTTCTTCTCCTCCTTCTCACCTTTTTCTTCCGACTGCTGGTTTCGAACCGTCGACTCTTCGATCAGTGTTCGAGTGACTTACCCACTCGGCCATCCCTGCCGCCGGCAGGAGAGGTTTGAAGTTGATATCATTTGCGATTGAGAGTTTAGAAATCAAAAGTCTTACCTTTCGAGGAATTGAACTACGGTCTGAGCATCGGAATCCCTCAGCTAAGTCCACTTCGCCACGCAACCTTTCTAAGCAGAGCAGGAATTACTTTCATATCACTTTTACCAAACATCACAAATCTTAGGAATTAAAATTCTTACCTTACCAGGTATCGAACTGCGGTTTGAACATCTACAGCTCTTGGTTTAGTCCACTTCGCCATCCAAGCTTTCTTGATTAGTGAGGCTTTACTTTGTATCATTTTTACCAAAAACTATATATCTTAGAAATCAAAGTCTTACATTGCGAGGAGTCGAACTACGGTCCGAGCATCTAAAGCCCAATTCGCCATCAAAGCATTCTTGGTGAAAAATATTAAAAATCTTGGAATTACAATTTTAACTTCAGAGGTATCCAGCAACGGTCTGAGCAACTAAATCCTTTGACTTAGTTCATTTGGCCATCTAAGCTTGCGTGAAAAGCGGTGTATTACTTTTCCATCATTTTTACCAAAAGTATCGATAGGCTATGTAGAACGATTTATTTTGCGCCGATTTTAGCCAAAACCACGGGCTAACCATGAGGCTTTTTCCAAATGTTTGGCTGATTTCGAAGGACAATATTTTCGTGATTTTATGCACTTTCAAAGGCTATTACAGCCTAATCTTGCTCCATGAAGAGTCCTCAGTGGATTAAAGGCCTTTTTGGAACAATTTATTTTAGGCCAATTTCAGGGCAAATACCATGGGCTTTTTTCCAATTTTGGGCTGATTTTGAAGGAAATTATTTTGGTGATTTTATGCACTTTCTAAGGCTATTATAGCCAAGTCTTGTTTCCTGAAGAGTCCTGTTTGGATTAAAAGCCTATTTTGGACAATTTATTTCGGGCCAATATTGAACAAAAACCATGGACTAACCATCAGGCTTTTTTCCAATTTTGGGCTGATTTTGAAGGAAATTATTTTGGTGATTTTATGCACTCTCTAAGGCTATTACAGCCAAGTCTTGCTCCTTGAAGATTTCTGTTTGGATTAAAAGCCTTTTTTGGACAATTTATTTCGGGCCAATATTGAACAAAAACCATGGGCTAACCATCAGGCTTTTTTCCAATTTTGGGCTGATTTTGAAGGAAATAATTTTGGTGATTTTATGCACTTTCTAAGGCTATTACAGCCAAGTCTTGCTCCTTGAAGATTCCTGTTTGAATTAAAAGCCTTTTTTGGAGAATTTATTTCGGGCCAATATTAAACAAAAACCATGGACTAACCATCAGGCTTTTTTCCAATTTTGGGCTGATTTTGAAGGAAATTATTTTGGTGATTTTATGCACTTTCTAAGGCTATTACAGCCAAGTCTTGCTCCTTGAAGATTCCTGTTTGAATTAAAAGCCTTTTTTGGAGAATTTATTTCGGGCCAATATTAAACAAAAACCATGGACTAACCATCAGGCTTTTTTCCAATTTTGGGCTGATTTTGAAGGAAATTATTTTGGTGATTTTATTCACTTTCTAAGGCTATTACAGCCAAGTCTTGCTCCTTGAAGATTTCTGTTTGGATTAAAAGCCTTTTTTGGACAATTTATTTCGGGCCAATATTGAACAAAAACCATGGGCTAACCATCAGGCTTTTTTCCAATTTTGGGCTGATTTTGAAGGAAATAATTTTGGTGATTTTATGCACTTTCTAAGGCTATTACAGCCAAGTCTTGCTCCTTGAAGATTCCTGTTTGAATTAAAAGCCTTTTTTGGACTATTTATTTCGGGCCAATATTGAACAAAAACCATGGGCTAACCATCAGGCTTTTTTCCAATTTTGGGCTGATTTTGAAGGAAATTATTTTGGTGATTTTATTCACTTTCTAAGGCTATTACAGCCAAGTCTTGCTCCTTGAAGATTTCTGTTTGGATTAAAAGCCTTTTTTGGACTATTTATTTCGGGCCAATATTGAACAAAAACCATGGGCTAACCATCAGGCTTTTTTCCAATTTTTGGCTGATTTTGAAGGAAATTATTTTGGTGATTTTATTCACTTTCTAAGGCTATTACAGCGAAGTCTTGTTCCCTGAAGAGCCCTGAGTGGATTAAAAGCCTTTTTGGCACAATTGATTTCGGGCCAATACTGAACAAAAACCATGGGCTAACCATCAGGCTTTTTCCCTATTTCAGGCTGATTTTGAAGGATTGGTTTTTGGCGATTTGATGTACTTTCGAAGGCTATGGTGACCCAATAATGCTCCCTAGACAGTCGTTAGAGAATTTTAAGCCTGTTAGGGAGCCATCCATTTCGGGCCACTTTTGATAAAAAACCATTAGGTTACCATAAGACTTTTTCCTTTTTAACTGATCTTCAAGGATAATTATTCAGTATTCTGCTGATTTTATGCATTTTATGTATAATGGCGGTATAATGGTATAGAAGCAAGTAAAAGTTGATTGCAAAGCTATGCCCTCCCATTAGTTTCTCAAATCTTTGTTGAAATAGCAATTTCCAGAATCCTCATGAAACCGGAATATAAAACTGCCATTTCTCACCATCTAAGATATTGCCAGCACATCCGCAGCTATTTCGTGGCTGAACTGCGTTTGGAGATCACTCAACTTCTTTTTCATCACATTTAGGCCGGTTAAGACAATCGTTTCAGGCCGCAGGGAGCCACATGTCTACAAAAAGATTAAATTCATTTCGATCACTCAAATTACAGCTTTTTAATTCATTATGAACCAGATAATCATGGACCTAGTTCTAGGATTTCTAGCAAATTACAATATATTCCTTTGTTCTTTTAGTTTTTTCAACAAAACTTCAAGGATCTTCTAGTACTGTAAGCAATATGTGTAGTTTTGTATGAAAGATCGCTCAATATGCTCACTATCTCTCGTTCCATTTTATGATGGGTTAAAAGAATAATAAAGATAATTTGGGAGAATGAAAATGACCCGAGTAGAACTCGAACCAACGACTTCTAGATTCGTTTTCTAGTGCACTACCACTGCGCGACCGGGGCGTCGAGAAACCCAGGCCATTTTATTCTCCCGATTTAACGAACAGTTTTCTGGGTCGCATCAGAGTTCGTTATGAAGGGATTGCACTGTATACATGAGACGAAAATGGATTTGGAAAGTCAATTGAAATGATTCGTGAGAAGTTCAAAAGCAGTATTACTATGATAATTGCATTGATTGAATGAATCTGTAAACGAACCTCAACATTGAAATAAAATTTGTTCGGCTTTCCTTCTGGATCGAATGGAGCTTGAGCTGAAAATATAAAATGAAAGATAGTTGATTTCTATCTAATCTTCACGTCAACAGAAAGTATAATAGTTTCTAGTCAAAAGGTAAAGTGATGATTCGTAGGTAAAATAGCTCATTTCCAACTAATTTTGACTTCAGTTAGTAAGTTAGTTTTAAATCAACTAAGTCTATATCAAAAAGAAAAAGGAGAACGTATCCTAATGGGCTTTTGCCGAATTATATGATGAGCACCTTATGTTTGAAGACGACGAGGAAAATCGCAAACATAACGAAGCATATTTATCAGTGAAGCTTTGCGTTTCACACTCATCATTAGAGTAGTACGTCAGAAGGAGAACGAAAATAAAACCGATTTATTGTGCTGGGAGGAAAAAAAACACAACTCTACTATAGGTCGAGATTTACTCGACAGCCCAGAAAACTATAGTGAGGACTGTATTATAGCCTAATATTGCTCCATTAATAGTCCTGAGTGGATTATAAGCCTGTTTTGAGTCATTCATTTTGGGCCAATTCCCCCCCAAAAACTATGGGCTAACTAACCATCAGGCTTTTTCGAATTTTTGGCTGATTTTAAAGGCTATGTTGCTAGGATTTTGAATGAAAATTTATGGTTATGAAACATATCAAGTTAAGCAACTTACGAGTTTCTTCGTCGACTTGCGTGTATTCGCTCTTTGGCCTAAAAATTAAATAATCATTTTGATTACAATTCTTTCAATCATCATATTATCCATAACAGAAAGAAAAAAAATTAAGGGACTTTGGATTGAAAATGCTTAATAGCTCTAGAACATCTAAACCTTAAATCTATGTAATGTCAAACAGTAATTCTGCAAAAAACATCCTGGGCTTCCTACACTAAGCTGTTTTGGATGTTATGTTGATAGTTGATAGGCAAATACGGTTACTCTCTTCGTAAGGTATTGGTTTATGTGCAAAACACAAAGGGCCCATTGAATAGGTAGACTAATCGAGCAGTGCGACCATGTTCCTTCCTGTCTATGTGACCAAACCTCGTGATTCCTTTTGCCTTTTTTCCTGGAATTACAGAAAGCTGGCTAATTCTCTCCACACGCTTTGTGACAGGTCTGAAGGTAGTTTCGAACCAGGAACCCTTTGAACAGGGGTCAAGTAATCCAACCACTCAGCAATCCCCGCCTTGTTATATATGACGTAAAATCCACGAATCAATGATTAAAGATTCTTGTTTTAGTAAGTTATGTTTCGTGGTGTTTCCGTTCATTCTTAGGGTTGTTGGTATGTAGATTAACACAAAAAAGTATATCAGATGAAAAGGATTGGAGTTAGAATCAACTTATATTACCATTCTTCGGGTCTGGGGTAGGTAGTATGACGTAGAGAATTGTCTGGGTCGTATTCAAATGCAACACCAGCCGTAGGATTCCACTTGGCGTGTTCTTTGCCAAAACCCTTTGAAAATAGAGAAAAATAAACATCAGGAAAAATCCCCATCAAGTGAAAATACTTAAATCGATTTATATTCTATTGTTGTATCTAATTAGTTTTCACATTTTATTTACAAATTTGAGCTTTAAAACATGTACGCTCAGTGAGTTAGTTCAAACAGGGGTTATCATCTTAAAAGGGGAGAATACTCTAACAAAGGGGCCACATTTAACTCGAGTAGAGAGTGTCTATCCTGGCTATAGGGCTCGATATACTTGAGTATAGACCAATTATAAAGCATAGAGTAATTATAAAGCAGAATGAATACATTATGAAATGGTATAGTCTGTCTGATGAGTGTGTTAGAACAAAACACAGAGTAACAGAAGGACATGTCTGCTTCTTAATGTGTTCATTCTAACTTTACAAAGGGGCTAAATATCATCTTATTCAGGACTGTTGAGGGAAACAATCGTTCACATTAATAATGAATATATTGAATATCACTTTTGAAGTGAGTTCCCAATCATTGTTAGAATAGCTAACTGATGAAGATGAAATCTAAACGTTTGAGAAGCATAGTTTATTTCTTAATTACTCTTCACAGGACTAATGGTACAGTGCTTGTGGTTTCCCTGCAGAGTACTGAATAACCTTCACAGTACTAATAGCATAGATGGTAAGCAAATGACAGTAATATGGATTATTCAAGCGAAGAATGATACGACGTGACAAAATGCTTGAGCATGTATTTCGTTAAGATTTGTCAAATTGCTCTTCCTGATTTTCGAAACTACCTTCCCAGGAAAAAAGTAGTGAAGCTTTCAGCTTGCATCCGTTGGGCATCAGCCTTCCATTCAAATATGAAAATGAAGGGCTGATATCGCAGTGGATGGATGGGTTGCTTTTAGAAAATCCAGGATGAAAAACTGTGCTGAAAAGGTCGTTTGTTATGATTATATATCGGGACAGTATGATAAAATACCATAATTTGTTCTCACTTTTGTGGAATTTTTAAAAACATACCTTTTTTGCATACGCTCTGAGTTTCAATTCCTAAAAATAGGAAAATATACAAATTCAATTGCAAATCAAATGAAAATCAAATAAAAATCCATCGATGCTATTCTCAAGTTTTGTAACGACCAAACAAAGACTGCTCAAAAGTCAATTGCATCCAGGGCCGTTGGGACAACGGCTGAGCTCCATGGTAAAGGCTAATTCAACAGTCCTAGATTCCCCTGAAAGGCAGCTTATAATGAATGAACATGGATAACGTAGATGTTACAGGGCCCCGGGCCTTCTAGTAACTACCCAGGTTATTCCTCCCCTCTCAACAGATCTGATTGTATGTATCTAGGAGCAATCATTTGAAAAAAAGCAAGCTGAATTTAGAAATTCGCACAATCCGATATAAAAAGATTGTTGCTTACTTGGCCTTTTATCAACTTGGCTATCAGGATATCTGAAATATAAAGACAGAGATTAGAATCGTTCTGTTTCCTTCAACCAACTTTAAAAGTCACATATATCATTAAAGATAAAAGGTCATTCACATCAAGTGCTGACTTTGATTACATTTGATCGTTTTGAATCCTACTTAACAAGCCGATATTTCATTAACTGGTAATTCTTCTTTGGGAAATCACGAGCGTTGTTCGTCAAGGTTAGATCCTTTGTTCCCTACTCTCTCTGATCTATTTCAATGACCTGTCAATTTCTGCCTTGATTTATCCTATTTATTGATCCAAGCACTGAAATTAATTTCATTTGATAAGCTTGAAACCTTCTTAGCAAGCCAATGTTTCTTTAAGTGGATATGCTTCTTGAAAAATCATGAGTGGTATTCCTCAAGGGTCAGCTTAGATAGCCCAGTGGCATGGCAAGTCTTGCCTGCATCAAGATATTTTACACGAATGATGTTTATTGCTCATCCTAATTCTCTTCAAACTTTTAAAATTTCATACCATCAACTTCCCCATATTCGTTGCTCTCGTCATCTTTATTTCTTGACGTCACCTAAACATAAGAATAAATCAAAGAAAATCCTAGAAAGAAGGGTCCAACTGTTAAAACCGAAATGACATCAGTTATGAAAACTGATAGGATTCAGTTATGAAAACTGATAGGACTTGTTTGATAAGTTGGTAAGTAAGCAAGTACGCGCATGTTTAAGATGATAGCCCAGCAAAGGATGAAGGCCTTATTTCCGGCAGGAGCACGAGACCCCTAGTATAACATTCCTTTCATTGGACAATGGAGTGAGTTGTTTAGTCGGCTCTTGAAGGTCAGGCGTCCAGATATCAACCTCACACAGCCAAGCTTATCCGCAGCTTGACAAAGTGAAGCCCTTAAGCTAGTCTGTTAATCACCACACTTACTACTTGCATAAATTACTAAACTTGAAGCTTCACTATAAACACAAAATTCACCTATTCAAAATAGGTTGATAATGACATCAAAAATACTTACAGGGATAACTTTGGGATCAGAAGAAATCAGATCTCTGCTAGTCACGTGTCTTGGGTCATCTGTGCATTTCACATCTAAAGTGAATTCAACTGAGCATTCTGGGCAGAACTCTTCGCAAGTACAATCCTAAAATGAAAAACAAAATGAACAATTAAGATGAAGTCCGCAGGTACTTGAGAAAAAGTAGGATTTCGAAAATCTTTTTAAATTGATTAATGAGAATGAAAAAATGGCCCTAACTGAATTCGAACCCAGCATCTTTGGTGAGAGTATTTTAATCCTCCTGGTGTGGTTGGTGCCCCCTAGCAGGTCTGGGGTAGAACCTGAATAGGCTTGTCTCTTCATTTGGTGATTGGCAGTGCAATTTGTGAGATCGATATAATCAGGTTTCTCAATTAAAAATTAGCATCCACAATAGTTTAGTTAGTACATAGAGCACAGATGCACCAAATCAGTGGTATGGGTTAAAATCCTGCTTGGGTAATTTTCAATCATTACAAATAGATTTGATTTTCCAAACCCTGCTTCTTCTCAAGTTTATTTCTTAACCCTATCAAGTAGTAGTGGGGCCTAGATGATCCTCTTGTTGTTGGAAAGTCATCGGCTTTCAGGAGGTCCGGTTTAGTTGTTAAAGAGCCTGGTTGTTATATCCTTATCGAGCTACATTTGATGGAGTGGTGGAGCAATGTGTGAGTTTGATATGACTTGGTTGTTTGAATGTCTGATAGCTCAGTTGTTAAAGCACTGATATGCAAAATTAGAGGTTACAAACAATCACAACTGCTGCAAATTCTAACAAGTATAAAGGGCAAAATCATCACAAGCAAAATCCAGCAATGAAATATGAAATACTACAATGGATTTAAAGGGCGCAATCAGCACCAATGCAGTGGACCATCCGAGTATCAATATTTGCTTTGTCATTCTCCTTTCTAATCAAGTTCAGAAAGGAAAGAATACAATGCACAGGAAGTTTATTGTAATTTACAACTTACGATAGAATTTGTCATTCTTTCAACTGTATCATCACTAATTAGTGGAATCATTCCTTGAAAACGGAGAAAAATGAACAGAATGCAATAATCAATAATAGGTAAAAAGACTCAGCTGAGAATTTAGCAAATACATCTAATGAATCAGTTTGATTGTTTAAAATGGACAAGGGCTTTTTGTTGGTGAGCTTGTCATCACCTCAAATAATTTCTAAGATAGCTTTGCAAGTTTTTTTTCCAGAACCTATTCAGTGGTGGGACTGTGATGTTCTTCCTGGTGTGGGAAGATTGTCGCCCTTCAGCAGGTCCTGTGCAGTTGATGAAGAGCTTGGATAGGTTTGTCTCTGCATTCAGTGATTCAGTGGTTCAGTGACGTGGTTGTTAACATTTGTGCGAGTGAAAAGCTCTGGCTTTCTTGAGGCCCTGATGGCCCAGTAGATTATGCACTAGAGTACTGTGAGGGTTTGAAAGTATCGAAACGATGACGTAAACATGGCCGCCAAAGCTGTGATGGCCTAAGGTCCCTTGAATTTCATTGGCGATTTTTGACCTCGTGACTTGTCCGCGCTTCAAACTTTCCGCGCAAAAACAAAAACAATTTCTCTCATGACCTAAAATTGTATCACAAAGTTCATTTCCTCACTTCTAAAAAGTGTTTGAAGGCCAAGAGGTTAAACATGTAAGGGGAAGGAATATTTTCAATGGATAACGAGCTGTATCGTAAAAAATTTTTATTGTAAAGTACTGATTATTTGAAGGAATTCAGTTATTTGCTCCTGAAACTAATTCCACGTAAGTTTAACTTTATAATTTCAACCACAAGAGCTTGGAGTCAATAACAGGAAAGCGAATATTCATCAAGTAAACTTCATTTTCAAAAGGGCAAGGGAAGTTTCAAAACAGCCCTTTTCAGTCCAACAACAAATGTCAACATTACTCTGTAGTTTATGATAAGTTTATAGCTCTAAACTTTATTCTTCAAGAGGCAATTTTATTTCTCTTCGTATTTAATGGACTTTTTCTCTCAAGGTGTCGTTAAAGTTTATATCTTTCAAGCTTTAATTCAAATTATTTTTTCCTAACGTTCAATCCTTGCACGAAATTATCTTGATTTGTTTCTCAATGTTGCAGCACTGAAATTTGGATAAAACCCCTCTATTTTGAAGTAATGTTTTCGATATAAATCCTCAACTGCCTTTGATAGCAAAATATTCAAGAAATGTTTACATTTTACTAATTATAATACTATGCTCTAATCACCTTCTCATATTTCTATGGTTCTGAACCCTCTTGACCTTTTAATCTTTAAAAAGGACTTTAAAAGGATTTATTTCCTCTAAATTAACATTTTGTGATACTGTGGGTTATTATTGTTACATTTCTAATGATATTTTTGATGTATGATGTTTCTAGGGGTCAAATATCATAATTGGGAGTTTAAGGCCTAAGCCCTGCCCTTGCCCTAAGCCACCATGTTAACATCATCGTTTCAATACTTTTAAACCCTTACAGTACCAATCTAGAGATCATGAGTCCTACTTGGGTCATTTTCAATTTTCAAAAATTATCTCGATTGATCTCATTAAAGGTTCAGAGGAATAAACGAAATCAAAGGAACTTGCTAAAATTCAGCTATGGACAGAATTCTCTGAAGACAAATCATGCGATAACTAGGAAATTACCACATCTAGCAATTTTTGGTGTGTAGTCTCTAATTACGTATTACAATTTTATTTTTAGATATCAATGAATGGAAACATAATTACCTAGTCGATGGGCCAGGAATTCATCGTGAAGAACCGAAGTGTTGTTTTCAATTTGAACCCAATCAATGGCTGAAATGTTCCAAAAATTCTTTGATAATGATATTTGACCTTGTAGAATATAAAGACTAGCAACCTTATCATAAATTCAATCTTAAATTATCATTTTGATTGATGAATGATAGTTAATAGGCAAATACGCTTACTATCTCCGTAAGGCATTGGTTTACAGGCCATTTCAGGAAGAAACTTTCACCAGAGAGGCTAATCGCTCTGGTTATTTGGTTTACAAGTTCTATTGATTCTTTTGCAAGTGTGCTGATTATTAGAGCTAAGAGTGATCACTCTAGTCAAAAGAAAAGGCCAAGGGGTTATGCAAAAAGTGCAAAAGGCCCACTGAATAGGTAAACTAACCAAACAATGAAATCGATAGTCCTTCCTCTCAATGCAACCAGATCTTGTGTCTTTCTGGATGGAGTTACAGATAGCTAGAAAATTCCCTCCTTGCAGTAATTTGACAGGTCTGAAGGTTAATAACCAACCAACAAACCTTTGACCAAGGGTTGAGTGATCGAATCACTATTGCTATTCCCTCTACCTATCATCAAAACTCAAAAGAAATACAGTAACCTTAAAGCTTTAAACTTGTAATTCAAAATGATCATACTGATATGAATGGCAGAAAGGAGCTCTTACCAATGGTTGACACTTCAGCAATAAATATACGTCTGAGACTGTTAGCCATTCTGAAACACAATGATCATTAGAATTACGGAGAGCCATCATAAGGTTTTTCTGTAAAAAAAACCTGATAATTCTTATTCAAAACTTAATTTAATACCTCATTAAAGAAACATTGGGCAATGCATTAAAAAAACTAGAGTAATGTATCGTGATTGCTGGTGTTTTAACTTCCCTTAAGAATTAGGTGTCCTTTAAGCTCAAGGGCTTCACTAGAATTTGCCTCAAGACAGGGGCTAGATTCCCTAACATAGGGGTTGGATTATGATAGAAATATGATAAATAAGATGAAATAAGTACATAACTATGCATTCATTTAAAGATAGAGTTTCGAAAATGAGGGATGAAGAAGAAAATGAGGGGCAAGGTCAGGAAACTTTTTGGTAGGACAAATTTTGTGGACATTCATTCTTGATTTGCATTTTTGAACACATGGAAACACCATATGTACACATGAAAAGGAAACTTTGCTTCTGACACTTTTTTTATAGCCTATAGCTTTATAAGAGAATTTATTTCCAAGTGAAAGTACTGTCATATCTCTTTAAAAGGAAATTTCTTTCTAGGTGAACCGGCACTGTTGATCGTAGAATACCACATTTAAACCTGACTGATAAGGCAAAGTCTCAGAAGCGTCTGTCTAGTATGGAATCATTGTTTTCTGTGAACGGGACTGTGCCATAAAGTACTATTGTTTTGTATGGTATGTGCATAAAATTTGGGGTTTGTGGAAATTTGGTCAATTTCTTCCCATACTGGCATCCATCATCCAGTGGGGTGGTGCTTCTGCCCTCTGCCTACCCCTGCTCGTTTACAGTACCAACTAAACTAAGAAGGATTTTACTCACGCCAAATCAGTATTTTCGATAGAAAACTTCAGATTTTCTTCTGTTAATTCAGATATTTTCACACGGGGCTGGCTTGCGTATGGCATCTTGTTTTGATTTTCAATATCCCTCGCAAAGAGCAGCACCACACACGACAGACGGTAAGTATTATTGCAGTTTCAGTTGTTGTGTTGTAGTGTTGTGTTAGATGATATTTACCATGCACCAAAACCCGTCTTGAATTTGAGTTTTCCCCTCCTCAGGATTTCCTTTTCATGTTCTTATTAACTCATTTTTGAAGAGCAAGACTATTCAAAGGAATAGGGTTAGATTTTGGGGTTAAAGTCAGTAAGAAGGGGGAGTTTGAGGGTCAACTTGATTGAATGATGGGTTTCGATGCATAGTATAGATGACCAGTGTTGTGTTGTAATAAAGAATTAAAGATGGCTCTTTTTGAACGGTCTCGCCTCGGCGTGAAATGGAACTGCGACAGAGAGGCTCTTTCAAAAGCATGTTTGGAAGGTTAATGAAAATGTTTTGTTTTGTTTTCTGAACAGTGGCTCTCTGTGAGTGGGTTGATGCTTTCACCACCTAAAAGAATCTGAATTACTATTATTGGTTAATGATGGAATACCAGAATTTACAAATCGAAGTTCCTGTTGAAGACTTGGGAAAGCACTATTCCGAGAACATCCTCAACCCTGCCTGGGAGAAAAAATATCATAATGTCAAGGGCTTTGTGGTTGGCCTTGACCTCCAATCACAAGAGTCAAGAAATAGAAAGTTGAGCAGGGCAAAACGGTTTGGATTGAAAGAGGCTCTGGAAGAAGAAGAACTGAAAGATCCATTTCTTGATATATCAATAAAAAGTATTGATTGGCCAGCCGTGACTGACGCAGCTCTTGCTCAAACTAGACCAGAGGCAGTACATTTGTATGGAGTGGACGACATGAGCACAAAAGACGTGTTTGATTATTTCAAGACCTTTGGCCCTGACACAATGGAATGGATTGATGACCATTCATGTAATGTTTTGTGGGAAAGTGAGCAAAGTGCGGCATTAGCCTTGAAAGGGTCGAGTAGAACTTACGAAGAGCTTTCCAAACTGAAGGGAGAAAAAGAAGAACCGGAAACTATTGATGAAGCAGAGGAAGAGGCCAGAGAATTGTGGAGAATAGCTCTGCCATACAAAAAGACAACATCTTTGTTCATGCGCCTTGCAACGGTAGAGGATAAGAAAATGCCAGGAGCTGCAAAAAGAAGCATGTATTACTTAAAGCACGGAATGGGCCGGGGAAGGCAAAGGGAAGGACTTGTCAGTGCATCAAGGAAGAGAAAAATGAAGCAAGCCAATGATTTCATGCATGAAAACGTCAAAGTGAAGCGCCCTGATGTCTCATTTTTAGAAGTGGAGGATGAAGAGTCAGAAAGTGATCAGGATGAGAGTATGGTCGTTAGTGACGATAGCGATGAGCCATCTTCAAAGTTGACAAAAGTGACTGAAAAAGGATCCTCCATGAGAATGCGACTTCATGCAGGTGACAAAAAATCTACAAAGAAGGACATCTTGGACAAAATAGGCACAGAGCAGCTGAAAATCGAAGTGACAACATCATTTGAAAAGGAAGACCATTGGACAGCAGGAAGGAAAAATCAGCACCGAAGAGATGCTTCAAGTAGTGAAGAAGATGAAGAAGAAGATGAAGATGAGATTATTGATGTCATCCACTCCTCTTTGGCTGATCAGAGAAAACGGTTTGATGATGAAGGAGATTTGAGGGAAGGGCTGGTTGCCAAGAGCAGCAAAGATGCATCTCATATCAAGAGCAGAAGTGATCTCGGCCACAAGGTTCCAGACCTGCGGCAGAAGCTCCATAAAAACAAAAAACATTTGGGACTGACCAAAGATCAATTGAATTTATGTATTGAAGTCACTGAAGTATCAGATGAGGATTAGATTTATGATAAGATACTTTGTGTCTTTTTACTGATGTACAGAGTTTATCAAAATGGGTTTCTTTATATGCTTCACAAAAGTGAGATAAAAACATTGAATAGAAATATTGGTAGCCAAAAGGGTTAACCCTTTTTTATGTTATCACTAAGGAGACTGAAGTGAGTGAATATAATCAATAAATACACTTTTACTTACATATGATATTGTTGAAATTAAAAAAATAAATTACAATCACGAAATTAAATTTCATTCCCCCGTCAAAAAAACTTTTCATAATAGCCATTCAATTTCATTGGACAAAAATATAATTTTTGTGCAAGTGCAGCAAAGCTCAAAAGGTGTTAAATTCAATTTAATAATTCATTTTCAATGTCCAAGTGCATAACAGGATACAGATTTTTGCAGCAAGAAGCACACACAAAGATGGGTAAATGATGCTACCATAACTATCTTGAGGATTTGATGAAGTCAATGAGGCTATTTGTGGAGGCATCATGGGATGTTACTGCTTGGTCGTGGTGTAGTTCTGGCTGTATGACTTTAGCCAGTTGTTTACCAAGCTCAACGCTAGAAATAAGATGGAATCATTCAGACCATTAAATCAAACACAACTAAAACCATTAAATCAAGTGTAAGTAAAACTATTGTGAGTAACCAAATTAGGATTTTTGGTGTCACCAAGAACAGGCACTTTCAGGATAGAAAATTTGCTCCAGAGTGACTAAACAGAGTAATGGTGAGAGCTATGAGTGATTGCTCTAGTCAATTGGTTTCGTTTTTTATCTCTTTTCGACGTACCAGCCTGATGAATGTCAGACAAAAAGCTTAAGTATCCATTTTGTTTCAGTATCTTCCTAATATTTTTCGGTATCTTGAGGGTTCTCTACCAATCAAATACTAGTTTTAGCAATATCTATTTGCATAGCCTATATCATACAATTGTAGAACTGATCTAATAATACTCACCCCCATTGATCATAGGAGTTGATGTTCCAAATGACACCCTGGGTGAAGATCTTGTGTTCGTACATAGCTGTATTAAGAAGAAATTCATAAATCTTAATTTCATGCAACTGAAAACTAGAGTTTTAAGATAGTGGTCGAGCAATTGTTTTAACTCTTCATTTGAGGAAACTTAAGACTCATCTCAATAAATCACTTGGAATTTGGTAAATTATTAACAAGAAAGTTTTGGGCCAACTGTAGTCAATACAGAACGATTAAGAATAAACAACTCACCAATCAGAAGACCAAGCATATAAGGAGTAAGTTTCGTGAAGATGAGAGAATTTGTTGGCTTGTTCCCTTGAAATACCTGAATTGAAAAAAAATTAGTTGTGTTAAATTTCAACCGAAGAAATTGTCACTAAGAAGGATTTTTTTTTGCATCTTTGAAAAACATCAAAAACATGTATCAAAACTTTCAAGAGCAAGTGTGAGGGTTATACACGTTTTTTAAAAAAAATCATTGTGAGTCTATTTGCATTTCGAGATCCTTGCCAGTTGTGGATCATTGAAATGTATCATTTTGAATACTAACTTTTAACTGCGTAAAGTAAAAAGAACGAGCCACTAATATCTATAATGAACAAGAGTCTTCCAGCTATCTTAACACTAGAATTGAAATAGAAATCTCGTACCTTGTGTGGTAAGATATGTTCCAGCCTTTCTCCTTGAAAACCAGCCTGTTCCAATTCCTTTCTAGCCTCTTCTGTGGTTTTTCCTTTCATCAATGCTTCTGTCTGGGCCAACCAATTTGATAGCAAGATCTAAACAATAGAATTAAGAACAGCTTTAAATGCATTAATATTAATACGTCTGTACAAACTTGCCTCATCATATTAGATACCATTACCAATGCATCATTAGCTGCAAACATCATTAACAGACTTACCAAATTTCCAAGATCATTTTTCATGCAATGTTCAACTTTGCCTGTCCCAAGACTAACGACAATTTGTAATGCTAGCCAAGTTTAACTGAAATCGCTCAAACAATGATGTAGAAATTATTAACTATTATATGTAGTGATGTAGTGCATGGTACCATGCTCATTCCGGAAGAAAGGCCTCTTGTGAACTTTCGCTTGCTAGCAGGTTAAACATAAAACGTAGCCCCTGAATGAAACCAATAATATTTGAAACCAATCCTTCTGGGTTAAGCATAAACCAACTCGAACGAGTAAGTACTATAGCCGTAGATTTTATAGGAACGGAAATATTTATTTGGGTTGAATCTCACCTCGTGATGTTCACCGTTCGCAACAGGGTTGTGTGTCTTGACAGGAATCAAAAAGTCTGCCGGTATCATCTTCGTCCCTAGGATGAAATCAAATCAAATTACAATTTGATAATGTTGTTCTCTTTGGGGCTGCTGCCACAACTCAGTGGCTGTATCGATGGAAACTTTACAACAGATTTGCTATCAATTCTAATGTCGATGGCTGTATTGCTACAGCGACTGGCGAGCACAAGATAGAAATTGTTGGTAATCAACCATTGCATGTGCCACAGGTCAGCCTTGACCCTTCTGTTCCTAATGATGAAAATTTTAGCAAACGGCAGCTTTGATGCCTCAAGCAAACGACTCATCAAGAGATTAGCATAGAACAGCATTCAACATCTCATCCAAAACGAGTTTAAAACGATGGTATTCAAGTCACTTAATGAATTTCCCTATTGACCAAAAGCTAGAGTTCAATCATGATGGAAAATTAAAATCTTGATATCCACTTAACACGTTGACATTATCTCTATATATTCTTTGAAAAATATGCTGATGTAGCAATTGTATATTCGATTTATAATACATTGGATGTTTCTTCTTCCTTTATAGAAAACACAACATTTATTTTTTTTCACCCACTCAGGATTCTATTCATACAATATATAAAAGGAAAGAAAAAAGGAAAAAAAAGAAATATGTTGCAAAAGAAATAAGGAAATTAGCTTATCTAACCTTGGTGAATAAGTTGGTAAAAAGCATGCTGTCCGTTCGTTCCAGGCTCTCCCCAGATTATAGGTCCAGTAGAATAATCGACAACATTTCCACTTCTCGTGACAAATTTTCCATTCGACTCCATGTCTCCCTGAAACCCAAAATAGCTTTGAATGAAACCTGAGCCTCACAAACGCAAGGGAAAATTTCATGGTTTGATTCAATGAAAAAACTTGGAAGTATAATCAAAATCTTTAGTCTCAAACCTGTTGAAAGTAGGCCGGAAAGCGATGCATGTACTAAGGAAAGAAATGAGAAAAAAATAAAAGAAAATGCTGAAATCAAGCACTGAAAAGAATGTTAATGAATCTGCGATTATGTATTTTCCGTATGCTTTCTACCTGTCGTTTGCATTTGTTTGGAAAATTTTGCAATTTTGGGTTCAATCAACGACCGTCAATTTTCAGGCAAATTCTCCTGCAAGTCAATAGACCCCTTCCTCAATGACGTAGAATGTGTTTGATAGTGAGGCAAGAGAAATGATTCCCTGCAGAGCAAGAATTCTTCTTCATATCATTATACTAAATTACAATTACAAAACATCTTCATGCGTTGCTAAGAGCAATACACAAATTGGATTCACATTGTATCAATTATAGTAATGTTCCTAGGTAGTATTTCAAAAGAATCGACGTCATTGTGAACGTAGGTTGCTGTAGTCCAGCATAAATAAGGATAACTGAGTGTTGATTAAGAATAAGAAAGTTACATAAGATTAGGTTTAGGCACAGGATAATAACCAAGGACCCCTTTTATGTTCTCTGAAACAGGCACTGTGTGGTTGTCCCGGATAAATTTCAATTTCAGAATAAGATGGCAATCGCATACAGGAACATTGACTAGTCACATTCTCCAAAATCATGCTGCTATGAGATGAAAAATAATCTATGTGACTTACCTGATCGTAGGGAAGTATAGCGTGAGTCTGAGATCCAAAGAAATTATTGTACCACACACCAAGAACTGCAAGGGTAACAGGAATCTGAAGTTTGAAAGGAAACACGGTGCTCATTTACTTAAACAAAACAACTGCATCGTTTTGACACAACAGACCAACAAGGTTGGAACATAGTTTATCGAAATACATGGTTAGGAAACCCTATTGTTGTACGTCTTTGTTTCACAGTTGATGTTGAGCAGTACTTGAACGTGACCAAGGAACGTCTTATCCTCTCTCTTTATTGTTAAAATTTTACATGTAAATATTATTTATATAAATATGATGCTGATTATTGTAGAATCTTTTCTGAATAAAAAATATTTCTGGCTAGGGAACCAAAAAAAGCGTTTTGGTCTTTTCACTCAACCATGACCATGTTGGCTAAAACAATGGCAAAACGAAAGACTGTGTACTCTCAGTTTTAAAAAACTTGCACAAAAAGATACAACAATACGTTTCTAAACCATATATTTTGATTAACTATGGTTGGAACAAGAACTTAAGGCTGGCATACATACCTTATTTGTAGAGCAAGCCTAATCCAACTATACGTAGCAAGCCCCCACTTATTAGAAACGAACATATAAGACAATGCAGCCTGCTACCTTCAATCATTTTCCCTCTATCCCAATTATTTTGCTGTGATCAATACCCTGAGGAATTCCCTTTGGTTCCCTGGGGTAATAATACACATTTGATCACAAAATGAGCACTTTCGTATAAGAAATAAGACAGCCTGATTTTAAGATATTTGTGTTTCCAGTGGCGTGGCCAGGGGGAGGTATGAGGGGGCAATTGCCCCCCCCCACTTTTCAAAACTTGACCAAAATTGTAATTGAAAAATGCAATAAAAATGTCTGGGTATAACTTTTTGCCCCCCAGTCTGAAAATTTTTAGGTTTTCCCTCCCCACTAATTTTCGTCTGGCCACGCCGCTGTTGTTTCTTATATGCGGGGACTTCTTGTATTGCAAAATAGACTTGCATCTGATTCGAAAAAGCATGGATTGTCAACTGCATTAATCAGTTAATTTCAGCTGAGTATGATTTGGAAACTTTGTAATTTTGGTAACCAGGTACTGATGATTTATTGCTTGGTGGAGCATATAAGCACAGTAAGCTAGGGATATTTCCCTATAAACTTGAATATTTAAGAAGCAATAAACTTTTCTAGCCTTGATTTTAAGGGGAGTCACGGTAAGAGTAGCTATTTCCTAACCTATACTTTATTTCAGAATGAGCTTTTTCGATGATATCTAATGAATAAGGAAATTGAAATCACTTACATTAGATTCCAAAGGTGCTGATTTGAAATGGTTGTCCTAAAAACGAACAAGAAGATCATTAATAAGTCAACATCAAGATTCTTTTTCAAATTTGAAATTATGAAAATCAAGTCTAAATTCTAAGATCTGTCATACTTATACATTGTTCCTTTAGAAGGTATGGATTAATGAGAAATTCACATCACCTTTCGCAGATGATAGAGATATACTTATGCTTCTTAATAACATAGGTTGGCATAAACTAACACTCGAAACATGTAGCTTCTTGAAATGATAAGTAGACTGATGTATCAAAAACCTCTCCCTCATTGGCAATAATAGGCACAGTATCATTAGAAGAGAAATATTTCAAAGCCTGAATTCAAAAAGTTTCCTATATGCGTAAGACCTTACTTTATGTCACGCAAATTATGTTATTGATATGAAATTTAGATACAAACCATGCAATGTGCTCCAGACAATAGAGATTCGAAATTTTCCATACCTGTCCAAAAACAAAAGTTTAAATGAAATAGGAACCGAGTCATATTCGCTGCCTTTTATCGGTGATAGTTATAATGCAACCTTTAATCAGTATAGAACTTCATAAGATACAAAATCAGTATAGAACTTCATAAGATGCAAAAATTTATTTTCATTACTAAATAAATCATACCATAAAGCTGTTGGTCTAGCATTCGAGAGTAAAAATTTAGAAAGAAAACAAAAAAACCTTGTAGCATGTTGGCGAAACAAAACCAAATTTTTACGCTAACACTAATGAAAACTTTAGGCTTATGAAGACTTTAACGAGACAGCATGATTAAAAATAGAATGATAAGGGGATTGAGTTATCTGAATGGCACCTAGCTCCTGTCTACTGTGTAGAGGAATTCCCATTGGACAGAATATCAATAAACACTGAGATAATGGGCATATACCCAATTTAACAGAGTTGAAAGAAAGAAAACAAAGCCAAAAATATTGTGCCTGGAATTCTAAATGAAGGGTTTTCTAGAATTGAAAACAATGCGATTCTATATCAGGGTCTTATTCTTACTTACCAATATACACAGCGATTGACAACCCAATAGCTGACCACAAAGAATATCTTCCACCAACCCACTGAAAAATATGGCAAAATATGGCATAAATCTCAAGCACCCTTCCAAGTTGGAAAATCTAGCTTTAAGTTGTTGCTGCCCAAATCAGGTATCACTGACAAACCACAATAGTGCATCGAAAGATAGCCTCTTCAAGTCCCAAGTAAGCAGCCCCTCGAAAAAATTCCCCACTATATTGCGTACATTGCCAGGTAAATACCACCCTCAATAGAGTGCTAAACCCCTCAAGCTTAAGAAATGGATTCTTATCAATCTTAGAGTAATAATCAGTCTTACTGTAACTACCCATCAAACAAAAGCAACAAAGTTTTAAAGGGAGAAATAACGAATATAAGACTTGAAAGAATTAAATCAGAACTTTATTACAAATGACAGTTATAGCAAACAGAAAACTGGATTTAGAGAATCTCAATGCAATTATAATTATACTTACATCCCAAAATGCAAACATATTATTCTTATCTATTCCGAATTCTTGCACCTTGGCCTGTTGATAGCAAATATTGAGTCTGGTTACCAGCGTTGTTAGATTTTCCCCAATATTTTGCCCGGTTTATCTGTCATGTTTTATGCTTTTCTACACATTTGCCCTGACTATGAGTCTGATATACAAAGATTCTCTAAATTATAGTCAAGTAAACTAAATTTTGGGCTGAATCTTGAAATATCTGCCCTGGTTATGGGATAGTATTTTACAATGTATTGCTCTCACAATATTGCATCTTTTTATTCGTTATAGAAATGTGTACACTAGGTCATCTATAAGAGTTGCCCCTTGCCAATAATCCTACCTGGGGTATTTTCATTAAAACAAATAATTTTGATCCCTTTTGCAATTTCCTTGATTGATTATAGTAAGTCAAAATCAGAAATATGAATAATACCTCATTGGTAGATAATGCTACAAAGTGCTTTGCAACAGCTGATTTCTGCAAAAATAATTTAACTAATGTCAGAACTCAGGATACAATTATGAGTAAAACAAACAAGTAAAGGAAAGATACCGTAGATGCCACAAAAATTTATCATAGACTAGCCTGCGCACAGACACTTTCTGAAGTATAGTGAAAGTGGTTTGAAAGTGGTTTGCTCTGTGCACAGGCATGGATTAACCAGCTATATCAAATCCTGTTTTCAGTTAATAGCATATATTTAAGATGATATCTACAATCTCCGCAAAAAGTAGTTGGAACACCTTTATATTTCTTAACAAATAACTACTTTTTAGTTTTCCTAGCATTTTATTTCAAATTAAACCCCCCTTCCCCCTCAAAATAATGTTGTTTTCTAAAGGAATTTTATCAAACTACACCAAACACTAGGCGAATATTATTAGGCTAATTTTTGTTGTCAGAAACAACATTGTAAAGAGGGAGGGAAGGGGGCAAAATGTAGGAAACTGTCAAAATCATGCAAGTGTTCCAAGATCTGAACGGCGATGGTAGTTTACAAGAGCTAATTGATTTGAAACTTATTCTTTTCTACGAATTGATAAGTTGAATAGTAACATGTTATTTTGCGTGTACGTTTCATAATAATCCTCATAAAAATGTAAAGATATTCACGTCTTTAGCTTTTTCCAAGAGCCACGTTTTAGCAGAGTTGGCGTTGGTCAAGGTTTCAATGGTTGTGAACGTCTAAAAGGAAGATGGTTATTCATTAAGAATTATCAAAAACAGTAATAACCAGAATGTAAGAACCAACTCTTTAATGGAACCCTCGAGTTTCAGTACTTTTCAGAGATGTTCCTTGAATTAATGGACCTTTCTTTTAATATCTAGAGCCGAATAAACAAGAATGACACGTTTAAAAGAAACAGCTCTGCAGGGGTGAGATAAGAATTATCAAGCAGTAGTATTGTGGTATTGAGCTCACAACTGTGTCAGAGCGTCTTAGGTTCAAACCTAAGCATACCAAGTCTTACCAAAGACACTATCAATAATACTTGGTGTCTCTCTACTAAATTATCTACATAAAGAGATCGATTGAACGTAAAAAGCTCTTAGGCCAGGGGGCAGGGGTTGACCGGTCCATGGATTTGTCTTCTCCAAGTTTCCTTGTCCATTGCCATCCCCTTCTCAAACCCATCACCCTCATATCATACTCAGTAACATCTTTCCATCTGAGTAGTGCCCATTCCTTTTTTTAAATGACAATACAAGAGCCAAAGATTATGAAATATATAAAGGTGATTCAGAAATAAACTGTATATTCTAACGTTTTGATTTTTAGATATCATCAGTATAACTCTACCTTTCTGAGAGGGAAGTAGCAAATGAAAGAGGGGTCTTTTGGATCATATCTAACATCATTCAAACAACTAACAAGGGTTAAATAAAGATGTAACCACCACTAACCTTCGAAGCAACAATAAACAGGGTAGTTTCTGGGTTACAAACGGCCAAGGCTTTGGCTAAATGAGTTCCATCAATGTTGGAAACAAAATGAGCGTTCAGGCCTTGCTTCCCATATGGCTTTAGTGCTTCAGTAACCATAAAAGGACCCTATGAAATGGAATAATGCTATGAGTAATGATTGTCAACATTACTAGCAATAAAGTGATTAAAGACTGAAATAGTCTAGGAAAGCTTCGTTTCCGTGAGGTATTTAAGGACATTGTTACCCATCTGGGAAGAGTCTTGAACTTCAGTACGAAGGTTTTGCCGTAATCATCATCTAGAGTTATAAATGAGTATAATAAAGCAGTTCATCGTAGTTTCTCGAATCTTTTTCCAACGTTCTAAAACTTGAGCTTTTCAGGACCATATGTTTCGTTTCATAAAGTAATTCAGAAATAAACTGTGCTTTTTAAACGTTTTGATATCATCTTCATCAGTAAACTATTATGATATCGAAACTTTTACGAAGCATTTTTTTTTATTTCTGAATTACTCTATGAAAATTTTACAAACTTTGGAAATTGGGCTATCGTTATTTTTGTTTCGTATTTTCGTATTTCCGATATCATTACTAAGGTGGATCCCAGCAGATTCGTGGAAATATCTTGACACAGCATTACAGAGATTTTCTGGTGCAATGTCGTTTAAAGATTTGTAGACCATTTTCCACGCTTCATTGGCTGTTAGTTTTTTGAGTTGTCGTTTTCTGTAATCTCTAGAGTGAATTCGAGATCTCTAAGACTATATAAATCAAACGACATAGAGCTGGGACTGTTTAGGCTTCTTGATTGTCAACTAAAATTGTATGGCAAATAAAGAGATATACAAAATATAAAAAACATTTTCTTACTAGATCTGATCCACCGATACCAATATTGACTATGTCAGTAATTCCCTTGCCACTATAACCTGAAATACACAATATTGAAATTCAAACAAATTATTTTGTGAGAAAGAAAAAGAAAGATAAAACGTAAAATTGTAAAAGGGTAACTTGATCATATGCTTTCAATTGACTCACCCTTCCAGGATCCACTTCGAACAGCCTTCGGGAAAAACAAGAGATTCCGTTAATCAAAGTTAAGAAGCTAGTAGCTGAATGCTACGAAAGGTGATGCAAATTTCAAAATCTAATAATAGCCTGTTTCCAACGTTGTGCCAGAGTAGTGGTGGTTTTAGAGACTGCGGCGCCCAAGGCCAGACACTTGCATTTGACCGATTTTAATGATTTCTATACGTTTTTTTGCAACTCTAGTTATTTTGCGGGCCTCTTTTCAGCCTATTTGAAGTGGCCTTGGGCCATGGCCCCAGTACCCCCTAAAACTGCCACTGTGCCAGAGCTGTGCCATTTTTGGATATGATGATAAAAAGAGAGTCCAGGCTCTTCGACAAAAGCAAGATACAGTAATGTCATCTATAGCTGTTTTGAAGTTATTTGAAGACCTACTATCCCTGATGTGGGCAGGAAGTAAAATGCACATACAATGAGTAGAGACGGCGGTGCAGGCTATTATGCTATGCCAGAACAACAACGGGAAAATGACTTACTTCTGAAAATTTTCTCATTTGGCCAAGCACTTTGTTCACTTCAGGCATCACCTTGAATTTAAGTGAGTAATTGTTTATAAAAGAAGGTAATGCCAGGTTTTTGTTCTATAAAACTTTTTCGTTAAATAGGAACAGCAATAATGTTACTTCAAAAGTGTTGTAAAATCCTTAAATTGAACTTCAAATATGAGCTTGCTGATGCACAAATAGGATAAGTAAAGACAACGAAAACACAAAGATATTTCCTCTCGCCAGCCTGAATGCTCTTGCTGTGATTCCCACATTTTCTTCAACAAAATCGTCAAAGTTACTCTCTGAGGAGGACATTTAGGTCCAAAAGACCAAAGTGTGCTGTATGAAAAGTTCTGTTTCTTTGCCCCCCTTTTCTACCAATATTTAGTATCCTTTCTACATAATACATTTTTTTCATATGTTTGTTTGATAACAATTAAGCATTTTTTTGAAAATAAATCAATAACTGGAACTCACATCTACACCATCAACCAAAATTGGAGTGTTTGATCGATTTCTCAAAGCAACATGCAATACAGCTCTGTCCTAAAATCAATAATTCCTGTTACACAACAAGCACATAAAATGAACCAAACAAATAGTGCCTTCTCCTGCCATATTGGAATTCATTTCATTTCAACTACGGTAACCCTATAGGCAAGGCTGCTCTTCAGAGGGTCATGAATAAATTATGAAGGACGCATAGATCACTCTTCGAGTTTCTCAATTGAAACGGTTTTGCGTACAGAGCTCTTTGCAAAACTTTCGAATGGACATACAATTGGTGAAATTGACTACTAGCCATATGTTAAAATGCCTACCCTTTAATTGTTCACCTCAACTGCCCCGTTTCTGATCATTGACAGGACCGGGGGAGGCAGAAATGGGTTTAAATTAGACCCTCCCTACCTCTAAAATCATTCAAAATCACACCTCGGTAAAATTTATCTTTCCACCAGAAAACATTGCCTCCCTCATCTTTTCTATCCCACAAGATTTTGCCTGAAAGAAAAAGTAAAATGATCACTAATCAACTAACATAAATCTAAACAAGGAAGTAAAGAAAATCTAAAAAACACCAGTATGAGGTGGGGTGAAATATTTCATTAACAATTCAATTCTAGCTATTATGTCCACTAAAATGGTTAATCTTGTCTTATCAAAAAAATCAATTTTGGGCAATCAGTGGTCCATTGATCTTGGAATTCCACGATGGAAGTAATAGACCTGGATGACAATAATGCAATTGGAATGGAGTAAATACCCATATAAAGATCAAATTCTTACCAAGTTGTACAGTAACTTCATTGTATCTGCATTTATGATGTTTTTTGAGTAGTCAACCAACAAATGGCCTTCAGGGGATTTCAAATTCAGGCTAAACAAAGCAAAAATAATTCAACAAAACTCATGTCACAGAGGCAAGGGTATTTTAGTTTCAGAAATCAAGCAAAAATAGTTGTCTTATACTTCAAAAATTTTCACCTGCCTCTCTGCTTACCCAGCACACCAGAATTCAACAATAGAAAAATAGGGTAGCAAAATAGAAAATGGCCATACACACCCCGTATCTTGGTGAAAAACTGCAATACTCTACAGACTAATCTACTTAGTGCTCAGCATCAATGGTAGGATTGCAGATGTGCCAACTCTCCCAGTTTCACTGGTAGACTCCCCTTTTGGTCAGTGGCGGTTTTAGGGGGGCCAGGGGGGCTGTGGCCCCAGGCCCCTACTTCTGTTAGAAGAAAGGGGCCCCGCACCTTTCATAAAATAGAAAAATTCTCTCCTTGATGTTAAGATATATAAGCTATACTGTATTGTTTGTTTTACTTTTTATTTGGTTTTTCTATAAAATTTCAAGCACATGTTCCACATGTTTACTACATTGATAATTTATTCATATTACGCAAAAAATAATATTAGGACAACATTTTTTACCAGGGGTAGGGGCCCCGCAAATTTTTTCGGCCCCAGGCCTCGCAGTTCCTGAAACCGCCACTGCTTTTGGTCCTTCAAGGATCAAAGGTATGGCCAATTGAAAACAATAAACGGCAGCAAAGATCAAAGAATCCCTGGGTTTTCACACGAATCACACAGTTTTTACACAGTTAGCTGGTCTGGGATCAAGGGTAAGCAGCTGTCAAGCCAGGGATAGAAATGACACCCAACTCTACCTAAAAAGATAGCAGTAAAGGAAAGGGGAGCCATTGGACCACCTCCTTCTCTTTCAACCAAATTACTGACTGTACTTCTGATTCCAAGGCATTTTGTTTTCAACTGGGGTTTGATTTTTTCTTTTTTTTTGATATAATTCTTTAGTTTTCACTGTTTCTAGTGGGGATTATCTTTCCAATAGGTTATCTTTTTCAAGAGTTCCTTGCCATTAATGTCCTAAATTTAGTAGAATTCACGCAACAGAGTTGTAGAAAAGTGGATGTTTGCATCAGCTACAGATTTGAGTCATAGAATTTTCCAGTAGCAGTGATAAAACCACTTTAATTGTTTTCTTTTTTGGACAAACAAATTAGACTCTTTGAAATTCAAATTAGGGGAACAATCCAAAGTTACTTCGTTGAAAAATTAATTCAATGCCTTGTGTTCCACAAACAAAGAAACCGACAGGCATAAAATGTAAACATCGAAAGTGGTCTAGGCTACCGATATAATATATCGACCATCTATAATAGGAGGCTAACATAGAAAGTCCAAAATAGATTTGGAAAAAATCAAACTAGGGCAACTTCTTGAATTATCCTCTGAGAGTAGTCTTGAGCTGACATAACACATCTTTGAAAAGTAGTCTGTATCATGCCAAGAAAGCCATCATGTCCAAGCCACACCCCCAAAACACCCAAAACCACAACAGACTAACAGACTGCAGTCCCACAACAAACAGACAAACAAATTACCTGAAATTTTCGAATCTTCGCGGGTCTTCCTCGAAAAGCTGCCTCATGTGCCATTTTGCTGCTTGTGTCTTGTGGTCTTGCAACTCTTTCCATTCGGGTAAACCAGTTATGCTCTGAGCCATTTCTGCAGATAGTCTGGCCAAGTAGGTGAAGAAGAACAAGAGAGAGAAAAGTTTATTGATGTGTCCACAAAGTAAAGATTTGACAACAGTGCAGCCTCGTTTTGACACCTTTGTTTTTCCATCTCCGTCGTGCCTTTGCCCACGTAATTGGAAACAATCATGATAAACAGAACATTCCTAATTTTAAAAATAACATTCTGACCAAAACAGAATCTTGCAAGATACTACACTATCTGGGTACAGAAGTAACACATTTACTCAATTTCCTGATATCTTTGATATTGATAATACATTTGTGGTAAAAAACACCTCTATCAGATTGTTTATCAATACGCAACTAGACTCGGTTACAGCCCTCTAAGTTACTTATTTTGGATTTTAAGCCCTCGAAGTAGAGGTGATTAAAATGTAACTTAAGTTTTGGAATGCAAACAAGGCATAGCTAGCAAGATGCATACATATACAGGAACGTAAGAAGAGGTCACAGAAATATACATAGAAATATAGCTTGAATATAGCTACATTGCCCTGTATCTCAAACTCCTTCTAGTTTCACATTTGACATGCTTAAATATCCTGCCTTTATTACGGATCAAATATCTCAGCAAGCTTGACTTGCTTGGTTAAACTCATATGGTCATACTAACTTACCCAAACATACCTAATGCCTTAAATTGAAAATAAGGATCCCATTCCACATAAAGATGAAATCCTATTGACAATAAGCTCGTAGTTACAAACATGCTGGCAATCCGATCTAGAAACTATTCCTGAAAATCCAAGTATCATGTAACTAGGGTTAGAGCAGTGGGTTAGTGGCAAATCTTGGTGAAAATGACTAGTCTTTGCTATTTTGGGGGTTGGAAAATATTTAGGGAGTCAAAAATTTCAGGTTGAATTTAGAAGAATCTAAGATGAACCTTGAGACGAAGGAAAAGAATAAAGTATTCCACACATGCACCTAATATCAATACAAATACATCATCAGAAATACATTCATAAATCCTTGTTGTTTTGGCATCCCATACAATTTCCCTCTTTAAAGTCATATCTATTTTGTCAAAGTAATGATTTGATTTTTAACTATCAAAAAGTACTAAATGAAACATCTATACTATGTGAATTGGAAGACTGAATCAAGCTTAAGAATCTCAACCTAGGAAAAATACTTGGGAATGTTCAGTACTGTGAGGTGGGGGGTACCATCAGTACTGTGGAGGTTGTTCAGTACTGTGGAGGATATTTAGTACTGTGAAGGAATACTATCCGTACTGTGGAGGGAAACCATCAGGATATTCAGTACTGCGGAGGATATCATCCGTACAGTGGAGGGATATCATCAGTACTGTGGAGGAATACCATCAGTACTGTGAGGGATACCATCCGTAATGTGGAGGATGTTCCGTCCTGTAGAAGGAAACCAAAATATAGGAAATACCCAAAGTGGCTGTGGTTTCCCTCCGCAATATAAACCTGGCATTGATATCAAAGAATAATACTAGAGCCTAATTTCCTGAGTTTATGAAATTTCAATAGAGTAATTCAAAAATAAACCATGCTTATTACACGTTTCGATATCATCTTCATCAATAAACTAAGTTAGTAAACTAACTGACTGACTTCATTGTAAACTAACTTAGTTTACTGATAAAGATTATATCGAAACTTACAAAAAGCATGGTTTATTTTTGAATTACTCTATTGATATAAAAATGTATTCCTATTATATGGGTTTGAGCGTTGACAAATATTCTTGCTCAGCCTGAATAAAGGAACAATACTAAATCATATACCCACTAGTACAAGCACACTAACTACATACCATTATAATAATTTGACTACAATTAATTCATGATTGCAAAATTGCAAGAATCAAGCATAGAATGAAGGACAATCCTTAACTACTTTCCCATTGATAATTGTCCTATATTTTATTTTCCCGTTTCCTTCATGCTTGTGCATCTGGCAACTTCAAGATCTGGGCAAGACGAGGTTTATCCACGAATTCTGTTCCAAAATAAACGACGAAATACAAGGTAACGAAGCAGGATATCCCCCAGAATAACACGTAGAGAAGTTGCAGGCCGAAGTCAGCTAAAAAAGAAAGTATTTTACAAATCATTGAGCAATATTGTCCTGGGGGCTGGTACTTGATCCCGCTTTGGGTAGGAACGTGCCGCCCAAGAACCAAAATATTACCTATATTTATACCAAACTTCTGAAGACTCATACCCATATTCATACCAAAATACATATTTTTTGTAGAATTGCTCTTGTAGAATTTTTGCAATAATTGGGAAATATCAAGGTAAATTGGACCATCTTTACAACGTCCCATTCATTATGTTGGGTGTAATTTCCAAAAGATTGGTATTATAAGTGGATAAACTTACATTACAAAATCTAAGAGGCATACCCAGTCCAAATACAGGTCAGGTAGCCCCCAGGGATGGGGGGCAGTAAAGCAACATGAGTTGAGCTAATGTCAAAATTAACAACGGGTTCCTAACTCAGGAGAGAAGCTACACAGAATATCGGTTACGGCGTAAATATTTGACATTTCAAAAAACTTACTTGATGGAATGAGCAAGCTGATTATCAACATTGATAACCCAATAAGAAAGATCACAGGGAGCTGAAATGAAATGCATCAAATTAACAAATAATCCATACTATTCTTCAACAAGGCAAAATGTGAAAAGCACAAAACTAAAAAAGAAAAGTTACAAACATGAAGGCTTACAAAAAATCTTTAAATGAATATAACTAAAGATAGCAAGAAAAATCGTAAAAATAGCGGAAAATAAAAACTATTAAAGCTTTGCGTCTCTAGCAGATATACCCAAAGAAGTTGATCGAAATTTGCCGAGTAGAGCTGAAATTATTGATAGTATTGTGAGTGATAGTATTGGTGTGGTATTGGCATCCAAATTATAATTGGTTGTTTCACACTATACCTATCATCCACTTTCTTTGTGATAGGCAAATTCCGTTCCATGTTTTGGTATAGTGATTCGTTAATTTCAATTTTTGTTATCTTCCTGGCGTACTATTCCGTTGAGCGTCAAACGTAAGTAGTTATCATGTCTCGCTGTTTGTTTGTCATATTTCGCCTGTATCCTGAAGTTCTGAACCAATCAAAGACAATATATGAATAACCACTGTCCTGAAAACATCACATCGAGGTAGAAAATCGTATCTGGATCTTTCATTTCACAAACTCAGATTAAAAAATAAAAACTTACCGCGAGAAACTTCCAATCTTTCTGCTCCCGGAACGGTGAGTTTCTCTTTCCTGGGTTCACAACGTAATTTCCAAGAAATAGATCGATTGCATCCTGTTGGTTTGAGATAAAATCAATTACCCATTTTGGCCTGCATCGCACTGGGAACCTCTGTGAAGTACTGTGGAGGATGTTCAGTACTGTAGAGGATGTTCAGTACTGTAGAGGATGTTCAGTACTGTAGAGGATGTTCAGTACTGTAGAGGATGTTCAGTACTGTAGAGGATGTTCAGTGCTGTGGGGGATGTTCAGTACTGTAGAGGATGTTCAGTACTGAAGAGCATGTTCAGTACTGTGGAGGATATTCAGTACTGTGGAGAATGTTTAGTACTGTGGAGGATGTTCAGTACTGTGAAGAATGTTCAGTACTGTGAAGAATGTTCAGAATTGTGGAGGATGTTCAGTACTATGGAGGATGTTCAGTACTGTGGAGGATATTCGGCAGTGTGGAGGATATTCGGCACTGTGAAGGATATTCAGTACTGTGTACGATGTTCAGCACCGTCGGGGAATATCATCAGTGCATTGGAGGATGTTCAGTGCTGTAGGTGGGATACAATTCAGTAATGCATAGCAGAGCACTATGGAGGGAAGCCATCATTTCTATGAGAGGGATACCTATCTGTACTGCCCGCTATTTTAATGATAAAGAGTAGATGGATCTTAATAGGAAAGTGGTATAAACAGTGCTTTAAACAGGACTTCTAATTTCATTAATTCATATGAACGCACCTTACATAAACCCGAACCGGTATACAGACCACGTCCACTTTTTTCAACTGGCAATGAGGAAGGTTGGATGGTAAGGTTTTTATGACTGGAGGAGATTTGACAACTTTTTGACTCTCCTCTGCTATGCCTATGGAGGCAATTCCCGAAGTGATTGTGGTTTCCCTTCACAGAGCTGAATATCTTCGACAGTACTTATTGTATCCCGTAACAAAATACTTCGTATCGTAAGCTACCTTTAACTCTCTACCATTAAAACAAAAACCATAACTTTAAAGGCCATACAAAGATAGATATACAATCGCTTCATTGACCTGTGAGGTCACAGTTGGCATAAGAAACAGTAATTTCGATAGGAATGAATAAGGAGAAGCAACACGGGTGCACCATATCAATTACCTGTCTAAATCCATCTGAGAAATTATTCTTGTAATATCTCACTGCAGAATTGATGCCATCTTGCAGCAGCCCCCATCTAGTTCTTTTACCCAGTCTGAAAATCAATAAAACTCCTCAAATCAAGATAAAGAACTGTTGATTATATATGCTGGTATTGAAACCGATCTTCTTAAAAAGAAGAAGTAAATCACAAATTGTAACAGCTACCTTGTGAAATCAGTCTTCAATGCACCAGTGCCACTGTACTGCAAGGAGCACGCATCGGCATTATCGGCCCACATGTTCTTGAAAATAAAATCAAACAAGCTATTCGGATTGGCAGATTCTCCTTCGGCGAGGATCTTGCAATCCCTCAACTGCCTCTCCAGGACTTTCCTCGCAATCATGCTTTGTACGACGTTAGTCCGGTCCAAACAATCGATGCAGTTTGTACGGAACACTCCCGACTGGATGTGAGATAGTTGAGCGTTTTTGTCCGATTTGAAGTAATCGAAGCTGTCGATTTGGTTGCTTATGCGCTCCATGAGAATCGAGAGACGATGCCAGCGCATTTTGCTACATTCTTTGTGGAAGTCAAATGCCACATATCTGAAAAATAAAGATTGTCTTATACCTACTGTGTTCAATACTTTCCAAGATCGAGAAAAAACCAAATAAAAATTCCAACCAAAGCAAGTGAGGTCCGCACAATCCAGTGTTTTGATGGCATTGAAATTCAATGTTCTCCTTTGGAAGAAAGCAAACATTTATTCAAGATCATTTTTCAAGACACTATGAGGCTACAACTTTCAAAGCTCCAAAATCTAAAAACCCTAGGGAAATGTCAGTGGTGTACTGTGGAAGCTGCTCGGTACTGTGGAAGATGTTTGATAGTGTGGACGAATACCATCAATATAGTAGAGGATGTCCAGTACCTATAGTTTATAGAGCGAGATGGTTTGGAAACTTATTGTTTTATCTTTTTGTTCGAATTTTTCAAAATCGAGAGTGCATAGTGCATAGTGCATTGTTTGAGATAACAAAGACGTGGTTGAACCAATAAACTGAAAAGCTCCTTTTTGTTCCTTATGCAAAAATACTCGTTATCCATGAAACATGTCATGATATCTATTATCATATATATGTAGGAATTGTGTACATGTACATTTGCACAATTTTTGTAACCTAGAGAAAGAACAAGCAACAAACTTTCACACCACTGCATTGATAAAAGATATCATAACTTGATTTTTTTGAAAAAGAAAACTTACTGACCTTACTTGGGATTCTGGGTAACCAAAAGAATTAACAGAAGATGCAAATTTGTCACCAAGGACCTTTTCACTCCCTTTGGTATCAATCTAAAAATCATGATATTCTGAAATAGTTAATGACATCAACGACTGTTCCTTCAAGGAAACGCACTATCTTAAACTTCAGTACCAAGAAATTGTTTTCCCCAGGCATCATTTAAAAATTTCCTTCAGAAATCGTTCAGCCCATATCTTATGCTTCCTTTAGGAAACTTCCAAAACATAGCATGAGCCGAAAAAGTTTCTCATTTGGGTTTTTATTATATTTCTTAGATGATTGAAATAAAATGTCTTCTTTTGATACAAAGCTCTCAATTTCTAGTGTTGCAGTACAAATCTAAAAACATATGAAAATACAATTTGATGAAAGGTCTAGGCTATGGGAACCTCCGCTTAAGCAAAGTCAAGTTTAAAAATTCATTTTTCACTTGCACCCTTTGTGCAATATAAAGGACTTTCAAAAACCTTGAAAAGGTAAAGGTGTAATTTCAAAGTCTGTTTATCTAGCATCAGAATCTACCCAACCTTACACTTTACATGATACCTTCCCCAGTCACTTTTGCATAGTATGGTACTGCCACATACGACGCTCATAACCACAGAATAGGTACCCATTTATACTCCTGGGTAAAGAGAAACACAACTGCGTTCACATCTTGTAAAGGATATCACCGTCGTTTTGCAAGGACTTCGTTTTGAAGCCACTACTTTTAGTTGCGTGTCCTGCGCCTTGCCACTAAATTATTTGGGACCACATTACTTTATGCATCTAACTAAATCGTGAAAAATCAGTTTCGACAGTATAGCTATTCTTAAATATGTAACCTCTTAAATGTATGAAATCGACTTGATACTGAATTATCATACCCCTTCAAATATCATGCGTCTTTTCAAGGCAAACAGTAGTATAATCACTTACCAAGTTAATCAGCACTTGGTTTCCATAAAAAACTATTTGATTGTCCAGATGCAGTTGAAACGCCTTTTTCTATAAAAAAAAGGTGCAAAAAGTTAAGGCCTAAAATTCTTTCGAAAAAGAAAAACAAATTATCAGGGCGTGAGAATAATTGGCAGCAGGGGTCAGAAATCATTGAAGTACCTCTCTTTGTGTGAGCAGTAAAATAATTCATTTAAAGAACAATTGCTGTACAAAAATAATGGTTTTCAAAATCAAAATTAGGTTCTTTTTCATTCATTACTTTCGCAGAGCTATTTCACTATTTCTATAAAAATTCACACATCTGCAAAAATCAGATCAAAGACAAGTCAAGTTGTCGTGTGTACCCCCGACAGGCAAGGAGACGGATATAAAAGCCATATCCATATGAAGCCTTTGTAGGCTCTCTGAAATGATATATTTCTTATTAGCAGACGAAAGGAAAAAGAGGCTGACAATTATTTTTTAAGTTTCCTAAAAGACAATTCTTTTTTCCCAAAGGTTGAGATAGATAGGACTGCTTCAGTTGCCGAGTGGTTAGCAGCTGTCCACCATGAGCAAGACATGCAGAGCGTCATAGCCACGTGACCTCACTAGATCACGAATGAGAAGTAACAATCAAACTCACGTGATCCGAGTGTGGAGCTATTGCAGGAGGTGGCTTGTATCTCAAGGAGGGTCGTTGTGTCCAGAATAAAGGAATAGAGCCACGAGTCTGAAATATGAAATATCATTATTGAAAATTTCAAAATTTTTTTACGGAAAATTACTAAAAATAACTTGAGGTTTGATCTTCCATTTGCTCGCTGTCAAATAAGGATGCAAAAATTGCACTGTACCTGAACATATGATGAAGCTTCGCCTTGGTAGCATAGAATCTGTTCAGTTTCCACATAATTTGCTACTTCACCTCCACTGTCGATTCCTCTCATGTAATACCTTGTACCTAAGAGAGTTGAAATATCACATGCAGAAAAACCAAAACATTCAAATACGAGATTTATAGTACATTCGATGAAGCCATGCGCATCGTGGGTCATCGCTATGTTCTTGGACTCATGAAAGATTGAGAGATGCCAGAGTAAGGGGCTATCAGTGCAGTACCCCAGTTGCCCCGAGTTCAGGAAGAGGAACAATGTGTAAGAAAACAGATATCTGAATCAAAAATTTCAAAGATTCATTCATCAGTTAACAAATTTTATCAAATCGGTTCGTCATAACTACACAATAGACTACTATGTCTAAATTCTAGAGCCGTTTTGAATTGGCCTTTTCAGCCAGGGCTGATACAAGTTGTGAAGGTTGCCTTTGGAGCACAACAAGATGTTCTACAACACACAATCTATCGGCTGATGAGTTTTATTGTAGAGTGCTGATAACTAACACAGATATGATTGGCAATTGCCTTAACTGCTCAATGTCAGCACCAGTTGACGAGAGTTAAAGAAGAAGTAAGTAAGTATGATATTTCCAGGCTGATAAGTTCATCACAAACTACATAAACGAATGTCTGGGAGCCGTGGAAAATAATATTTGATCATGAATCAAGTAGCATCTCGGGAAGTGCCCGAAGGGTTTCTTCTTGCAAACGTTACATAGTATTTTTGCAAGGCCTCAGCGATAGACAAAAACAACTCAATTAGCCAAGCTAATGAAACCAACTAGGATAAGAACATTATAAACTCACCTGCTCGGTAGCAACTTCTCCGAGAAATGAGAATGAGATCAAATGAATGCTGTTTGATGGTGCACTTCTTTATAGACACAACTTCACTCTGTTAAGGGTTTTTTCAAACAGCAAAGCTTAGCTACATTACAGTAAAAACCTACCTATACGAAATCTACCATTTGATATATCATTTTGGGGTGTTTTGAAAATTTAGCTTCAATTGAGACTTTCGTGAAAGAAGACTTGATTCCCTCTATCTACTAGCACCTGGTACTAAATATAGTTCTTAACTGGTAGTATCACCGATATACTGATAATGCCCTACACAGTACTGAAAACCCTATACAGCATTGCACAGATGTTCCCAGGGTGTGTATAATGAAACATCATTATCTGATGTTATATTTTTGCAGTGGTTTGATACACAAGACCTAAACCATGATAGCTCACACAGCTGAGCCCTGAATCTAGTTAGTGATCATGCAGGCCAGACAAAGGCCAGTTCAGGAGCGCAGGCCTTTTCGTGAAAAATATACCACATGGGCGGCAAATCGCCCTGGTAAATTACGTTAGGAGGGCGATCACCCCTCAAAGATTCTTTTGCGTTATATGGGCTCCTACACAGTCTAGAAATATTGACCAAATGGGCCGAGGATAATCTCTTAATCTTAATAGAACTTGTACTCCCCTTGCACTCCCAATGAAGTATCTACGGTTATTCAGTCCTTAAAGAATGGAAAATCAAGTGGTCCAAACAGTATTCCAATCAAGCTATTGAAGGTACTTGAACCCAATATATCTGTAACACTCTCATCTTTAATCAATGAATCTTTTGAGACAAGCACTTTTCCTGCAACTCTCAAAATAGCTAAAGTGATTCCTGTATTTAAAAAGGGCCTCGCTACCAAAACATCCAACTACAGGCCAATTTCATTGCTTTCTATCTTCAGCAAAATATTTGAAAAAATCATGTATCAACGCCTTTATAAATTTCTTGAAGTAGGTGAGTTGCTGTTCCACATGCAATTTGGCTTTCGCAATGGTCACTCAACTGATCATGCCCTTGTCAGTTTAACTGAGAATATAAAGGCTTCATTAGACAATAAGAAATTCGGATGTGGGATATTCATTGATCTACAAAAAGCTTTCGATACTGTTAACCACGACATTCTCTTGAAAAAGCTAGAGCATTATGGAATCAGAGGGACTTCTTTAAACTGGTTCCAATCCTATCTATGTGACCGCAAGCAATATGTATCAGTTGATGGTCATTCGTCTTCAGCATGTTATATAACATGTGGTGTTCCTCAAGGATCAGTTCTTGGCCCCCTATTATTCCTTATATACATCAATGATCTACCTAATTCTTCTAAGCTTTTAAAATTCTTTTTATTTGCTGATGACACCAACATTTACTTTGAATCTGATGATCTCATAAGACTTTCAAAAACAGTTAACAAAGAACTCAAAAAAGTTAAAACCTGGTTAGATTGTAATAAACTTGCACTAAATGTTGATAAAACAAATTTTGTACTCTTCCATTCACCAAGGAAGAAACTTCAAAACTTGATAAATCTAAAGTTTGGAAAAAATAGTATCAAAAACACTAAATATGTTAAATTTTTAGGTGTTCTTGTTGATGAGCATCTCTCCTGGAAATACCATATCACTGAACTTTACAAGAAATTATCAAGAACAACTGGAATCTTCTTCAAAATTAGACACTACATCCCCCTTGAAACTCTCATCTGTCTCTACAACTCAATATTCTCTTCTTTTCTCAGCTATGGTATTATTGTCTGGGGTCTCACCTATGCCTCTTACTTAAACCCATTGCTTCTACTACAGAAGAAAATCCTCAGATGTATAAAATTTCAACCATTTACTGCTTCATCTACGCCTTTATTTCACTCTTTAAAGATACTAAAACTTGAGGACATCCTTCATCTGAATACCTTAATATTTGTCTTTAAAGCCATAAATAACCTCTCTCCTATCTACTTTCATAACTATTTTACCCCAAATTCTACTGTTCATAGATTTGGAACTCGGCAGGCCTCTAGAGGTGATCTATTCAATACTCTGAAAAACACTACCCTCTATGGACTACAAACAGTGAAATACTTTGGCTCAAAATTGTGGAATACCCTTCCCATTTTTATTCGTGTTTCAGCCACGGTTACGCTTTTTCGGTCTAAATTGAAAGCTTATTTTATTGATTCATATGTTTAATTGTTACTCCTTCTCACACTTCCAAGAATTATCATTCTGAGGTTCGTCTGGTTTTATATCTTTCTATGTTTTTGTTTTTAATAAAAAACATTTTAGTTTCTTAATTTTTATGGGGGAGCTCTCCCTCGATTAGTTTACCTACTTGGAGAGCTCCTCCTTAATTAATCAATCTTAGATACAATCATGTAATGTCTTTTCCCTTTCTTTGTTTTGATTTGTTGTATGCAGTCTTAAGTTATTTTTCGAATTGTAAACGTCCTTAATTGTATAGTAATCTGTTTAGAATTGTATTTAGGATTGATTAATAATTCAATGAAAACTGAAAAAAACTGAAAACTGAACTTCTAGCTATCTTGAATAAAACCTATTTCCCCACGTACGCAAATAAGAAATAAGACTGGTCATCTCGAACAGCGTTATCTCGAACTTTTCGCTATCTCAAACGAAAGTTTTTTCTTGTTGACAAAGAATCCCATTTTCTCGAAAAGTATTACACGAATAATTTCAATTTCATTTAGCTAAACGCCAATAATAGCTTTTTCTTATCCAGACACAAGACTTCTAACATCTGTAATCAACTATGCAAAATAAAACTACTATTTTAAAACTAAAACGGATTTATATTGTAACGTAAGTTTTTTGGAAGGAGCTTGAATCTTTGTAGACCATCTCCAAGATCTAATCGAAAAAGAAGATGGTTTTGGCAAAGCTGCTATTCGACCCTTACGATGAGTCCTACGATTTTTCTTCACGCAAACAGCATACTTGTGGCCTAAATTATTCGTTTAGATCATGGCTTTCACTTTTTCCTCAATTTTTTCCTACCAAATTGAATCTTGGTGCATTTTGATAAACTATGATTAGCTAAAACTGTCACCTGTTTATTCATGGTTTATTGTTTTTACCTATAGAGCCCCCATTTTGATCGAAGAAACTTCCAGTCCCGTTATCTCGAAACCCTGTTACATTGAGCAATTTCTAATTTCCTTTAAGAGTTGGTGATAGTGAGAGCCAGCTTAACGTGATTTTAGGAAAGAACAGTGCTAAATAAAAGTGAGTAACGAACTGTGCTAATTAAATTTCTGTCAAGCATTTTTAGGAGAGGAAATGAGATTTTGCGAGGGCGACGAAAAGCCCTGGTAGCTGATTTTGCGAGGGCGTTGGTGAGGACAGGGGCAATGGCTTCGTGAAATGAAAAGGCTTTGTAGGAAGAAACATTTTTTTGGGGAGGGACCAATTGTTTTCAAGCAATAGTACAACAGGCATTACATAAAAGAACAATATAATTTAAAAATTATTGGTTGGGGATTGAAGCCCTCTGGCTCCTCCACCAGGTGTTCCTCTGGAGTTATGAAATTCATTAAGAATTCTGAAAGGATACATCCTTGCATGACAGGAAGAACAAATCTACTCAGCTAAAAAGTAAAAAATAAAGTTTAGAATTGAATAAAAGTACTCTATGCAGCCATCTATTCTATACAAATTTTACCCCCATAGGCACTCCTGCATAAAGTTCTTGTAAAGCTAAGGCATTCAGGGGATAGAGAATATTTGACAGCTAACGCATGCAAATTGAGGAGCTAAAAAAGGGTTGGCCCAGTCCTGTCTAGTTGGAAAAGAACAAAGAGGCTGACAAAGATTAAACTTTATATTTGATTACGGGCTAATCAATCTGTGATTGTGTTATCACTGTGATCTAGTTGGAAAAACCTGAGGCAATATCAATGGCTGTGACTACTAGTGAATGCACTTCCTTGCATTAAATTAAACTTTGAAAGCTGATTTATGGATGGGAAACATTTTGCGTATTCAATGATGTATGAATTTTGTTTTCTTTTCAAATTTGAATCTTGTTACCTCTGGCTGAACTGATATAAGCCTCAGTAAATGATGATTCCAAACAAATCGAGGATCAGCCTGATAAAAGACAAATATAAATATCACATTAATGTGCAGTAAATGCAGTTTAACTGAATTCTTCATTTGCACGTCTTCATGGTAAATATTTTCTTAAGACAGGTACTTCTGGACCAAACTGAGATCAAGGAGGGTTATTTGAGAGGGTGGAGGGACTTACAATGAAAAGAGGGGCTTATTTGTGAGGGGCTTATTGAAGGGGAGGGCTTCAATAAAAGTTTATTACATTTGGCTAAAGACTTAATGGTAATTGCTTCAAAGTCATTGGGTTTTTCATGGAACGCAATTGCAATAATAATTTGAAGACAGTGTCTAAAATAAAGACAAATCACAAATGCAAAACATTTTTAAACGTAACAGAAATTACCCTTTCAAATAATGGTACATTTCCAAAATCGCTGGCAGTGTTGTGTAATCTTTGCATGGAGTGAGTGAGGTCATAAGTGTAAGAGAAATAGAAGCCATCTGTTTGAAGGATGACCTTGATCATCTGCAAATATGTTTTGTTGTCTCTATTCTGAAAAAAGTTATTGATGTCATGTCATATGCATTAGTCACTGCACATAAGGAACTTTTTGAAATAGAGGCTGCTGATAGCTGATAGGCAAATACACTTACTATCTTTATTAGGTATTGGGTTTATGTGCAGCACACAAATGGCCCATTGAATGGGTAGACTAATTGAGAAGTGGGACCTGTTCCTTTCCCCTCAATGTAACCACAACTTCTTTTGCCTGGAATTACAGAAACCTGAAAAGGCTTTCTTCTAACACCTTGTGATAGGTCTGAAGGCGGTTTCGAACCCAGGACCTCCCTTGAACAAAGGTTGACTGATCTAACCACTCAGCAATCCCCATTGAAGCATGCTTGAGGCTTGAGCAAGCACAAAAGGAAAACACAAATTTTAACAACAGCACAACCTTGTCTCGGAATCGGGATATAACTTGAAAGAACAATGCCATTTGCTGAGGAACTCAACAAAGAATTTTTCAAGTGGAAACCAAACATAAGGCATTAATCAAAACTTAAAATCAAGAAACCTGATCCTCTGTGAGATGAAGTATATTTTTTGGAAAAGGAAGAATGTCGGTTTCTTGAGCTTGCCAAATTTCATGTCCATTCAGGATGCCAACAAGTTTTCTCTTTGTTATGATCAGAAGGTAAGGACCTGATATGGGATAAAAATTGATTTTTGATGTCAGGAAAACTTAAATAGCAAACTCACCACTATTAATGCCTTTAAATAAAGAATTTAGGAAATTAGAAGTGTTACCTGACATCAAGTGAATTATTCCCATGATACCACATATTTCCCTGCTTTGTGCTGTTCTTGGAATCTGACCTCTATTCTCTAAAATAAATTGATATTATTATCTGGTGGTTGAATCAAGCGTAAATCTACCAGAGATTCCAAATGTTTCTTGAGTACAGTTCATCCTCGATTATCTGAACAGATTGAAATAAATTTTTTGCTTGCCTATTTGGATATGCGAAAAAATATGCTATAGTCGAGGAAGCCATTTTACCTATTAACATAACTGAGAAACTCATTATTACCACACAAAATCATCAAAGAGTGCTCAAATTAAATACCAATTGACAAGCTTTTGGAAATAGACAAACATTGTATGCCTCAACTGAGAATAATAGTCAAAGTTTATTTCTGGTAATTCTAATACAAAGTTGCCAAATTGAAAACTAATATATTTTTAAACTAATAAATTTCCTCATCTAAATTTATGTGAAAAGAAAAAACAGACAACAGATCTTTTATTTAGTTAATTGAAAATTGGTTTTTTGAAACAACTAATATATCAAAACTTTTGGTATTTGGACAATCAAGGTTTAGATAATCAAGGATGTACTGATGTTGTAGGGATTGTGAAACTTTCTGCAAAATTTTTGTAGCTTTTCACCAAATTGTTTTGCCACCAGTAAGGTATACATTAATTTACAAATGATCAAACAATAAATAGAAGAAGCCAACCTGTCAAAAGCAATTCTTGGGTAACTCTGTCAATCTCAAGAATATTATTCGAAGAGACGTCAGAGTCAAGTGGCTCTACAAAGAACTTTTCACTTGAAATATACCTGAAGAAAAAAATTGATTTCAATTTTATAGGCAGCATCTTTGAATAGACTTGTGTTGCCCAAAACCAGTCTGCAGAGTTTGGTAGTTTTTGAGAAGATCTTGGGAGTGCACAAGCTATTTTCTATCGTTCTATCCTGTTGTTCCATTGGTAAACTCTGGTAAGAAAATATCACACTATAGGGGTCCAAGGACCATATTTTGCTTTTTGGGCAGCACGTCATCCGTATCCGGATCTATGCCTAGTACAACCCACCAAGGTTTTAGCATTTTTACTTACAAAATATAATAATAATAGTTTAATAATAATATAATAATAATAATAATAGTAATTCAAGTTCTCAACAGGTTAATAGGCCTATAAACAAAATCTTCATTCAAGTGTGGGGAATGGCGGAATGTATATGGCAAAATATGTGATAAACTGAACCGAAAATACCCTTTTTAACCTTCTGTAAAATCAATTCAATTCAGGTTGACTAGAGTTTAAAAGATTTTCAAACTTAAGAGGGCAGCGTTGATTAGTGTAGCTTAGGCCTAGGCCTACCACCCACACACAACACAAACCAGCATCACTGCACTGACCTAACCTTAGCATCATCTTGGACCATGGAATCCGTATTTTGATTCAAAAATTGAAAGATTTATATCGCGAGGCAAAAAAAGGCAAATAAAAAGTGAACTTACAAACGCAAGAGCTTGAAAATGTTATTTTCTCCGACCATTTTAGAATTTCTATTACGTAAAGTTTCAAAATATAATCTTCATTCTCAGCAGCAGGAAGCCAGCAGTCCCATAAGCTGGGTGATGCGATCAAAGAACCCACTGGTGATGAAGACCCACAAAAACAGCTGTCCTCTTGGATCAGTCTCGTTTACAGAATGGATTTGCGGAAGAAGGAAGAAATGCAAAATAAATAAACGCGGGAAATTCCAATATTTTCAAATTTTCAAAAATATAAATTCTTCCACAGATTTTAATTCTTTATGAATTCGAAAAGAATATTCACTACTCCTAGAGATGTTTCATTTTTAGAAGAAATTCTCATTCTAGTTCTCCTTCCTCCCAATCTTGCTCTAAATTCTCTTCTTCTCTCGCAGGGTCAAGATCACCTCTGAAATAAAACAATCAGGCTTATACTTTCAATACAGTGCTCTCTTCCAGTCTGTTAATTAGCGTGTCAAACGTGCTCTTCAATTATATCGTGACCGTATTCTATATGTTATTGCAACGATCGAGATGATTTGCAAGATATAAAATAACCCAAATAGGACTCGAACCCACGAACTCTAGATCCCTGATATCCATATAGATCCCTTTTGTAATACACACTTTTCTTCTTTAAGAACAATTTTATAAAATTACGAGCCTCAAATTTGGGCAAGACTTAAGAACAAGTTAAGAACAAACCGAGGCGAACAATTCTTGGCCCAATATGAAAATTTAACGAAATGACCATAAGACTGAGAAATAATTACAAAACAAGCTGATGTACGTACACCATACAGACGATGTCAGATGGTCAAGAGAGTGAAACTTTTAAACAGTTAGCACTACTGATAGTGAAAAAGGCTTCCAAATCATTGTAAAATTAAGAACAATTTAAGAACATTTCAGGCTGAAAATAGAGGAATATCTAAGAACAGCAGGTTTCAAATCAATTTTACTGGTTCTTATAAAAAAAAGAGAGTGTATATTTGTATATCCTAACAAATCATCTCAATTGAACTTCCAAATCCTGCTTCTTCTCAAGTTTGATTCTAAATTCATATCATACGATGTTATTTAGACGGTCTTCTAAACAATCCTGGGAATTCTAAAAAATATTCTCCTAAGGTCATCACCATAGGACTCTATATAGTTCGTAATAGCTTTTAGTGTTCATGTTCATACAAACATAAACACGTCAACCGTAAATCATCGAAAAAGCCCTGAGGACTCATTTGCAGAAATTAATTTTTGATTGGGGACTTATTCGAGGGGGAACTTAATCGAGGGAGGGGGGCTTATTCGAGGATTTACTGTAGCTATATCAATAAAAACCCTCCATGACACCACATTGAAATGAAAACCTATGAGTCAGATTTTTTACCTATACGTCATTGAATTTAGCAACTCTCTCATTGCACCCATGAGCCTTTGCGCACTATCAGCAACCTCTTCCCCAAGACCAGGTCTTTCTGCTGCCTCAGCTCCTTGTGGCTCTGGTCTTTGCTCTCTTTGGGCAGGAGCATTTCCTCTGTTTGGTTGCTGCTCCTGTGATTCGATGAAAATCGATCATTTTTGTAAATTCATAGCGCTGACAAGTGTCTGTGATGCATATACACTCATGATGCATATACTGGCTATGATAAATTTTAAAATAGCTAATTGAGAGGAAACATTAGCTAATTTAAACCAACAAACTAAAAAAATCAAACATTACAATAATAATGATAATGGCAACAACAAGATTATAGCATCATAAAACAAATATACACCCATGATACCAGTATGGAATGTAAGCGGTTTGCAAGGCACATGTGCATTGCACAAAGGCTTTTAAAAGTGCACAAGTTGATATACAATATCTTAATTTTGGTTCAGATGCGCACTACGCTCGTTAGAAAGTCTCCCCTCGCCAGATGAAAAATCAAAATTTCAGTTGTGCTGTGCTGTACATAAAATCTTACAATCCATACTGGCCATGAGCAATGATTTAGAACGATTTAATTGGTTTATCGATTAAATTTCTCATCTATATTCTATTCATCTAACTCGTTCTTTGCCAACACGAAGATAATGACTTGAGAGAATTAGTTAAAACGAAAATAACCCGAGTAGGACTCGAATCCAACTGCTTCTTCTCAAGAAAGCTTTTTCAACCCTTCAAGAATCGTCTGTATTTTTTCTGGTTCACCCTGTATTTTTAGTGCATAGATGCAAGATCTGAGATGGGATGTAGTAATACTCACGAGTCCATATGATGGCAGAAGCGATCGAATGAACAATGGAAGAAACCCATCACCTGTAGGCTGTTCTTGTCTCCTGATAATAAATTCATACTGTTCAGCCAACGTATCATAGATGATTGGTTTATGTGCAAAGCATTACAGTGGAATCGCAGTTTATGGAGTGAAGTGGTTTGGAAACCTATCTCTGCATCTTTTTCTGCGAGTTTTTTCAAGGCAGAGAGTGTATAGTGCTTTGTTTTGCTGTTGTTTTAGGTAAGATAGTCATGGTTATACAAATAAAACAACAACATCAAACGTGAAACAAAGACGAAAAACAATAGGCTTCTTAACCATAAAATGAACTATTGTGGAATACAACAATAACGAATCCATCCATAAATAACGAGATTTCCACTATTACAAACTCAATATCCTGTCCCTTCGATTACAGGTAGGAAATCTTAAAAAAATCATTCCAGTATCAACAATACTAATGAATTTTCTCTGTGAAGAAATTGATTTCCAATTCCTTGGCCACACCTACCGTAAAAGCTCTTTAAGCCTCTCCTCGCTTTTAAACCCCCCTCTTCATACAAGAAAGACTACAGAGTAAAATGTGATGAGATAGAGATAGCTAATGGATTTATTCCATCGTTATATTGTGAATTTCTAACTATACATGCTTGAGAGAGAAGAATTTATTCTCAAAACCCTCTTTAAAAAGCACCCACTTTAATAAGCCCGCCTCCTACCTGTGACAAATGTATCCTACAAATGACTCATAAATTACCTGGACCCTAGATGAATGAATAACAGTCCTGATGAATGGATGTGAATAACGAGAGTTACTAACCTCTCCGGAATAGTGTATCCAGATACGGAATCTTCCGGAGGAAGCGGGTCGTAAGTTCGTATGATCCGGTGACTGATTTCCTGTGGAATTAAAGATGCTAAGATACATTTAAGGCATTTACTTGATTTTTCATCAAGTAGAGGAAAACTTGATTGACTTTTGGTATTCGTATATTAAATTCCAATGACTAGATCAAAAGTCATCGATAAAAGAAGTTTCCTTTTAATCAGATACGTCAAAAATTGTAAAGAAGATTAAACAAACTCAGGGTTAACGGCATTTACAAGTTCTTTATTAGCAAAACTCGTTTGGGAAACCAAAAACATTTATGGATGATAAGAATTATTCTTGTAAGATTCAAAGTCATTGGTTCTGTTATATCTATTCTTAGAAAGACTGAGAAAACTTCTTTTGAGATTTAGAAGACTTAATTTATAATGACTTTTGTTTTTTGAATTAGACTTTTTATCAAATATTTCAACTTTTTTTGCATTAGGCTATTTCAATGTACAGTACATCATCGGTTATCCGAACCTCGATTATCCGAACCTCGATTATCCGAACGCCAAAAGTTTTCATTAAAAATTTTTTTGCAAACCAGTTTTTGAGAAAACAATCGAAATATCCGTTGTCTGCTCAAACTGTTGCCCAATATAAAATTCATATTCAACATTTTTCCAAAAACAATAACTTCTTTGTTAATTAATATTGTCATTTATACAAATCGTTGTTATCGTTGTTATTATTACAAATCGTTGGTGAAATTTACAAAAACTGTTGCCTTTTATTGTTGGTCTTTCCGTTTGCCAAGCTTTTCAATTTGCATTCAGTTTGAGCATCCTGTGACTGTTCAGGACGATGATAATAACCTTTATAGCAAGTTTAGTAGGTAAAATGTTCTTCCTCGATTATCCGAATATTTTGCGTATCCGAACGGCCCAACAAAAATTTGAGTTCAACCTGTTCGGATAATCGAGGATGTACTGTATCTATTTCTTTTAAAATTCTTTTTAATGATGATTTATGTTTATACAACAATTTAAGAGAATGAAATGAAAATTAAAAAAAATTCTTTGGAAGATAATTTCCTATGTAGGCTATCTAGGCATGTTGTCATAACAATGCAATTACTCACCGGTGGCAACGTTCTCGAAGCTTCTTTAATATCTGAAATAAAAAATATTATCAGGAAAGGCTACCATACGTTAAACTTACTTACTTATCTTCAGAGAAAGCTTAGCATAGAATTTGATCTAAATTTAGAATATGTCAATATAGCAAGTAAATAATGGAATAGTCTTTGAATGGTAAAAAACTTCAACATAGCCAGAAAAATCGGAGGCATAGTGAAGTGAAAACATTGATTACTGAAGCTTTTCGTTAGGTTTTTGTTTCGTTCTCTTTCTGATGCATCACTCCGTTGAGTGTCAGACGAAAAGCTTAGGTAATCCATGTGTACGTTTCAATAAAATTTCAATTTTTCTGACTAAATAAATAATGCCATGTTAATATATTATAATTTGAACCAGTAGAATAATGATATACATTATGTGGGTACATCATTATGTGGGTATATCATTATGCGGGTATATATCTAGCGAGGGGCAAGATTTGAGTTACTTGTCCCTCAACTAAGAAATTGCATGTCTACCCTTCAGGAGAGCTTATCCAACGCCGAAGTGTTTTACGTCCAACAACGGGTCACACGGAGAACAGAGAGCCAGAGAGAAGCGAGACACGTTGTCTTAACAACTTCTATACGTCTGCTGAACTAACTGATCTAAATAACACTGTAATATCTACAGTTTATATACAGAGATGAAAGTCAATCCATGCATGAAATGACGCAGCTTGTGGTTACTAGAGGATTGCTAAGAAGGAAAGGGTGTAGAATCCTAGGTAAGAAAGTAAAGCTGGAAATATGCAATAAAGTGCTGAATATGATATTAGAGATTAGGCTAGGTCAGGCGAATGTTACCGTAGATAGATAGATGACGCGAGGTTGAATCTGAGAAAGTTGGAAGATGATATGACAATAACAGAGTGAGTAAGTTAGGCTATGACGCAGAGAACTTCGAGAAGCAAAAAGTTGAGAAAGAAAGTTCTGAGAGTAAATGAACGAGCAGGAAAATGTAGGCCTAAGTAATGATTGTAGAATGTCTAAATCCACTACATATATATAATTATAATTATCAAATATTACTTTTTAGTTTGCCATTTCGCTTGAATTAGCTCATCTATTCAAATAGCTAATATCATCAATTCAATTCAATGCAATTCAATTTTATTCATAGCATACAACCCTAATTCAAGGTTACAAAATATTGTATACTGAACGACCCAAGAAAAGCAATACTTATAATGCTTAGGCCGTCAAATTAGAAATAAAAGAAATTTAGTATAACTGTAACAAGAATGCAAAAATACAGATTTTGAAAATACGCTCAAGTCTATAGACTAGTAACATGATAAAATAGTTCAACTTAGTATAAACCGATATGAAAAAGGCTGCAATGAAGTTTTCGTTCACTTTGCTGTTGAATATTTTGTTTTGATATTGATTTAGAGGTGTCTTTATAGATTGTTCCATAACCGAGTCCCTGAATTTTGAACGGTATAATCACCCCATCTCATGCTAGATCTTCTTATTCTATTGTTAGGTTTTTGTTTAGTTTCATATATATATGCAGGTTTATCCTATCAACTAAGCATAGAGTATATAAAAATTCTTACCAGAAACTACTATGTGTCTGTATATATTCAATGGAACTCTTTGATACAAAGTTTTCCAACTACGAAAGAAATACAAGGAAAACGTTTTTTAAGGATTATTATCGCAAAATTTATAATGGGTATTGATACAGAGTGAAATGTTATAGAAAACATAAACTTATAACTAACTGCAAAGAACTAATAACTATATTCCTACACACTGCATTTGTCATTTGTCATTAATCTGTTTGATAATAATTAGAACGAGTATTTGATACAAAACATAATCTTGAATTAATAAGGAGTAAAAACATTATCTTTAGTCTTATCCCTTTAGGATATGTATGTGCCTTCAGAATGTCACAGTAAGAGCTTTAGTGCCTGAGAAGCACCAAACCAAGGAAGAGGTATTTCTTGCCCAGATTATGCAGACTGCTCATGGGTAATTTGTGTCTTTTTGAAGAGTCTAAAATTGATTTTTCTCAAGAGGATTTGAAAGAGAATTGATGACACCAGGCATCCTTGATGCCGGGGCGAAATATTGACAAGTTTTTTATATACATGATATTTAATAAATCTACGTTTTTTCTGTTTGTGTCGTCTTGCGCTGTTCCTGTCTCGCTATATTGCCAATAATAGCAAAATTACAACTCACAGTTTACCCCATTTGACGCAGAGTGGATCTTGGCTTTCGATTCGCTCGATGGCGCCTTTCGCACAACTTGCTAGCCAATCTAGGACCTGTGGGTGGAAGACAAAAATTCTCAGCAGTGTCACCAGATAATAAGGTTAATACATCTATTAAGAGACTGGAACGATAATCAATTGTATAAAAACTCGTAACCCATGATGGCTGCCGAGGAGCAAATCTGGGAGGTATGTTCATATTGTGTTCTTGTACGTATACTCGTCAGAACTGTAATTATTGCTATCCATTTCCATGTACGGAAGTACGTAAAATAGCTGCACCCACGGTTGAATTTAATGGCTACGCATTTCACTAAGGGCCTGTTTATATGGGCAAAACACCTCACCTGCCAGACCCGGTGCTGACAAGCGAAGTAAATTCCAAGCACTGTTTATATGAGTTTTTCATGCCGGGTCTGAAAGGCGAGGTAAATCCCTAGACGCCATTAATCGTCAACGCATCATTGATTTTCCATTGAAGAAAAGGTCGAGTTTACTTCACCTTACCTCACCGGTAGTTTAGCGTTTATATGGAGAAACGTCACTTCACCTGAGTGAAACATCACCTCCTTTGAGGCAAAACTTCACTATACCGGTAGTGTGGAGTGAAGTTTTGTTTTCCTTATATTCGCGAATTGAGATTTCAATTGTATTCTATAGGAAGGTGAAATATCACTTACTAGCTCCGGGTCTGGCCGGTGAAATATTTTGGCCATATTAACAGGCTCCAAGAGGTAAAAAATCGGGTTATCGTTCCGGTATTTTCATATGTAGTTTAATGGGTTAGCTAGGCAACATGCTAATGGAAAATTATAATTATAGGGAGGAGACTTCTTGTACAATAAGGAAGATACATTTGAGCCTTTTCTTCCGAGTTTATCTGCTAGCTCTTCACAATTTTATTAATAATCTCTCGGCCTCGTCTTTGAAGTGTTAGCATCCATGTTTTGTGTCAGGCCATTCAACGTTTTTGAGATTCAATCAATATCCATAATGACAAAAAAGTAGCCCGGTGCTTATTATTTTAATTCAACTTATAAAAAAGGCGAATATGACATAAAGCCTTCTAAGCACAAATTATATTGGACAATTTTCAAATAAAGGATTATATAATTCACCTCGGGTACTTTCCATAATATAAAACAGCGACCAACATATAGCGCAATCAATCGGTTCAGACCTTGTGAATTCCTAAAACATGAGAAAGAAAATGAGTTTGTATTGAACAACAAAAAATACAGTTTTCAAAATTTGAAACTATGAAGTTCCCACAATCCAAACAGTGAAATCAGTGAACGAGGAGAGAGCAAAAAGTTTAAAGGTTGGTTGGCTGTTTGAATCTGCATCCCACAACACAATGTATTCTAGGAATTAAGGGAAAACATCTCTATCTTAGCAATTGTGAAAAAACAATGAGAAACACAATGATATCAATACGCCCTATAAACACCCTGAGAACGCCGAAGTACTACTGTGGAGGATGCTCAGTACTGTGTGGGGGGGGGGGGGGGGGATATCGTCAGTACTGTGGAAGGATACTGTCAGCACTGAGGAGGAAATTCATAACTGTGGAGGGAAACCAAAAGCATTTTTGTATTATCTCTACAGGGCTCGTGGTTCCCAACACAGTATTGAACATCCTTCAATGCTCTGATGGTATCCTCCAAAAGTGCCGAACACCCTGAACAGTACTTCACAGATGTTTCCCAGGGTGATAAACCTGCCATAATGTATGGCTGAAAAGCTTGCAAATTACTGACGAACAGAATAAAGAAGGGCACTTACTTGACATCATTTGTACGTTGGAAGTAATCATGTTTCATGATGTCATCACTAAGCATTACGCCACCCTTGTCCATCATGGGAAGCAACACAGTTGGAAATTTTATCAGAGCATCTTGCATCTAAGAAAGAAAAATCGCAACAAATCCAGTGAGGGCGAAAGAACATTACCAGTAGCTATGTCAGCTGCCTGCTGCAAAAAATCAATGTTTACCCCAGGAATGATGAAACTGTAGAGAAAAACATTTTGGCTTCTAGACTACCTCTCTTTTGACTCGTATGACTTTATGGCAAAGTAATGCTCTGTATCTAATCCAAAAAAAAACAAAAGATATCGCTAAAGCATGAAAAGAACAGAGGTATTTTATTCTATTTCAGCATCACCAGAGAAGCAAGTGAAAAATAACTTATTCCGCCATGGAGAATGGGATGTTCCTCCACATCAAATATTCTAAAAAATGATGTATAATAACTTTTAGTACCATAATTTGGTATAAACACAATATTTCGAGCTTATACTCGTTATCAAGTGATAAAAATCAGTTGAGCATTAGGAGATAAACAGATAGTAGAAGAATCAAAAGCGGCGTTCGAGAAATGGAAAAGAGAAAAAGATAGAGAATGAAAGATTCGAAAGCGAACGTGAGAGGAAATGAGGCTAATTATTGTAGAAATGAAAATTGTTTGTAAAGTCCTGGAGGAAAAAGAGTTTTCAAACTGTGAATCAAACATCTAAATATTCTAGCTGCACTAAAACATGTTAGATCCCTACCATACAAAAGTTTGGTTCACGAATCGTTTATCAATTAACGGACTAACGGATAAAGGACTTTTCACATCTCAAAATCAGAAAAAAAAAGAGTACAAATCTCACCAATTTGCTAGCTTCTTCGTTAGAGTACTTCTGACAATAAAACATGGCCAGTGGCACAGAGTAAGCAAAGTTCGGTAGCTGCAGAAGGTTTTTGGTGGCCTGAAAATTTAAATGATGCATTATGCTATCTACCAAAAACACAATTCAAGTATCGAAATTGAATGGATACATTAAATCATTACTAACCAATCTCACAATCATTACATCATTGATTGGTGATAACAGAAATAAAATAAATATCTGGGGGTAGGAAAGGCAATTAATAGTCATTGTACTCCTAGAAAGATTTATTTTCAAGGACCAACGAGACGTAGGGTCAAGACCATCTCTGTAGCCTAACAATTTGCTAAGAATAACAGACTAATTACCAACCCTGAAAGCCCGTTTATTTGCATGGTGCCGGTAAGAAGATACTCTTAAAGCAAAGAGAGACATAGCCTTCATTTAATCACCCTGGGAATTTTCGCTGGAAAGTACTGTGGAGGATGTTCAGTACTGTGGGGGATATCATTAGTACTCTGGAGTTTAACTATTCAGTACTGTTGAGTGAGGGATACTATAAGTACTTTTCAGGGATACCATCAGTACTTTCAAGAACATTCAGTCGTGAGGCTGAAAAAATATCCCCAATTCAGTGTTAATTGCATATAGAAAAAGTGCATGTTTGCTCCAATTTTGAAAACAGGTACCAGGTTATCTAATTTCATATAGCAAAAACGTAGAAAGAGTTCTTACCTCCCATTCATCGTAAATTCTGAGTAAATAATCGTATTCCTCCGCTTTGATGGAATAGTAATCAATCAATAACAATATTGCTAATTGGTCTTCTGGATCCAACCTGAAAAACGAAATAGGCATAAACACCCCGAAGAGCAACTGAGCTGTACTGTGGTGGATGTTCAGTACAATGAAAGTTGTTCAGTACTATGGAGGGACACTAGAATTGTTACATGAATCCCACAAACTGCTGAGGTGTTAACTAACGTTGTTGATTGTTGATAGTTGATAGGAACATACGCTTACTGTCTTCGTAAGGTATGGGCTTATGTGCTAAGCACAAAGGGCCAACTGAATAGGTAAACTAATCGAGCAGTGCGACCCTGGTCCTTCCTCTCGATGTGACCACACCTCGTGATTCCTTTTGCCTTTTTGCCTGGAATTACAGAGAGCTGGCTAAATCTCTCCTCACACTTTGTGACAGGTCTGAAGGTGGTTTCGGACCCGGAACGCTTTGAACAAGGTTAAAGGGATCTAACCACTCGGCCATCCCCGCCAGGCCTCTAACTAACTCACTCTGACGGTTTTTCGGAAGAGACATTAAACTAGCGTCCTGTGTCCTACTGGAAATAAGGTCTATGGTCTTTGACAGGCAAGGCCTAGCTAGACTTACTACATGAGTCTCAATTTTCCGCATTGAATTGAATTGCTGTGATTGCTTCAAAATTTGTAGGATTGATGAATAAAGAAACGTTGAACGAGTACAAGGTATCACGTAGTAAGTCTAGGGCCTACCACGTTCAAAAGAGCTAACTTACTTACTTACAAATGACCAATAAGACTTACCCAAGAATTAATTTGCAGAATTCAAGCGCAGTACGATAACAAGCTAGAAAAATTAACATTTCAAAATCACAACGAAATTTCTTACAAGCGTAAACCTAGTTTTAAACATAGATAACCAGAGATTGGGGTGCATTGCCACTGTGTATAATGTTTGATTATTCATTTCTAAGCCTCCTTTGTGCTGTAAAAAATCCAAATGCACTGTCAATGCACTTCTATTATCATTTAATTCAATAGCCATTCCTCCTATGAAATTGCTTAAGCCAGGAAAAGCCAGCTGGAAATCGTTCGAAATTCATTCAATCTTAATTATTTTGTCTGAATTTACTGCATATAGATGGAAATCTCGACAGCATATTTGATTGAACACATAACAATTTGAGTTTTAGATTACTGGATGATTAAAATCTTAGCAATCAAAAATCTACAAGTTCCTCTAATTAATAACCAATAAGCGAATTCTATTGCCAGTGCAAAATCGACTTGTCAAAACTTATTAAGATATATGGCAGCTGGACTGGAAATAAGAAAGACTTAAATGTGAATTCTAGGCGTCTTTAAGGACCATTTCTCAACTTGGTAAGATGGCTTCAGTTGTGATAGCACTTGCTCTGGCTTTACTTGGTGTAACACTCGGTTTGGTCTCGTGTTCTGGAACATTCTACCAGAAAGTATCAGGCAGAGAAGATGGTGCTGCTCCCCCTACCAAAGGGTTTCATCAATGCAGTTTGAAAAACCGATGCAATTATGTTGGAATACCACTCTATGATGCCGGTAGTAAGGTATATTCAGCAGGAACCATTGAAGACCTGCAAATCACCGGTCAAAAGATGCATGTATGGAAGAAGGTTAAGCTCGATGCTCCAAAAAAGGTTAAAGGTAAGGAAATTTGGTACTTTTTCATCGATTTCCCTTACATTCTTATTTTAATAATGATAATAATGATAATAATATGAAACTGTAAACAGGAATTTACACTTCAACCATTTAATGCTGACCCAACATTGGAAATAACTGAGTTTACAACGGCGATAAAATATAGTGCATGAAATTTTACATCTGTTCATCGAAAACGTATCTCGAGAAGTTTACTAAAGCCCCTAAAAGATTTAGTCTTTCTGATGTCAATAGGCAGTTTGTGGTATATCTCAGCACCCATGAAACGAAATGATTTTCGAGCATATTAACTCTTTATTCTAGGAAGTTCTAGCGAACATTGGTTATTTCTAGTCTTGAACTTCAAAGTGCCCTCGGAAAATTTCACATTCTTCCCTATCTTTACATTTGCGGACGGGTTTACATGCCCGAATGTTATTTGCGTTTATTATTGTAAAAGCGAAATGACTCCCGTAAACCTCAAACCCAGCACTCTCCACGAGTAAAAAAAAAGCCAATAAATCGATTAAATGCATTAGGATCCTTTAACTTCTTTCCATTCATCTCTCGTCAGCTAAACGATATTTGTAATATTTTAGAGTTAATAAGCTGCAAAGAAGCAATGAAAGCAGGCGTGAAGAAAAACGGTAAAGTGAAAGTGAGGTTGGGAAAGAACGAAAGGAAGGAGGTTTTCTGTGACATGTTGACAGACGGAGGGGTTGGCTCGTATTTCAGAGACGATTGAATGGTGCAACTGACTTCAAGAGGAGTTGGCAATCGTATGAAGAAGGATTTGGCGAGCTGGATGGCAACTTTTGGCTGGGTCTAAAATATCTGCACAATTTCACTTCTCAAGGGAAGTGGACCCTTCGCATTGATTTGAAGTCGACTGATGGACAAGAAGGCTTTGCTAAGTACACCGGCTTCAAGATTGGAAGCGGCCAAGATAAGTACAAGCTGACGTACGAAGCATTTTCAGGAAGCTTGGGGGATGCATTGCGTTTGCACCAGGGAATGAAGTTCTCTACTTTCGACCAAGACAACGATGGGTCATATGTTAACTGTGCTGCTCTATACAAAGGAGGCTGGTGGTACAAATCATGCTTGCAGTCAAATTTGAATAACCTTTACTCAGGGTCCTCTTCGAAGAGCGCTGAAATGATGACCTGGTGTACTCGGAAAAATTCATTTGGGGATATTTCCTTCTCTGAGATGAAAATGAAGATGGACGATTGAATTGAATCAAACTGTCGACATAAACTGAACTCAATACTATAGCAAGCACAGATATTGTAATAAGAGCACTTAAAAATATCAATGCACTTCAATTTTCAATAAGTTACACTTTTTCAATAAGCAACTTGACTTGAAGTCCAGCCCCTAGCAATTATTAACATTTTGCTAAAACAACAAGGTAGCTCCACTCCCTGTCCCAAAACTCATTATTTGTATGTTCCCAGCTTGATGAAGCTAGCAATGGCTTGTTTACATGCTGACAGGGTTATCCCCCAAGAGGGTCAACATACCAGTAAGGTTACCTGCACCCATTGTTTACCATGGTTTACTTTTCATGTCAGGTAGGGCCACCCTTGCTATACCGCCAGCCTATCAGCTAGGTAGGGCCAACCTCCTAGAAGGGTCAGCATTATGTTGATTCAAGCCATGTATATACGCTCAAAATTAACCCTAAATGGGAGCGTTATCATAATGAGCCACAGTTCATTATTATCAATAGGCAAAAACCACAGCAAGGTAACTCATAACCATCCTTCTAGAAACACCCTAGCTTGTCAAATCTTAATGTAAAGGGAGCTGACTTTTAAAGGTTGCCTCTCTTATGGCGTTGGCCCTAACTGCATGTGAACAGGCCCTTAGGCCATTCCAGAGAGTCACAATTTTCATCAAATTCTTTTAGCTGAAAAATACTTTCACTTCAGGGCTTCTTGCTAATTGAAAACAAGTTTATATCATTTATGTTAGACACAGTATGAAGGGTTGCTTCAAGTTGCACTCCGTTCCAAAGCCAACGATAGGTTACATCATGCATTTAAAATTATATTTTACATCGAAGGTGACACGTAGTATCAATTCAGTTGGTTTCCTTTACAATTGAAATAGGAATGAAATTGTCTTTGATCGGTACAGAGCTTGAGCGTAGCGAAGACTACGACTAACTACTGAAGCTTTACGTCTGACACTTATCAGAGTTATACGTCAGAACAATTTTTCATCATCACAGAACTTGAGGATGGTGAGGAAAATCAGAAATGTGATGAACCATAATAACTACTGAAGTTTTGCGTCTGACACTCATCAAAGTAGTACGTCAGAACAGTCTTTGAAAGGTACAGAACTTGAAGATAGAGAAAAAATTAGAAACATAGCGAGACACAATAGTTTATTAAAGAGAATATGCGGCTATATCAGAGTGGCTTTAGCCAGTTTATTAATAACTAGCCAATAAAATTTATTCTCCCCAGTCCTTTTCAATAATCATATAATCAGATCAGTTCCGTAGATTGTGTGTTCTTTTGGACGATGACCGACGAGGATTTGGAGCAAAACCTCTTTGTAATTAGTGTTGCATTTTCGTGCATCCAAATATGCCAAAGAAAAAGCATGTTAGCATCAAAAGATTCAAGTCTCAAAGGGAAACCAATAATGGAGAAATTGTGCAGGCAGTTGGTTTGTTAGTTCGTTTCGTTCCCAAATACAAGTAAAGAATGTCCTAAGTCTGAGGAGTCGAGAGTGCGAAAGTCAGGGATTTCAATCTTTCTGCATGCCATCTTGATGAAAACATGGAAACCTTCTGTCGCAATTTTCACGTGATCATATTGAGTTGAATTGCTTGTTATTTTTAGACAAGCTTGATTTATCACCGCAAATTCTCTTTAAGTTTTGCATCCGAAACTCATCAGAGTAGTGCACCAGAAAGAGAAGGTGGATCGAAATTAGCCAATTGAGAAAGGAGGTGAACGATTAATAAAGTGAATTACTGAATAAGCAGTAGTCGGAAAGCAACTCCGTTTGTCTGACGGTTCGTTAGGTTTAAATTCTATTCCTTTTCTGACAAACTACTGAGTTGATCACATACGAGATGCTACTGTAGTTCTTTCTTAACTGGTTATATTCATGATCCCTATTTTCAAGTTATGTTCTAGCACATAAATGTTTGTGTAGTTCTATGGAGGATGTTAAGAACTGTGGAGGGATACCGTCAATACAGTGGAGAGATACCATCAATACTGTGGAGGGATATCACCAGTACTGTGGGGGATATCCAGCTCTAGGGAGGGATACCATCAGTACTGTGGAGGACATCCAGTACTTTGAAGGATACCATCAGTTCTGTGGAGGGATACCATCAGTACTGTGAAGGATACCATCAGAACTGTGGAGGGATACAATCAGTATTGTGGAGAAATACAATCAGTACTGTGGAGGAATACAATCAGTACTGTGGAGGGATACAATCAGTACTGTGGATGAATACAATCAGTACTGTGGATGAATACAATCAGTACTGTGGAGGGATACCACCAGTACTGTGAGGGGTACCATCAGTACTTTGGAAGGACACCATCAGTACTTTGAAGGATATTATGAGAACTGTGAGGGATACCATCAGGACTGTGAAGGATACAATCAGTACTTTGGAAGGACACCATCAGTACTGTGGAGGGACACCATCAGTACTATGAGAGATACCATCAGAACTGTGGAGGGATATCATCAGAGCTATGAAATAATCTGACATGCCATAGCGGCGTACGTATGCCATTGCATCACTTTGTTTTTCGTGCATCCAACGTGGTCCACCTGTGTATGTTGCTGGTAGAATCACCTTTTGTCCAACGTTGTACGAATCTCCATCACTTGCCATGATATGGTCACGAAGAAACGTGTAGCTGTCTGCTTGCAATTGCTTTTGTTGTCGACGAATAAAACTTGATCTTTCTGTTTCTATTTTGCAATATACATCCACCACGTATAGCTGAAATATTCGACGCATTTCTAGAAGATGATTTCCTTCTCTTATCATAATGTAGCCACTATAGTATTGCAATTGAGTTACTTTTTTATTCGAATGGTCATTATTTGTGCTACTGCGTAGGTAAATACTATAGCCATCTGTACCATACGGGAAAATAATTGGATGTTGAAGAGCGTCATATGAAGGATGTAATTCGTGGATTCTTCTCAGCCATCTTTTAATTTCAAGACGATGTCTCGGTCCTGTGTTGGCTCATTGTCCATCAGGATTGCCACTTTTGGTGTTGTTTGAGAGTTATATCGTCGTGCATTATCTCCTCTTGGACGATTGTCATGCCTTGATAATAATTTCACACTCTTCATACTATTTCCCCTGTATGATTTGGTCTCTTACTATATTCATTTCTCGAAATAACTCATTATTTTCATGCAGCCAAGTTGTGAGCCTTGCCAGGATATCTGTATTGAGGTTATTATTATTCCTCGTAGCTACAGCATCCGCCAGTGAGTCGATGAAATAAACTTGCAGAAATTTCGGTTGCAGTTCTTCAGAAGGAAGTAGACTACCAATCAGGTGATAGGTTTGTCCATGAACTCTGAAACTTGGATTCTAACCTCGCACATTTGCCTCTTTCTGCCCGAAACTTGTCTTTGCGAAGCTGCCATTATACTTCCTTATATCATCCTGAAAATATTTGCTGATCTGTTCCAGATATCAGGTTTTCTAGAAGGTAGTGGTGGGAAACGCTCTATATGAATTTTCTCAGCCATAGGGTGTTTAAGGGATACGATTTTGCTGAGGCAATTTGTTGCGTAGAATTGTTGCTCTTGATGCTCAACAGGCAGATGAAGGAGCATTTCTGATATACTGGGAAAGGCCTAATTTTGATAAAAGGAATCGCTACCTGTGAAATAACAATTCATCGCAGATGAATTACCATATGGGATCCATGAAATAAGAAAAAGCCATGAAACAATTCGCAAAAGCAATAAAATAATTGCAGTGGTTAATAAGACGATGGGGAAAGCTAGAATGTGTTTTAGGATTTAAGATGATGATATAAAAGTGTCCGGAAACTTCTCGACTCGAGTTCAAAAAGAACCATTATTACCACAAAAAATCAAGCTTTAAGATGGAGAGGTCTCTAAAAGATGACTATGGTGAATGTTACTCTCACCTCTATCCCCGAGAAATATCATGTGCCGAAATAATGCCAAAAAGAAGGACCTGGAAAATAAAAATTGATATCAAAATTGAAATAAAAATAAATTAATATGCAAATACTTGTGTTTAAAGAATGATGAATGTGACAAGTGAACTAGTGTTGGCTTGAATACCAAGAACTAGACAAAGAGTTACATTTTCCATATTATATCAAGCACACCAGGAGGGCCTTTTTGAGAGTAACAATCAGAATAAGAAATGAGGACTGATGACCAATTAATGTTCTTAACAAAAAATATGAAAAGATTAGAATTAGGTTGAGTATCAACTTATGGATAAAACTTTCCTTAGGCATATAACTAAAATATCAAAAACACTTAAAATACTGAGTGACCCAAGAAGAAGATACAGCTTAGCCTGAAAGTAAAAAACAAATAAAAAGTTTAAAACTTTCTTTAAAACATCTACCTACCGATTCTCCGTTTGTCGATAGTCCAATCTGCAATTTGCCCTTGCCACACTGAAGAGCGTATGAAAACTCCTCTCGTATACAAATAAAGCTCTCTCTGAAAATAAATCGTCAGTGAATAACTTTTCTTTATAACAAAAAGAACAATGAGGCTTAATCTTAAATGGGTAGAAACAGCAAAACAACGATATTAAAATGTAATAAGACCATCTGAGGGTTGGCAAAATCAAACGGTTTTCATGAAAATAGCATAGTCAAAGCATTTAACGGGTATAGGCTAGAAAAGTTGTCAACCTTATCATGAAAACCTTAGCAGCCTCCTTTTCAGTTAAAAGAGGACGTGGTCTGTGCACATGCATGGGGATTCTGCGAGGTTTGGACATGTGAATAATAAAAGCAATAGCATCTGAAGGAATGTCTTTTGGGGGAACATATGGTGGTGACAAAATAGAAAAATAGACTTTACACAATATCAGTGAAATTGAATCCTAACAGATGGAAATAAACAAGAAAATAACTATGTGCCATGAACGTGAGTCAATAAGAAATCCAGACCTTCCTCAAAAGAAATATTTTCATCCAGCTTGCAGCTATGGAACCATCATGGTTTCTAGACTTTGAGGTAGAGACAACTTAAAGTAGTTTAACGAGAATTGATATTTAATTTTGTTTACCAATCAACTCGGCTGCCATTTGGTGATCTTCGTTCATTTTGCAGACTTCACTCAGTTGTAAGATTGAGTCGATATGGTTGGGGTTGTTATTCAGGAGACTCTAAAATGGAAACTAGTTATTTCAAGGACATCAAAACACAATCATCCGGCCCTGGTTGCATACACAAGAAAATAAAGAGCAACTTGGTAGGCAAAAACAGGCAAAATGTTTAGCAATGAGAACAAAAGCTTTTCCAAAATTGCAACACACATAAAATGATAAATACCAATATGACACCAAAACAGATATTGCTACTTGATCATCAAGCGATGTCAATTGAAAAAAACATGCTTCTTATGAATACCTGATTTCAAATCAGAAAAAAAATTTTCTACGATAAAAATGGCATGAAATGAGTTAAATTGCTCGAAACAAATTGCATTGAAAAATTGTAACATTTCTTGCTGTGCACTCAATTAGAGTTCTCAGAGAGTTAGAGTTCTTTAATAATAATGTTCAGGATCCCTTGGCAATAATCATCTTCCTTTTTTGAGACCGAACATCCACATCCTAAATCTACCAGATAACCACATGAAGAGTAGCTCCCCACCACTCAAATGGTATCTACACAAGAATCAAGGGGTTTTGACAAAAATACGGAGTAAAAATACTCACTACAATGTTGTTGTGATCAAGAGATTCAACCGCTTCTAGGAACTTGAACTGTATTTTTTGATATGTCGGGGAATGCTCAAATACAAAGTAGCAAATTCTGAAAAAGAAACAAAATTATAAAGAACCAGTTTTTCAATGCAGAGTTATTTGGATTAATTTTGATTTTTAAACCAAAAAATGTATTTGCTTAGCAAAAAAAATAAGACAGAAATAGTATACTTTAAAGGGACACAGAGAGCAATTCAGTTTAGATTTTTTTTCAAATCATTTTTTGGTAACAAGGAAGAAAGCCCAACTTTAATTTTGGTATATTGGTTCATATTTTGGGTAAAACCAGGCATATAAAGAAATAGCAATATTCTTATGTAACTTTAGCTAAGAGCCACATCATACGATTGTCCCTGTGGGCTCCTGCAATTCCAAAAGCTCCCGATTTCACTTTGAACTGTCTTCTTCCTATCAGTATCGGTACTAGTTTGGATCAGATCCCAACTTTTTGGAATCAGATCGATCACTTAGAAAGTACCCAAGTGAGATTGGATCCCCAAGGACAGCCAGATTGGGATTGGATCCAAAAGGATTGTAACCATGTAAAAGTGAAATAAGTTTGACACATGATGGTTTAGAGACCACGCAGTCCTGAACCTCAAGCTTCAAGCACAGCTGGATTACAAGTGCGTAACCAACAAGTCCTATAATGATTTGAATAATAATTACCCATTTTTATTTTCTGTAAGTTTCATTGATATCCCTGAAAAAGACAGCAAGATAATAATAATCATTGGGATGAAGATAAAATGTAACATCAGATCTTGACTCATGCCTGACGGAGAAGAAAACATACGGAAGAACAGTGCACTCCTTTAATAAAAACAAAACAAAACAGAACACCAGCGTCTACAATACACCGTATCTTGGAAAATATAAACTTACCAGACTTTGAAGCCGGTTTCCACCCAGGACGTTGTGGCACAAGCCTAAAACAAATAAAACAAGTATTCATCAGAATCAAGTAGTAGGACACCTTAATAAGACGTCTCATTAAAATCTTATCGCTACTTCTCAAAAGCCGCTAGTCAGCAGCAGGTTTCTTTCCTCATTTTCAAGACAGACAAGAGGAGGGTGTCATTGGATTGGGATTCCCTTAAATACTGCAATTGCAAACATATTTGTTGGTTTCCATCAAGATTTCGGAATCTACCTATGTCATAGGTTGTATGGCGCCACAAAGGGTAGTTGAAAACCTTCAATAGAAACTGTAAATCTCACCAAGACGATCTCGTTTGAATTCTTGCATGAGGGTTCCTCCTAAAAACGAAAGTAGGCGACTATCAATCACAAAGCTATTCAATGTCGTTTATTGCACTGAAGGGAGCAATTCAGTTACTTTACTTTGAAACTGAACCCCAAGGTTACCTTACCTTCTGTCGGCTGCTACAACATTTGCTCCGAATTTTTTCCGCATTTCGTTATCAGCATTCAAGTTTCTAAAGAAAACAAGTTTACAAAATTATCAAATATTTTATACAAGACAGACATTAAACAAATATTAAGGTAGTAAAAGAGAAGGAGATAACGAGCAGAGGACTAGGACATGAAAGCATACAAGAGGACTCAACCGAACATTGAATTTCACAGCACTGCATGACAGAAAACAACAGGAGGTAGCAGAAGTAGGGTCGATAGCAAAGAACACAAGAAGACGAGCAGATGTCAGAACAGACCAGAAAAGCAGTAGACAAATGAAAATCAAATAAAATCATACAGAACAAAACAAAATGAGACGCCAAAACAGAACGGTATCCAGGAAATCAAAAGTCTGAAAATTCCAATTGAAGGGCTTATTTACCTATGCTCTACACCAAGCAGGGCTTTGCTATTCAACTCAATCGAAGAACTCCCTGATCCAGACGCTGCATGAAAAAATGAGTTGAATGTGAGTTCAAAGGATGGGTAAGTAGAAATCGAAAACGATGAAAAATAATAGAGCTGAAAGAATCAAATCAAATACCAAAAAAGCGAAAAAATGCTTTTTCTTACAATTCCCAACGGTAGTTATTCCAAGTAACTGGTTTACTTCCCGTACGCTTTTGTCAATTTCATCCTGTAAGGATAATCATATTGCTTCATGCCTTTCTTATAAAAAACAATTTGACCTCTTGGTAAAGCTAAATGCGTTTTTAAGAAGCCAATACTATTGCAATTTAGCCAGAAATATCAAAAAATAACGAAACGAACACATCGATTACTTAAGCTTTTCGTCTGACACTCAACAAAGTAAAACGTCAGAAAAAGAATGAAACAGAAACCTAAACGATTTACATACCCAGGTGTGGATCGAAATAGGCCAATGAGAAAACAGGTGAATGATTGGTATGATGTGGGGAAACAAATCAACACCCAAGATACAGTGGGCTGACCAATAAGATTATTTTAAGAGTCCTGAGGCGAAAACGAACTCTTTCTGTCTACACAATAGGGGATCCCTGGTTTTTATGTAGAATGATTCCAAAATACCTAAGTGAAATGTAGACCTTGCTCTGCCAATTATTCGAAAATAATTCTCACTGTAGGCTTTAGCACACTCTGGGTTGTCGAGCAAATGTTGACCTATTGCAGAGTCATGTTTGAGTGATCTTTTAGGTTTAGAGGTGCGAGATGGTTGTTCTCGCTGCGGCACAATTTTTTGGCGTATGCCAGACGGCACGTGTTGTTTAATCCTATCACATAGTCGCTGAAATGTGCAACCTACGTACCTGGCATCACACTGGCACGATTATTCATAAACTGCAAGGCTGTTTTGTGTGGTAGGCACACTATCTTTGCGGATGGATGGAATAATTTTACTAGAGGAGAAGACGAGACGGGGGCTGACCGTGGCGTAGCACTTAGTCTTGGCTTTCTTAATTTGTTTTTCAAACTGCAAGGAGACGTTGCCAACGTAAGGCAGTTTTAGATAAACAGGGCACTTTTGTGGACCAATCATTTTGTCAGCCGAGAAACCTGCGATTTTATTACGAAAGCAAGCCGAAATGAGATCTTCTGGATATCCATTCTTGATGAGGGTAGATTTGATTTTTACCAATTCTAAATTGAGTTTTGGTTCGGAACAGATCATAAGTGCCCGGTGATCCATGTGTTCGTTTCACTATGTTTCCGATATTTCTGGCAATATTGAAGTTTTGTACCATCCAAAGACTGTACTATTGCAATTCTATATTTCAGAAGTGAGTATCAATTCTTTATGAAATCATGAGGAAAGGTGTAAGATGTTGATATGCTGATACACTCACTATGTTTGTAAGGTATTGGTTTATGTGCAAAGCACCAAGGGCCCACTGAATAGGTAGACTAATTGAGGAGTGCCATCCTGGTCCTTCCTCTCAATGTGACCCCACCTCATGATTCCTTTTGCCATTTTGCCTGAAATTACAGAGAGCTGGCAAATTCTCTCCTCACACTTTACGTGACAGGTCTGAAGGTAGTTTCAAACCCATAACCTTTGATTAAGGTAAGAGTGATCTGACTACTACAAGCCAATATCAATGACAAGGGAGGTAATAATCATACCTCTGAGATATCATCAGATTTTATTTTCTCTTCTTCTCCTTGATTAGCTTTGGCTTGCTTCTTTTTCTTTGCTTTTTTCTTTTTCTTCTTGACTTGATTAGCCGAATCAAGGGATGATATTCCATTTTTCTCCTGAAAAAAGTAACATAAGCAGAACTTCTAGAGATGATATTTAATGAGCACTAGTAAATAAATTTGGTTTTCTAACACATTTGATATGATAGCCCTCTTGCCAGGACAAGCCTTTGTTAATGCAACATTGCCTTGCTAAATATAAAAGGTTCGTCATGATAAGTGGTGACTATCCTGTCAAATATCAGAAAACAAAAAACTTCAAGTCTGGTGAGCCAAATTTCAACTTTAGTATTAGTGGTATGCAAGTTTAGAAAATATCCTTCAATTTCATTGTTACAAGCTTGATAGAAAATGTGCCTCGTTGTTGTCACTCCGCTTTGTTCTATATTTCTTCATCATTGGTGGCGCCAAGTATGCACTGACAGGGTGGGTAGAAGCTCCAACCAAGGGGCTATTTCCCATGAAAATACTAAATTTGCTCTGAGACAAAGAAAATCTAGAATAGTCTTTGGATGGTACAGAACTTCAGTATAGCCAGAAAAATCGGAAACATAATGAAACGAACACATGGATTACTTAAGCTTTTCGTCTGACACTCAACAGAGTAATACGTCAGAAAGAGAACGAAACAGAAACCTAACTGATTTATATACCCAGATGTGGATCGAAATAGGCCAATCAGTTCACCTCTTTTCTGATTGGCCTATTTCGATCCACATCTGGGTATATAAATCAGTTAGGTTTCTGTTTCGTTCTCTTTCTGACGTATTACTCTGTTGAGTGTCAGATGAAAAGCTTAAGTAATCCATATGTTCGTTTCATTATGTTTCCGATTTTTCTGGCTATACCAAAATCTAGAATCATCTAACTTTTGACGGGAGGGCTAAACTCCTTGCACGGGGCTATAGCCCCCTCTGATACAACAACTGTTTTCCATGAATGAACTCATCCAGTAGTTGCTTACCCTTCAAAATTTTCAAGTACAACAAAGATTTTCTTGACAACCAAAAGTGATATTTGAAAGATAAATATCACTGTGAGTGACATTAATTAAAGCAGTTATAGAAGGCGATGTAGGGTCTTGAGTTTTCATTTGGATGTTTGGACTGTAAGAACTGTTTCTAAATCACAATTTATGATAATCACTATATTTTCTGTGCTTCTTGAAAAACATGCTAACTCACTTCAGATTTAAGATAACATTTGGAAGGCGATGGCATAGTTACTTCTCATTTATGAAAGATTGTCAAATATTCTATGATGTGTAAAGAGAGAGGGATATAAACATTAGTTTTTCAAAAGCTGGAAAAACTATTTGCTAAGACACGATTTGATTCGCAAATACAACTGGATAAATATACATTAACTGCCATAAAGTAAAGTACAGGAAGTGAATCTTTCTCCGAAATATCAAAAAGCCTACTCACATTGTCTTGAGCCGATTAAACATCAAATAATGATAGCATTATACATTCTTAGGGCTTATACATATGGGGGCTTAAATCAGGGGACCCTGAATTCATTAAACTCACAGTTACAGTTTTCTCCGGATGTTTATCATGCATTCCATCCTTCTCTAGATCAGATTCAGGACTTGATTCGTCATTGCTGGTCCTCAACTAAAAAAGATAAGATGCAAAGCCTAATGAGAGAATAAAATGATTTGTCAGGACAACTAGCATTACTTAGAAAATATACCAATAAGATATACTAATAACTCATTACACATTTGTCAAGGAGATATATTGGGAGTGAAAACCTTTTCCGCGTAAGCATTCTTCATTTAATATTGCTTCATTCATACCAATGAATCAAAACCAAACCACACAAAGGCATACTCAAAAAATAAATATATGTTTGTTTTTAGTCCAAGTTTCACGCATTCACATTAATGAGTGAAATGGAAGATGTATTGCTTTTCTGAGTCTACCTTTGTGTAGATTGCTCTGTCCTTGGCATAGAGCTTATTCAGCATAGAAATGTCTCAAAAACGCTATATACAGGGTGTGACAGGGAAAAGGATACCAAAGTGAAGGGTCACTTATGTCCACTTCTAGCCCATAGAAAATACCATACACGCATTTTTTTTATAAGTAATTTCAGTTTTAGCTCAGTACTGAAAATTGCTTAGCCGGTGGGCAAATTTGAGTACTCAAAATTGCTTAGCAATTGCTTAGCTTTTTTACTTGAAAATTTGTTTGTTAGAATACTATCTCACAAGTTGTAGTACAACAAATGCCAGTGGTATCTTGCATACCAAAGTGTCCTGGGGTACTAATATCGGCTGTAACCTATTATTCTATAGCTGCTGCACTATTTTCTTGGTCAATTGGATCAGAACTAAATTTTCAAATTGTTTAACATTCCTCAATCCAGTACTGGAATTGCTTAAGTTTTTGTCTTGTCGAGTACTGACTTGCTTATAAAGCAATTGCTCTATCCAGGGCAAATTCCCATACCCTCTGCATGTAACGAACATATATACACACACACACACAAGAGCTAGGTTATTAAAATATTTGATAGATTAGACGAGAACAAACCATGCTTTTCAAATGTTTCCATAATGATATCTTCCTCAGTCTTTTCAGTCTCAGCACAAACCCCTTATTTTCAATTCTATTTAGAAATTGTGTGACGTATGTAGACATGTGTAATCCCTAGGTCTATGGTCTATGCCCTTCTTGTGTGATTGTTAATTAGGTACTGTGTTATTTTAGGTCCCCAAATCAGTGTAATAAAATTTAACTGAAGCAGATATCATTTTCGGAATGCTTTAATAGCAAGATTTATTCGACTGTCTTATCCGCACACAGGCAAAATACAGTCAATCGCTCACCAGTTGAAATATATTTTTCTTGTTTGCAACTTGCTGGTCGTTGTTTTCACCAGTATCACTGTCTTCTTCTTCCATCTGATCCTCGGCTGCCATTGATGGGAAATCATTCTTCTTTCCAAGTTTTCTGAGAGCCCTTGAAGACATGTTGTCAGTCTTGATGAGGTAAGAACTTCTATCGATGGCAATCACGAGAGCACAACGAGACGAGAACCGATGAGATACGGCCTAAATCTGATTCGAAAAGTTACGCTGACCTCAATTGCAGATCGCCAGCCTCGATCCCAAGGCTATTTTTCATACACTCACTCATTTTTTTATAAGGAACTAATGCGAATGGTTTCTTAGCGAGTTTCCCAAAAGTATTTCAAAAGTTTTTCCTTGATCTCATGTTGATATAAAAACATGAGGTTCAACCAAACAAAATCTCAACCTATACCAATTATTCAAGAAAAAGTACCAGAAGAGATGATGAGATTTTTTACGATCATCTGCTAATAAGGGCATGCAGATGGTTTTTTTATTAAGACAGCACAAAGACTTTCTTAACTCTCTTTATTCATGCAGAATCCCCTGACAGATCTTCTTAATTTTTCGAAGTCTTGACCTACGGTTTCTCATAAAAAGTTTCTTATAAAAAATAGTGTATCTCACAACTCAACAACAGGTTATTTCTCTTGTAGAGGAACAGCATGGATCTTCCAAGAAACAGCGTCCCAAATTTGGGCTGAAAACTTAAAAACTATGCAACCAAGATTTAGCATAGTTACTTAAAAAACTAATATGTAATGTAGGCATTAACATGTGTCGCAAGGCTAGATGGAATCAATATGGGGGCAAACAGAATGTTCCTTGAAGCAAAATTGTCCTTAGTTGTAAAGCAGTGCGATGAACTGTTCAACAAAAATTCATCGACAGATCTTAGAAGATTATTTCTAGCAATGATAGCTTGCTCATTATACCCTTTTAAGATTTTCTTCAAAATATGCAGTATGGGGCAAAATATATGAGGCTGACCATTTCAAGGTTAATATAGGATAGAATTATAGAATTATATGAAAAACCACGAGACTGACAAATAATTACAAAACAAGCAGATTAACAGCACACAGATATATCTGATGGTCGAGAGGGTCCACATTTGAGCCAATTAACACAACTGATAGCGAAAACAGGCTTCCAATTCATTAGTAAAGTAGGAACAATTTAAGAACATTTCAGGCTGAAAATAGAGGAATATTTAAGAACAGCCAGCTTCAAATCAAATTTACTGGTTCTTATAAGAAAAGAGTGTAATTCTCAAAAGATGGATCAAAATGAAATCTGAAGCTCCTTCTCAGCTGAAACATCTTAAAAAAACAACAAGAGGTAATTTCACAATTTCACAACCCGTTTTATTGCTTTTCACTGCATTCACACAGTTGCCAAGTTTTGAAATTATAATGCTGGAGATTTGACATTTTCTGCATGAAACGTATAAGCATTAAGGATCTAGTTTTTAACGTTTAAAACCAGCAGAAAATGGCTTCCTCATGTGCCAGACAAAGTGAATTATATAATTATCTTGCTTGGGGTAGTTTATTTGTCACATAAATTCAAAATTCTGAAGATTTTCTATTTCTACGAGAAATGCAGCTTGTTTCCTAGATCTTAACCATGCTGGCACAACACGATGAGCCCCAGTGGCTAGGCTGCAAAAAAACTGATAAAGATGTTCTGGTTTTACCTGTTTTATGGTTTTTTTTTCGAACTAACAACTAATAGTTTTCTGACGTTGAAGCTAAAGTGTAAAGCAGGGAAAATCTGCTTAATTCATTTCCAGAAAATCTTATTAGGGCGTGTCCCAGTCCATGGTAGATTTTTGGGCGTTGTCAGAAAAAATTATTCATAGAATACCCAGTCTTTGAAGTCACGGAACACCACTGATGCTGGGACTCTTTGTTCAAATGCAGTAGCCTCCTGTGCATTCAGAAAAGTAGAAAGGCGACGATAAAGCAACAAACACTCTTCAGATAATCACACAATATCATTCTAATTCGTCAATTTTAAAACTATCTCGTCATAGATTAAAAAGTTTGAAATTTACTGTCGGCAAGTAAAGTCGCAGCAGGTCTGGGAGTTGTACACGTGCTTTCCCGCGCAAACGAATCCTGCGTCACCGACGGGGCACGTGATTCTGTACACGCATCGGCGTGGGTCGGGTCGGTAGAATCTGCAGACTGCTGCCAGCTTGTTGAAGGGACAGCTGTTGACCACGTTGGTACTGGTGAGGGTGCATGCGCCGAATGTCTGCACCACTGTGTCACGTCTGAATCGGGTTGGGATCTTGATTGCTAGAATGAGAAGATTGTTGTAGAATCATACCTACATATTTTGTACGTGAACACAATTATCAGCACAAGACAAGTTATTTCTCGCTCATTTCTAGAAGCCTGTTTCGTGATTGCTCAATCCTCAGGAGATGTACTAATCATTAGTATTACTGCCGGAGTGACGTCAACATATCAGGGAACGCAAGGACACAAGGACTCGTCGAGCAAGTCAGCTCAGTTAGGACAACAACAACCAATCATTTGTCTCGGCAATCCTAGCCTAATCCATATGCTGGATGAAGAAACTATGACGAATAATTGGATCAACGGAAATCAGTTTTGTTTTGTGAGCAAAATAGTTTGGGAAAGTTTAACTTCAATTCAAAATTATTTTTCAATGGAAAAGTCTTTGAGCATATCGGCTGAGTGATTAGATCACTAAAGGGTGCCGGGTTCGAAACCAACTACAGACCTGTTACAAAGTGCGACGAGAGAATTTTCCAGCTTTCTATAATTCCAAGCAAAGGGGACTTCGACCATGGTCGCACTGCTCGATTAGTCTACCTATCCAGTGGGCCTTCTGTGCTTTGAAAACAAACCAATACCTTGGAAAATGATTAGCGTATTCGCCTATGAACCATCAACAACAGCAAAAACAGGCCTCTTTCACGCACCAGCCATTGCAGTTTCAAAGAAAAACTTGAAGCATTAGTCTCGATTGCATTGAAAGGTATGAAAACAAGTTTAAGTAGGCGAGCTTTTTATGTAATGCTGTAATAGCTGCTTAGTGAAAGAGGCCTATTCCAGATCTAAATTTGCATTCACTCGAGAGACTTTGTATCCGGATGATTCTCTACCCGTTTCGGGTATGTTATATTGGGAAGTTTCTGTAAAAACACTCAACTAACCTCCACTTTGGATCATCTCGGTGATCTTCTGGTTCATGTTTTGTTCATCAGTGACGAGGACCTTGACGAGCTTCATGCCTGCGCAGTGAGCTGCAATCTTGACGCCAACATCTTCAGGGGACATTTCTCCGTATGGGAAAACCATCTTGTTCACCACTTCATACCTGGAAGAGGGGAATTTGGATCCAGCCTGTCGGGGGAAGAACATATCACACGTCACATTTAATTTCAAATGCACAAAACCCCTTCAGCAGGAGTAAAACCCTTCAAGTCTAACTTCCAACAACTATAAAACGAGTCCACAATAGCAGGACTTGCAGGAAAGAAAGTTATTTGAGAAATGGAATGAAAATCTCTTTCAAATGGCTTACCTGTTCCAACCGTTCCATGTCTTTTTCTGCGACATTTGGCTTATCTTCACCTGTTGGTATTTCACTGATGTAGCATGCTTTCTTTGCGATGACTTTTTCAGCATTCAATCCCTGTCAGAGATGGATTAACATATTCGTGAGGGGTATGCAAGAGCAAATTCTTTAACCATTAAACGAAATCAACCACAAAAATAACTATTCCATCGTCAAAGAAGAGCGTGATTGAGGTTCCATTGATGACGACGTATGTAGATGAAATATTTCATATGGCTCAATTAATCTTAGATATTCTAATGAGGATTTCAGTGGTAGTAGAAAGTAAGCCCCTACCTTGCCAAAGTCTTTGAGGACATCAGCGGCGGCCCTGTCCATGTGTTTTGGAACATTGTATTCCTCGGTTTGTCCAGCAACATCGATCTTGACCTTCTCGACGAATTTCACCCCATTTTCTTCAAATTCCAAGTTGAAGTCTTTGGCCTAGATGTCAAAATGCAAATGAAATTGTGAAAAAGAGTTTTGATATTTTCAACATATAAACCACGAATGAATTATTGAAGCATCGAGCTGATTTTAGTGGCACCATAAAAACCGTATTTGAAAAGCCTTGGAGTTGTACGAGGGTCAGCAAGGGGTAAATTGGGAACTGGGATTCCCCTTTTTGTTAACTGGAAAATGGGATTGGACTTCTTGAGATTGGGATTTGGGAAAGAAAAAGTAAATCGGGATTTTCTAACACGTCAATATTAGAAATTCCTCTATTTTCTTCACTGAGATCGGGATTTTTGATTGTTTTAGGGCTAGGAATCGGTATCAGTACCCCTTCCGAACACTCTTGTGTGAACATAGCATACAATAATTGCTCGCCTATGTCCCAGACACTGTCCTTTGAATTTACTTCTGAAAGTCGTATATTCTGTGCAAAGGCTACAAATTGCTTGTCCTAGAAGTATATCTCAAACAACCTTTTGCGGATCTTCTGGGTCGTAGCAACCAAGATTTGTTTATATTCAAGAGCCACTGAATTTGACCGAAGCAAGCTTTGAATGCAAGCATTGTTGTTTACCTAGCACCGATATCTCGGACTCCAAACAAATTTACTGGCTTCACCATTAAGACCCTAAATATATTTCCTTCTGCCATTAAGATTCCAGACCCAAAGCATGTTATCACGATTTAAATTTCAGACCCAAAATATTTACATGATTATCCGTGTCGTTCAAGTCATAGAGCACTCCCCTAGAACTAGGTTTCTGTAAATGAAAATGTATATTTTCAACGGTACACAAATTTGGATGCGAATCCTAACTTTAAATTGAATCAACTTAAAGTTACTTGATTACTTGATTACTTGATGATCTGTTATTTCAGCACACGGCTTCACGCCATGTGTGCAGATCGCCATTTCGCCTCCAAAACATTCTGTCACGTGCAGCTCTTTCCCAGGTGGCACCGAACTTCTTTGTGATGGGATCCATCCATCTCTAAGAACTTAAAGTTAGCTCAAACAATTAAGCTGGAAAATACGGTTCCACGAAGTGTTTAGATTCAAAAAGGGGAGATTCTTGCTCGATCTACCGATTGATTACATAGAAACTTTATCTCTTACCAAAGCCAGTGCGATCACTGATAGGATTATAGCGATCTTCATTTTGTCTATAAAAAGATTATCATAACATAAGATTTTTTAGACTATAAATAAAACAATCGACATGAATGGCGATATTCTAAAAAACCTCTGTATTACGGCAATCTACTGTGGAGACCAATCGTTTTCGATTTCGTCCATCAAATCATTGTTTATACACACAAACCCTCTCAGCTTATCATTAAAGTATTACAATTGATATTAAAAGTTTAGAATGCGTTAGAGGAAAAGAATGATAACCTGCTCTACTAACAATGGTTTATGTTTGGGGTTTATTGGTTCAAAGATGTTATCTAAAAACTGATTTGAAAAGATTGATTGAATTTGTTTCTCAAATATGACCAGGGATAACATTCTAACTTTTCAAAAATCGTGTTAAAAAAACTGGACAAATATTATCAAGCTAATGACTTGGAAAGATAGAAAAAGCGGTCAAATTCATTCTGAAATGGTTCAAAAAGGTACACAATCACAGTTTTTGTGTAATACGAAGGCTTCAGACATAAGACAGTAAGAATGAGAACAGTTTAGGATGGAAAGGAAGCTGTTGCCGACAAGATCGGTAGATGAATATAAAACGGAGAGTGAAAGCTATCTTAACCGTTTAAAAGAGATGAGAAAGATGTGGAGGAGATGAAAAAACGAAAAAAGTTGGAAAAGGTGGAAAATCTATTCAAAAAGTGTAGAATAGATGTGAAAACTATAAGAGATGATCAGGTATAGAAAACCTGTGAGGAGAAAATTAATTAGAGAGAAAGCAGCAATTGTCATAAACTAGTCACTAATGAGATATAATGCATGAATAAGAAGACCTTTAAAATCATTATGAGAACATTCAATTGGTGCCTACGTATGTAGATGAAATATTTCATATTGGTTCAATAAATGATAGATATTCTAACAAGCATTTCAGTGGAGCAGAAAATAAACCTTTTCGATACAGAATCTTCAAGAAGATCTTTAAGACTGAAAATAGTTGAAGTACTTACGATTTTGTGACGTGACTCTTCTTCTTGAGACTACTGCTGCCAAAGTGACTATTCCGCGACGAAACCGGCTTTTATGCCGCAATATCAATTACGCGTGTTAGTTCAGCAGCATGCCTGTTATCACACTATCGCAAACAACAATTAACTTTGTGATTGTTTTTGCAAAGTGCAATATGGTTCGATCTTTTATGACATTTAAGATACAGTCAAAGTTTAGTAAGGGGTTTGCTTCATATATTGATAGTTTGCTAATCGTTGTTAGGCAATTGCTAAGCAAGATAGCAGCTATTAGAGAGCTCGGACAGATTTCCATATCGACAGCAAGCTCGAATCCAAGAATGAGTTTTTTATGCATCCTACTGCGCATACTATTGAGCATCCTACTGCGCACTTCTGATTGGAATCTCCTTCGAAACTGGGACCCGAAGGTCTTGTTCAGAAATAAATGTTTTTCAAATCTTGTGCAGCTCAAAAATTGAATAATACGCATTCAAAACAAAATGGCGAATGGGGAAGAGTGGCAGTCGTTATGAATAAAAAAGACTGTTTGCCAAAACAACATAAAATTGAACATGACTGAACAATGATACACGCTTGTGCAAATGTTTGTTCCGTTTCCGAACTCATTTCTGTTTCATTTCTGTTCCTAACGTATCTGAAAACAAAATAAATGCAAGGACGAGTTCTAATCTACCAGCCGGGGTTTTTGGTTTATAATCTCGCCGCCCGCTGTCCACGAGAAGCTCGCTATTCTGTCCCCTATGAAAACTTAAAATGCAAAGGCATTTACTTTTATTCTTAGCTATGACGTCATTATTTCAGATGACGTCATATACATTAAATTCAACCTGTGTCAGCAGCTGTAGATGAATTATAGTAAATATTTCAAAATTATTTATATTTAGTACCATGAAATATTATAAAGATTAATCACATGATTATATACAATGATATAACACAATGTGATTTATCTTTATAATATTTTATGGTACTGAATATAAATAATTTTGGAATATTTACTTTTGTTCTTTATGTACCAAAACGCTTCTTTCTATATTTACTCTGTAGATGAATTACGTATCTTTTAAAAGCTCTCGTCAAACATAATATGATGCGGAATATTGCTGAAATTTTAAACAACTATTCAAAGAAATGCACCCTGTCATTCGACATAGTGATATATTTCTTCTTATGAACAGTTCTGGCACAAAATTTCCTAAATTTTCGCATTTTGGTTAAAAGACTTATATATCTTACTCTCGCAAGGTAGTTGTTGGCTATAGCTTTCACCCTTGGAAACAGATTGATGTTGTGTACATCCGCCTTAGCTGTTCAAACATATTTTAACGGGATTACGCCTGTTTAACCAGGCTCTGGATTATTTGTTTTCTATCTAAGTGGTTTTAGAGTCCTTGTTCGAGTTGAATGATTCATGTAAACTCGAAACTAAACGCCTAGCAACAAAATGGCGTCTCTTCTTTGACAATCCACTCTAAATTTTCATTTATGATGAGCGATCTCGTCATGTGCTGAGTAAAAGCGAGGTTTTGGCGCGAAATTGAACACAATTGCTTACACCATAAATTAAAAGGAAAGTTTATAACATTTAAGAATTATTTTTTAACAATAAAATGATGGAATTATACAAAAATCACTCCTCCCATAATTATACTAGGTATTCTATGAGCTTTCCTCCTTGCAAGAATGTTTTCTTTCTTATTTCTTACTTAGAGATGTAAAAGGTAAATAGAGATGGTTCTCACTTTTGTTAAAAACACTTTTTACAAAAATGATCAGATGTATTTAGTTTACCCTAAATAAAACAAAGTTGTAAGCCTATTGCTGAATGTTCCTAAATATTTTGAGGGTCCTTGGGTATAAAACGGTTAAGGTGAAATGCAAAACGTAAAAGATATTAATCTACAGTTACTTAAGATAAAGTCATTTAACTGCTACCCGATAAATTAACGAATATATTAGCTGAGTACCCGTTTAATCTTTGTAGACGAAAGACCAAGATGATGATGTGGCATTGGAGACTAAATAAAAGAAATGCAAATAGATAAAAAGCTGATAAGAAAAATTACGAGTCTGGTCGTTCAAAAACTTATGAGGTGATCAAATTCTACAGCATTAGCATCCACATCCACCTCGGTTTAGTCTTGCGAAATAATATTTCGTTTCAGGCTCACTAGATATCTATTGAACTGCGCATGAGTGAAAGTAAGCAATTGGGGAGTGGGGGGGGGGGGGGGGGGGCGTAAACTACCTCATTTTAGCCTCCAAAAAAGCTGCCCAATAAGGCAGAAAAGATGGAAGGTGGAAGAGATTGACAGTAGTGCGAGGATCCTCGGTGAATTACCCAGTGAAGTAAATTTAAGAAAGTCGTAACCAATTGACTTGAAAATAGGCACTAAAAACTACAAAATTATGAAACCCCACCAACATGTAAACTCTATAAACAAGAACCAGCATTACTATTTGAATAACAAACTAACTAAACTCTTAAAACTCAAGCTGGCATTTTAGAAAAATAAACAGTACAGCTTGCAAATCAAATGACCAGAGCGATGGTCAACTCTGGTGCAATTTTCTCCTTGTGGAATACACATATTAGGTTCTAGTAAAACTTCTAGGCTATGATGAGCTCAGAATTCCGGAGTGATATGGTATTGGTTGGTCATGAAAAATAGCTTAATATTTTTGAGCTGTTTGATGTCTTGGACTTTCTCGGATGTAGGCCCTCGTGCAGTGCCCCCACCCTGGGGAAAAAGGGGAAACACTTTCGGGTGACTTACCTTTGTAGTGCATGACGAAATAGTCATGGTAATACATGAGAATGGCGACGGGCTGTCCCAAGATGAGCGAGATCCAAACTGCGATATTCCCGTAATTCCCACTGAGAAATTTCGCCACGAACACACTGTACGGCACTTGCATCAACATGCCCATGAAGGCCCAGAACTTTATCATTCTTAATGGCACGCTCACGAGAAGCTGAAATTGAAATAAGTGGAAATGAACAGAAAAATGAGACAGAAAAAAATGCAAGGAAGATGAGCTACAATAGCTACATGCCAGTTAGCAGTTTTCTACACGAAACCAACAAAAAGTTTTCAAAATGTGTATTTGTAAAAAGTGGAAATAAAATAAGAAGAATTACACAAATAAAAATATAAAAAGGTCAAGGTAAGTAAGAGCTACAGTATATCCTAGAATTGGTTAGAGCACCCCAGAAAAGTCAGCTGATCTCTGCACGAAAACTACAGGGAATAAAGCCTAACTACAGGGAACTACAGAGAAACTATAGGGAACATTTTAACCTTCCCTCCCCTGAAAAACCGTTTTTGATATCTGTAGCTGGAAGATTTTTTTGACTTTGTATCAAGTCAAACTATTCCAACTTTATTGCACAATACAATATAACATGCAACGCAAAGACAGGGCTCATCAAAATATTCCTTAGGTTGGGGCCTTCAAATAATAAATAGATGGATAGATAGATAGATAGATAGGTGACAGACTAACATATCTGATAATTCAATGGGTATTCTAGAAATAAGATCTTTTCATGATAAATACCTCATGTAAGAAGGCACTAAGAAGAAACACTACCAAGCTTGCTTGCAATTTAGAGTACCCAGATCGAAGCATCGGCTCAAATAGATGCCTGAAATAAGTATTGAATGAGTGGTTAATTACATGTTGAAAAATTATTACGAGTCTCTATAGACAAAGTGTAGGTGATAATACTTGACCAGGCACTGTTTTTGAAATAGTTGGCCATACAACATTGCTATACACGCTTTTTATTTTATAAGGAACCTACCTCCAGGCCTAGTACTTAAAGTTCCTTAAATTTTCTATTGTCTTTCATTGTTACAGAAAACAATAGAACAAAAGAATCTAATGTATTTTACAAGAAATTCTAGTTCTAGGTTCCTTTTAAACGGTTCCTTATAAGAAATAAAGAGTGTATATTCATCCCATTTACAGTAGTTCACAATTAACATGTGTATAAGCACCTCACACATGATATAGGAAAGGATGTAAGCTTTTCCTGCAGCCGCAAAGCCGAGAGAAAGAGGCCGGCAAAATGGATCGCTGTCCAATCATTGTTTGACCGTCGTTTGACCAATTTGAATAGAGATGTGATGATTGTACGAATCATACGACTGATTATACGAATTCAATCGTTCCAGTAATTTCGAACTTGTATAAATTCAATTCACAATCAGTGTTTTGTGGCTATGCAATATCGAGAATTTTAAATCAAAATTTAGATTACTTAAAAAAGTGTTTGAAAATCACCTTTTTGCCCATCTATGGATTGGAATATTCCAATTTTGCCAGAAATACTGCACAGTGTTTGCATTCCTGAAAGAAAGAAAAGACAGTTGACATTTTGAAAATTGATAATGGTTCACAATTATCGCAGACCTAGCTATCTTTCTGAAAAACTTCGTTTAAAACCATCTATATATATGAGATTTGAGCAAGAGATCGTACCCATGTTGAATATCATGATATGTTCCGCTATGTGACAGATTATTCTCTCTAGCCCTGAGCTATTCCAATAAAAAGAAATACAATAGGCTAGCAAATTAACGATTTAAATAGACGTACCACCAATCACGGTAGAATGTTCTGTCTCCAAATCGAAGTAGCTCCGCCAGAATATTTAAGAATGAATGAAAGTAAACGTAGAAGAAAATCAGCCATAGAACGTGATTTGGAATCTGAAAGTGAAATTTGATCGAAAAAGCCATGAAAATGTGGATGGTGAGAAAAATCAGGAACATATCGAAACACAATAACACTAAAGCTTTGCACCAGACACTTACCTGATAAGTACACCAGAAAGAGAACGAAAATGAAACGTAACAAGCTATTATACCTAGATGTGGATCGTAATTGGCCAGTCCATCTTGAAGCACTACTCTGATGAGTATCAGACGCAAAGCCTCAGCAGTTATTATGTTTCAATATTTTGTCAATTAAATCTATATGGTGCATGAAATAAAATATGGTAGAAACAATAAAGAAGAACTTATACCACATTAAATCACTGAGTAACACGTGGGAAAACAACTTGAATGCAACAACATCAACTTACTGCAAGTTTCATGATTCGCTCAACAAAACGCGGGTAATCAAGATGCTGAAAAATAAAACGTTTACATTTAAGATATAATTTGAGATGAAGATTTGAAATGATTTGATAAAAACGATTTGTAAGATGAAAGACTTGGAATCTGAAAAACGGCACAGAGCTGGTCGACCCAAGCCTCCTTCCAATTAGGGATGGGTCTGATTTGCACTGTCTTTTCGAAGGTGGTAAACAGAAATAATCATTTACAATCAAGATAAGGTGCATAACTAGGATAGCGCCTTAATTTTAACTCGAGCAACCGAAGCTTTATGAATGTAGAGAGCTATTTAATGCAGTGAAATATTGAATGAAACATTCCTGTGGAAAATCATACAATGGCAGTTACCTGGAAAGGTTTCATCGAGTTTTTAACAGTTGGCACCACCCACTGAAAATAGAATAGTTGCAATCATGTAATGAATTTTTCACTTTGCATACTTTTTTGAGACAGTAGAATAGATATACATTATGAAAGGAAAAACGCGTAACGGATTATCAGTTAAGCTTTAATAGTCATCAATAAATGCCTTTTATCATATAAGTAACTTAGGTCTAGAGGTGTTTAAAATCCTCATTATAGGACCCCTCTTGACCACTTTGTAGTACTCTAAAAGGTCCTTAGCAGTTCCTTAATTTCAAAATCTAATTTATCAAGAAAAAACATATTTCATATTTGTGACTTATTAGACAGGAAACTTTCTGTGATAATCGAGCAACCTGCTTAAACTTTGATTTTATGCTCTATTTGCACTAATTCTACCATAGAGATTTGAATAAGAAAAAGATACATTTCTAATTTTGACCGTAAGTGCTACTTTCGATGACGTCAATAACTGTTATTTTGCTGTGGTAAAACAAACAGATCAGATAAGGACTTTTACCTGTTGGGCTAAGGCTACCAGTATTCCAGACAGGAACAGCTACCAAAAAAGAGGTTTCATTTTAGAAATGATATATTAGAATAATAATCTGAATAAATCAGACTTAATTCGGATATATTGCAAAAAAGGGACTTGTTGCACATCTCTTAAGTGCTGGTATTTTGTTTACGATGTTTTCGGTTTGTAATCTGAAATCTACACAAATTGACAAATTGGTGAATCAAGCCAGAAATCGAGCCAAGCCAATCAAGCAGTCCAACACTACGTAGTGACAACAAATAACAATTCAATGTACTGAGAAAGGAAAAGGTAAGACTCAAGAAACTAAAAACTTCATCTTGATCTATGATAAAGAGTTTATTTTATCGAGTCTTGGCTTCTCAGGACATTTTACTGCTCTTCTGATCTACTGAGCACTGTTTCAGTAAACCGAAACACAGACTGAATACTAATAAATTATCATTTCCAAAGTTACTTTACAAACAACAAGTTATTAACATTCATTGCCTACGTACCCCTTCCAGAATTCTCCTGGCCAAAAATCTGTATCTGATTCTCGGACTTCGAGGATAATTAAGTTCGTAGCAAAACGTTGGTGCTAGTATGAAGTAGTAGATATCTAAAAAAGAAACTTGCGGTCACTACAGCTCACAATAGGGACAAATATTCAACAATACATCTTCTAAACAATTGCTAAATGTAGAAAATCAATACTCACTCGGTCTTTATTATCTTATATAGATGGCTTCTTTTTTAGATATCGTCCTATCAAATATGAGCTAGTCTTCTTCCAATATTGAGTCACATAATTGCAAATCTATTAGATTCAAGATGATTTCCAAGGAGGTTCGATTCGATAAAATCTAGATCAAAGGAATGAATCCTTTATTCCTGAATCTTAGCATCGTCTGCAGTATTGTGATCCAGTGGGGTGCATCTCCTTGGTGTCAGAGATTTCGGACGGTTTGGGTTGAAAACCCCCATGGTTCGAACTATTAATTGAGGAGTTGTCTAATAAGCAGTGGTTCTCAAATTGAATACTTTCTGTAGCACAAATGAGTGCAATCAAAATAATTGGACCACAAACTACTATATGTAGTCTATGCTGAAAACAGAAAACCATCAAAATACTTGAAACTGCCGGGCCTGTCTCATCAGGCAAGAACCTAAAATAGAAACTCACAAACAAAAAGAAGCGTCAAAAACTCCAAGAGATTAGATGCTTTTATATGAATCTTCCATAAAAACAACAATTGAATGAGACCAAATACAACTTTACCTTTTTGATTTAAATTATTTGGGTATTCAACAAGTTTGCCTTTAATTTCAGGTTTCTTATCATCTTCACTGTCAGAACCAGCTGTCAATTGAAAAAGGATAAAAAGTATTTGTCTGAAAATATGGTTGCCATTATTAAGGAATCCTATTTACATGGAGGAGGAAGATTTGCTTTGAGTGGTTGAGTGACTAAGCTACCTGAGTCAGTGGGTGTACAAACCAGGTTAACTTGCCATGCCGCCCAGGGCACTCTTCTCCCAAAAGAAACCAAAAGTGTGTCATGTCAATTATTTTGCAAAGGAAATCTAATCCACTGGGGTCAGAAAGTGCTTATCTACACATGTGGAGTGCAGAATGGAGAGTTCATGTACATTTGTGGTAAAAGGTCCTAGGCAAGCAGGCAAATAGGGAAGCATGCAACAAGACTTAAGGAGGCCAACAAAGCATATTCAAGTTTGTGTAAAAAATGACATGTGGCAAAAGAAAATGAACCAACCTTTCTGTCTTTTTAGACCTTGAGCTTTTTCTTCCCTGCACCAACGGTTTACAGACGCATATGATATCAGCTTCAAAATGACAATAACCGAGGCTGACATAGCCATAGTCGCAGACCCTAAATCATATAAGAAATATCAATTTACTTTGATGGGTTCTTTGGGTGCAAAGCGGAAACCTGCTTAATAGATTGATATTAACTTACAAGGTGCAGGCTGGAACTTCAGAATAACAGCCACAGGAAATACCAAAAGTGCCATGATATTCAGTGTGTTTACACATCCTCCCAATGTTTCTGAAATTGATCCCTACAAAGAAATCAAAATCAATATGTACCAAACAAAAATCAAAACATATCCGGCAATTACTCACACAACTCAGACATACTTACATGCAAAATCCAGAATTTGTCATACGGAAAACTGGGTAGTGTAAAAGAAGCTAGTTTTCAATTCATGGAGCAAAGTTATTCAATATGTTGCCCAAGTATCTGTCTGAGATGACCGATGTAAAATTTGATGATTCCAAGCATCAAGCATTTCTATAAGTTTCAGAAAAGGGGGCCCAATGAGCCACAATGGCTAGGCTATACTACTCAGAGAAGGGCCAGCTCAAACTCCTTCATTGACACAATCAATACAACTAAAAATCAAGTGGGTGCGTTCTCTCTTCTAGAACATTAAGTAGCATCGGAGGGATCTGCACAACCAGATGATTGCCAGTAGGTACTCCAAAAATTAGTAAATACAAGTAAATTGTCATTGTGAAACTTTCAGGAATAGGTGATTATACAATGAGAAATAAAAATGTCAAACAAACAGGATTTTCCTTTAAAATTGCTAAAATGTTTACTATTTTGATCTTTGAAGAAGCTCGAGTACGTTTCATTGCAATTTTCATGGCATTAAGGTGATTAAATGAACTTGGTTGGGGTTGATTAAATGGACAGGCAAGCAAAATGCTTTGCTTGGCTTATATGAAGGGAGATGAATTATTATGACCCGGGTAGAATTCAAACGCATGATCTCTGACTTTGAGATAGCTCAGCTGATAAGAGCGTTGACGTACAAAGTCAAGGATTGCAGGATTGAGTCCTGTTTGGGTCTTTTCTATTCACACAAGTTATCTTGGTTGAAAGAATTTACCTTTGAAAGCAGCGTCTCAGTATAAAAAGCGACTTGAACAAATACGTTGAGACCTGAATAAAGAAAAGTGATACTTTGTCACAGCACTAAACAGAAAACATTTGAAGGGCAATGATACTAACAACAGGTTTATTGATAAGATATAGGGCAGACTCTGCAAAGAGAAATAAAGAGTCCCAAGCTTTTATTGAAATACAAATTGAAAAGAAATTTGACTGGGGCTGTAAACTAGCTAAAAATTGCAACTCAAAATTAGGTTCCACAATTCGCCTATTTGTAATGAGACTTTGAAATCTGCATGGATGGCTGTTTGTATCTCTACATACTTAAAATGAATATTTCATTATCATATCGCATTATATTATCATAAATTATCAACAGGGTATTTCTTAAGAAACATAGCTGATGCTTACATACTGCAAGGCTTCCACATGGCCAGCTGTATGGATCTTCAAGAAAAACTAAAAGAATATTCGGATCCACAAGGACACCATATCTGAAATTTGAATAAAGAAATAGTTATGAGATAATGGTTGCACTATCTAGAGAAGGTTATCATAACTTTAGCACATGCTTGTAGCTGGCAAAATTTTGTAAGCAATAAATGTAAGAATCTAAGATGAGATTTATCTCTAAAGGGATTGCCTTGTCTAATGCCCCATCATTGTGCTCAATGTACAAAAGTACCGAGCAGTATAGAAGAGAAACAAGAAAGGAGACTGACTCTCTGTATTCTAAAGTTTCATGATTACGCAATCATCAGACAGACTATTAGATGAGATAAATTCTCTAGTTGCACAATCAAAGGACAAAAATATTACATTCAAACAAATGACTTACTTTAGTACATTGTCCAGTGCAACTCGGAAATTGGAAAGGATCTAAGAATGAAAAAATTATTAAGAAAACTTCCAAATTGTTCACTTTATACTCACAGTCATAAACGCTATTTCCAGTCACTAACTGCAATCCCTTAAAGAAAGTACTTTCAAGCATTGCTATTTTCAGTGGAACAGTCTTTGATAGGTACAAGACTCAAGGATGGTGATGGAAGATCAAGGATAAAGCCAAACATAATAACCTACTTAAAGCTTTTGCATTTGACCCTCATCAAAGAAGTAATCAAAAAGAGGACAAAAACAAAACCTGATAAATCATTATACACGGGAGTTGGTCAAAATTGGCCTATCAGAAAGGAGGTTGCTATTTTCATTTTCTTGATTCTTGTGTGAAGTATAAAGTAAGCGATGAAAAACCTTCAATTGCACGTTTGGTGAATTTATCACCACACAAACGATGACTTACAGCAGTTTGATTTTGTTCCTCTCCCATACCTCTGGGTTTTTTGCCTGTTAGCCAGAGATAGCTGGAAAATAACTATTCTATCTGAGACAATCCTATCATTTTCTTTCATCATTGATTATTTCAAATTCAGGATTCATATTTACAACTTGAGGCAATGGAATGGCAGACAGTTGAAGGGGGTACTAAGAGGCATGGCTAGTCTTTTCCTTAGAAATATCACAATGTTTTATTGAAAACAGTTAGCCCCAAAATTTACCAAAATACCCCTGAAAATATAGCAGAGCTCTTCCCTGGCATAAAAAAGTATCCTCCCATGTTTTTGTGGAAAAGTTCTCACCATGATAAGAATGCATAGATTTAAGATTCCTCTGTAATTTTCAAATCCACTCGTGCTCGAAAAGAGTGATGGGGTGTCATCATGAATCCTAAAAAGAATATTTCATTAGGTTGAGATTTCAGATTCAATTTATACTCAGAAATAACCTTTTCATCAACATAATTGTGAACAAAAATGAACCAAGTAGGACTAGACCACATGACCTCTAAAAGTATTCTAGTGGAGTTTGTTTGATTGAAATGGCTTAGGTTGCTCAAGTGTCCCAATTGCGCATCAGTGGTGCACTAGAGTACTAATTTAGAGGTTAGACTGAATCTTGTTGAGAAGTGCCATTCTCTACATGCAAAGGGGGTAGTAGGTTCGACTCCAGCTGCTGTGTCTCAGACCTGCTAACTCTCACGGTTTTGCCGTGTGTCTCACAGTTTTGGCCTCAATCTCACGTTCACACAAATTTTTGTTCATTTCACACGCTTTTTCAAAAAATTTATTTTCAATTTATCAATGCAGCGATTTTCAAGATGTTTAGATTTTATTCTTTTCCCTGCAAATTTTATGCATGATTTTATGTACAATTTCCCTCTTCTGTGTTATCGTTCTTAAATCATTAAATCACACCACAGCGCTGCTGACATCGCTGGTTGGCTTAGAATAACTCCCTCAGTCCCCTGTCCCGCTTCTCGCTCCTATGTTTGCATGCAAACGAGATTCATATAATTTCTATGAAGAAATGTATCGCTAAATCTTACTATTTCTGGTGAAAAAGTTCGCGGGGCGAAATCTCCAGGTTTTTAGCGAAATCTCCAGGTTTTAATAAAGAAAAATTTCAAATATCCAGGTTTTTAAGCTTGGGAGGTTGGCAGGTCTGGTGTCTGGTCATTTTCGTTCCGACACAAATTGTCTTCATTGGTTTTCTGAATCCTTCTTATCCTGCTTTTTCTCAATTCTCTATAGATTAAGATATTGTGCTGAGAGTTTACGTTGGCCCATCCTCACGACATATGAATGGGGATGGTGTCACACCAGACTGAGAAGCATGTCCCTTCTCAACGAGATCTTGCGTGTGCATGAGCCAGTTTTTATTGTTTTATCATATTGTTCTATTGATTACCTTGCGCATGCAAGTTCCACACTCCACAGTCTGGGTGTTACATGAATTTCAGGGATTCATGGTGATTGAAGATTGGTAATAATTGCAGATGAAGGTTGATTGTATTATGTGTAAGTGCAATAGTAGTGGATCCATGCAAGCAGCTGAAGTAAGTGTCTAGTGAGTACCTATCGATCATTTTGATAAAAAACAAACACGATACAACGATGATAGCTTGAATTTCACAGTGCAGAAACCTACCTTTTTAGCTTGTTGAACAACGCCCTTCTGCTTTTTGCTTTTTTAGCAGCAGCTTCGAAAGATAACTTTGAATCGACATGATCGGCATTTTCTGGGGACCCTTTCTCGTCACTGCTCCTTCCGTCCCTGGAAATACTCCTACTCATGCTTGTGCGCGAGGTTCTTTTCCTTAATACAGTTGCAGGCATTATGACTGAAGAAGAATGTAAAACCCACTGGAAAACAAATAGGCCATAAACTACTGCCTGTTTCGTATTTACAAGTTTCGTTTTTAGGATTCAAAATCCAAAACTTACTCCATCTATAAACCACTCAATTTCCTAAATTCTTATAGTAACAGGTAAAACGACCAATGAGGATTAAGGAGCTTACAAAGAATTAAGGAGTACCAACACTGACCTCGTTTCCAAGAACTATCACTAATTTGAACTTTGACCCCACCTTGAACTTTGTATTTCGTTCGACTTGAACATGAAAGTTTACTAGCAACAAAATGGTAAAATGGCGGAAAGTGTTTGTGAAGCTGGGAGCATCATGCAAGTAACAGAGAGGTTATTTAACCTGCATTTGTGACTTAGCAGGTGGTTATAAAGTGAGAAATTAAAAGTTTTATCTCCCTTTATTGTTCTAGCATAGAATATTTCAAAATTGGTAAAAAAACGAATGGGTATAACGCAGTGGCGGCTCGTGCTATTGGGCATTCAGGGCAGTGCCCCACCAAGATTTTTCAGCAAAAAAGAATTTTATACTACCTAGTTTTCTGTAAGTTCAGTCTTAAAATTTCATAAAAAAAGAAGCTATTGCAGCTCATTTAAACCATTAAAATCGCAAAAATCCCTTGTAAACAAAATCTGTCGCGTAATGTGTGTCATTTACTTGAACATTTTTAGTATGATCTGCGCAGGCAGGGCAAAATCAAATTTGCCCTCCCTGGACTGCTCTGAGCATGCGTACTAGCATGGTCAGATCATGCTAGGAGAGCAGCAATGGGCTGATTTTGTTGAAATCTGGGCAAGAAAAATTTTTGCCCCTCCATTTACAACAACAACCACTGCAACAGAACAGTTGCTATGGTGTTGATCCAAATCGAATACTTTCATTCTTAAGGAATGGCACTCTTTAACTCTTTCTGCTTTAATATTGAATGTCTGGTGATAACTCTTTTAAGCATCCTTCATCCAGATCTATGTCTTGAGTGTTAAGAGCATAATTGCTTTGGCAAGCTGTAGATGGTAATACCCGGTTGCTGACAGGCCACTTTGCCATGCGATCTTCATGAAGTTCATGCATTCACCCTCTTAGCAGGAAAGGTGAATTAACCCCCTTTTGTACTTCCTCTGTCTGGTTTTCTATGTGTATAGGCTATTAATTTTAGTAATAGAGTAAGCCTTGCCTAGCATAAGGGGTGGTAACGTTACAACAAGGGAACTTGTTTACCCAACTAAAGTTTTTCCAGGTTATTTCTTTAGGTAGGAGGAAGGGCAAGAAAGTTTTCAAGATTTATATTTATTTTACGGCCTGTTGATGTTCATATAGCTTGCATATTCTCTCCAAATGGTGCCTTGAAACACTTGAAAGAAATTTGCCGGTAGATATCTCAGAAGAATACAAATCATTTCAAAGTTTTAATGCAAAAATCGCATAGAGCACCTGAAAGCCAGTCTAGATTATAAGTATTACTACCTCGGCGCATAATCAACTTTGTGAGCATCCAAAGTTTACAATGTTATATGGACTTTGATAAGGGCATATTGTGCTTATCTTCAGTTACTTTTTCAATAGAATCTGTGTCCATGGGGTCAGTGTTATTCTTAATTTCAGATAAATCATCAAGATATCGTTGTTCTCTTAAGGTAGAGCATTGAGCGAACGAAATGTATCCATTTTTCCCTTAATAACAAGATACCATAGGCTGAAATTGCTTTGTGGATGAAAGAACATTTTCTTTGACAGCAGCCGCAATTCATTGTTCCATTTTTCAAATCACATGTAACAACCACTCTCCTCATTTTCCCATTAGTCCTATCAAATATCGAAAAAATGAATATGTCTTTCCCCATCTTTGAAGGGAGCAAAAACAGGAAACTCCACTGAACAATTTTTAAGGAAGGGCACTCTTTAACTCTTTCTACTTTTAAATTGAATGTCTGGTTAGAAATCTTTTAAGCATCCTTCATCCAGATCTATGTCTTGAGTGTTAAGAGGATAATTGGGTTGGCAAGCTGTAGATGGCAATACCCGGTTGCTGACAAGCCACTTTGCCATGCGATCTTCATGAAGTTCATGCATTCACCCTCTAGTAGGAAAGGTGCCTTAACCTCCTTTTGTACTTCCTCTATCTTTGATAATTTTTTACGTGTATGGTATGCAATTTCTGTTTTGAGATTTTATGTGAGTTCACCTTTTCAGGTAGAGGCAGTCTAGATGAGAAGAGGAAATAATTTTGTTTGTCATAAAACATATCCTAAAGATTTTTCTCTGGATTGCAATTACTCTGGACCTCTTAAAATATCAAATGAAAATAGACACTCTCAACAGAACTCTCAAGCACATTAACTTTTTATAATAAGGCAAATGAAAAAATAAGATGTTTTGCCCCGTCTCCCACATTAAGAAACAACCTGGAAAAATTTTTGTTAGGAAAAAAGGTAGCTTTAGACCCAACAAAATAATGCACAACCATTTGCGATAATAAAGGGAGACAACAATCAACACCCATGGTATTTCTATCACCACCTAAATGTATCACCACCTATATTTATATAACGTCATATTACCACCCCTGCTCTTGCCTTTTCCCATTTCAAACTATAAAATTTTGGCAACAACCATTTTTTCACAAATAATCAATGGATAAACTAGGCAACATTTGAGCAACATTAAACATATTACTTGCTTTCAAGGCCTCTTATCTGACATCTCTTTGGTAGAGTTAATTAATTATGGATTTTCAGGTCTGTTTTAGTCAAGATACAACTTAACTCAGGGGCGTTCTTGTGGTTTTGTGGCATGTGCTCGGTATAAGGGGGTGACTGGGAAATTCCCGAAGGAATTGGAAATAATGCATTAAAAAATCTAAAATTTTCCAACAAAGCCAGAAATTTTCCAACAAATCTGAAGATATCATTTTTCTAGGGGAGGCGGTCACCCCCTGCCCCCCAGCCACTACACCCCTGACTTTACTATTAACAATATTGTAGCTACAGGCAAGAGGAATAATTTCTATTTCTAAGACTTTGAAAGTGCTCAACTAGACTTGACTAGCTTATTAGTAGGAGTTTAATGATCTCGCAATCATCAGGCATACATTATACTATTATTCTCTTCTTTTGTTCGTCTAAGTATAAGCATTCATAAACAGTATATGATTTGATTATTCTTATTCAATAGATTTCTCAGCAAACAATATTAAAATGGCAAAAGATTAGAAAGCTGCATTTAAACACAAGAACGTTGAACAATCCTTTGCTTTGCAAAGGATACCTACTTCATATTCCAGCCAGTGATCCCAGCTTTCTTCAACCCTAGCAAAATATGGCGACCTGCTTAGATGCAGCCTTGGCCACTTCACAGGTATTAGAGCAAATCTTCTCGAAGTCATTTGGTCCCAATGGCCTGGATATTGCATTGAAAACAGAGACAGGCTGCATTTTGGTTACCAACTCCGGTCAAGAAATACTGAATTCTATATCACTAGCACATCCAGTTGGTCGTTTAATTGCCAACCAGGTAAATGCTCACGTTCACGTTACTGGAGATAACTCAAAGTTGTTTATCATGATATTGACAGAATTCATACGACATGTAAACAATAATGTGATTGTCCAATCTACAGCCGGAAATGTAAGTTCAACATTAGCTGGACTTTCAAATGCATGTGCTGTTTTAAGTAGACTGATTTATAATGGAGAATTGATCACTGTTCTGAAGCAGTATTGCAAGCCATGTGTTGATAATCATGAAGATTTTGATAAGCGTGTAAGAGGACTGTCAAATACGGCTCTAATGGGGAGATTTTCTCCTCATGTTGTGAATATCATGACTGATAATATTGTCAAATTGATAATGTATGACAAAAATAGCCAGTTGATGAAGAGTTGCTTCGAGAATGTGGCAAATCTTGTGGAAAATTTTCATGATATCTGCATACAAGTGCATGGCGTTGGCATTAGTAATTCTGCAATCAAAGATGGATTCGTGTTTCCACAAGAACCGATAGGAAGAAATAACGAGTTGATCAATACGAAATTTATTTGTATAAATCATTCATTCGATTTTGAGGAAATTGAGTTTGCAACAGTGTACATGTCGTTAGATGAGCAAAAACTTGGATCTATGACGCAACTCAGGATAAAATTCATCAATAAATTAAGTAATCTACTGCAGAAAAATCACATCGAAATCATTCTCTGCAGCTCTAATCTTCCGGATTATGCAGCGTCTATCCTTAGTATGAAATATTGCATTTTGCAAAATGTTGATGAGGAAGATTTGGGAAGAATATGCTCGAATTGTGGCATTCGTCCTGTTGAGAGCCTGGAAGAGTTTTTTGAGGAAGATCTTAAGAATTATGTTGGATATGCGTCGCATGGTGGCAGCATTCTATTCGGTAATCGGAAATTCTTCAATATTGTCATAGATCAAAATGCTGAAAACAACAGACCGTATTTCCAGTTCATTCTCTGTGCACCGTCTACGGGAATTTGTCAGCAGTATTACAAAGAGATTCACAAAGTGTTGAAAGTAATCAAAATTGCTTTATACGAAAATTACGGAAGTAATACAAATGGAAGTCGTCTTCTGTGTTTACCAGGTGGAGGGGCTGCTGAATTTTACATTTCTAAATATTTTGGAGATATTGCTAGAAATTCGGATGATTATGAGCTGAAACTGGTATCGGGGTGTCTTAGTCAAGCATTCCTCTCAATACCACGATGGCTTCATAAAAACTCGAATAATTCGTCAGAAAATTTGAGGTTTGTGAATGTATTGAATCAGTTGCATGAGAAATTGGATGTCGATGACAAGATTTTACATGGCATCGATGGAAATTCTGGGTATGTTTTTGATCCTTTGGAGTCTAATATTGTTGAGCCCTATTCATCGAAAATCCTATTTGTGAACCACCTGTTGCAAGCAGCACAACAGATATTGAAAATTGATGCTATAATACCTTCAAAAACAAAATCAGCATCCACAAACACAAGATGATTCGTACAGACACGATGTGCAGCTTTATTTTCTAAAAAGTCTGTTAAGAATTCATGTCAAATTTTTTTGAAAAATTCATCTTTTTTCGATGTGAGGTATTCTTTCGATGCGAGGCATTCTCTTTTTTTAAAATATTAAAATGAAACAAAATTTAATTTCCAGTTTTTACACTAAGATAGTATTCTCAAGATTTTGCTGATAGCCATGGCAAGTTTAGAAACTCTGAATAGTGTGGCGTGGGGGATATTCAGTAGTGTGAAGGGATATCGTGAGCGCTGCAAGTGATTTACAAATAATTGAATATCTCCAAATACTCAATATAATCCCCCACACTACTGAACATCCAAAAACCCCACTTTAAAACCCTGTGCTACTGCGAAAATTGTATGCAATGAAAATATTACAAAAATTAGACAAATATATTTCAAAATTAAGCACCAAATAAGACCTACGTTACATCAGTTGGTTGTTTATCTGAAGCATAATCCTTGGTAACTGCAATGTCGTTGTAAAGTCTTTCCAGCATCGAGAGAACTTTATCTTGGATATATTCTACTTGGTCTGGTGGCGTGTATTCGTCTTCTGTCGACCTGAAGTAAATTTGAAATGGTCATGAAATCTATCAGAAATAAATCAAAATGATTTTATTCAACCAACACCTTACTTTTTACTCTTCTTCATCATCATCATCAATTTATTTAAAGTAGGCTTATTTACAATAATAATAAAATAGCTAATTAAGCTAATAAAGGCCTACAACCTCTTCAGTGCAGAATAATCGTACCCCCACATATCAATTTTTGAAAATATTTCCAACCCCCATTCTATCATTTTGGACAATAGAAACGGTCGTATACATTTCCTTGAGTAGCTCTAGCCCCTTACCTCGAAATAGTAACCATAGTTGGCCTTGACTGTGAAGATAAGAAAGACTCTACGCTTGACAGCAAATCATCAACCTCCTCTAGTGTGCTTCTGTGATGTGGAAGCTCTGAAGAAACGCCAGCAAAATGAACCTAATCATGAAACAAGAAAAATGTTTTTACTCCTCATTTCATTTTTTACGAAACACCTCAATAAGAAGCTCCATGTGCTGAAATTCTCAAAAACTATTTTTGAGATTAACGAAAGAAATATCTTTAATCATTTCGATAGAGTCACAAATATTAGAAACTAAGACACAAGTAATAGGTAAACTAAGTAACAAGCTTTGTAGCAGAACGTATTGATAAACTACTAAAAAGCTTTTCATCTAACACCGAAAGAAAAGGACAGAAATAAATCCTTTAACAAATTGTCGTACCAAGAGGCGTATATTGATATAGGATTCATTTTAATTCTCTTTTTGATGTGATGTAGCTACTAGCTACTACTCTGATAAGATTAATGTGAAAAGCTTTCCTTCTTTTGTATTTTGTTGTGTTTCTGATTTTTTTAGAAGTCCTTTATTTAACTGAGATAACTTGTATAAATAAAAATGAACAGAGCAGGACTCGAAACTAGGACCTCCGACTTCTTATGTCGGCAGTCTTATCCACTGAGATATTCCTAAATTAGGGAAGTCAAAGAAAAACACCAGTATGGGGCAAAATAGCTCATCACATGAAAACAAACTCATTGAACTTACAAAGATGCACTACAGATACTAAATATACGAGTAAAGAATTTAACATAATTTTATCAAAATCCTCCCATGCAAATAAGCAAATCAGCGAAATAGCGGGCAGTAGTGAATAGCGATTGAGTAGCAAACAAGCAACTGACAGCAAGAACAGACCTCTTCTAGAATGTGCATTATGGGAGTGCCCACACATAAAAAGGTATGGAGTACCCTAATATGATGAAACAATATTTGGCATGACATGAAATGCCATTGTTGAAAGGAAGCACTGCACACATGAAATGCAGCAAGGGCAAGGTCTGGAGCTATTGTTCTCAACTGTTAGCCTAAGCATGTGACTGAACTATTGAACTTCACACTGGCCTACTCCCCTAATTTAGACAGGCATTGCAATTTACAATGCTTCAAAACAATACCTAAACTGGAACTGCCAAAGATTGACATTTCCTGATCCTAAGGTTCTATACTGATCATTGACTGTTCTATACGTGGCTCAAAATGGAGGAAAGATGAAGAAACTCACCAACTCTAAATCAATATTTCTTCCATTTTTTTTCTCTTCATTTCTGATATTCTCTAGCAATTTCATATAATCATCAATGATCTCAGTGGACTGAATTTGCTCGTTTTCAGCAGATATGAGATTCAAAAAGCTGAGTGACTCGGGGTCTTTGTACTTCTGATCTGCATAATTCTGGGCAAAATACTTGATTGTTTTTTGGAGGGTGATCAACTGAGTCTGTCTTTTCTCCAGTGATTTTGTTATTTCCTAAACATCAAAAATGATAGTTGATGAAAAATATTGTTAGAAAATCAACTATTCTCTGAAGTCTTTATCTGCGCCAGCTGCTGGAGGTTGGTTCATAGTCAAGTAAGTTTTACATTATCAAATCTAGGTCATATAGCATTAAAATTGCCAAGGTATAAATAGAAGACACATACGAAGACATGTATAAGTCCTAAATAGTTTTTCCATACTGAATTATTATAATAGCTTGAATGCACAATTGATACATACTTAAAGATATCCAGATCCCTTTTTGAATACTTTTTCCAATAAAGCATTTATCAAAAAATTCTAAATTTGATTAAAAGTTGAATAAATACGCTGAACTCACCTCTTCTGAGTAATTTTGAGGAGGGGTAAACTGATATATTTTGCTGAGCTCTTCAAAACTTTCCTAGCAAAAAAATGTGCAAGTTATAAAGTAGAACATACAGGTTTTAGAGGATAATGAAGATACATTAAAGCATGAGCAAGAAGGTGAATCGAATATAACGCAGAGTTTAGGAAAAGGGGGCTAAATCAGGATATGAAAGTTCAAATTTCAAAATCTATTTGATAACTGTAGAGTAATACAGCGATTTAGGGGATAGATTACGAGGGGGTTTGGTGTGGTGAGCTCTGATCGAGGTGAACGTGGTTCAATCTCTCTCAAGTGGCAATTAATTTTAATTCTTGCAATTTTTTCACATATAAAGAATATATTAAAACTTCTAAGGCGTTAAAGTATATTTATTCATTTTATTTAAAGAATATCGAAAACAATAAGTGTGTTATCTTTTATTCATGTTTTACTTCAAAAAGGCGTTGTAGGCTGGCATATTGGCAGGCAAACATTTTCCTGGAGGAAGCCTTCTGGACCCCCTAATTTTAGCTCATTTGTGCGGCAGTCAAATTCTTCGCTGGGTCCGCCCCTGTGCGGTATCATGTTCCTCTTTCCTTTAAGAATAGAAATAATAAATTTTAAGAATCAGTTATTTTCTGAGCTACTCACCTTGGTGTTACTAAGAATAAATGGATTGTAAGTTGAAAAGAAATCCAAATCAATATCGAGAATCAAACTGCTAGATGACAAATTTTGAAACTTTTCATCACTAGAAAAACCAATACGAGTTTTTGCCTCTTCAAGTTTCTCATAATGAGCCGTTTTTCCTCGATCATTATCTAGATCTTTTTTTCTGTCCTCAGATGGGTGTAGTGTCCTTACGACCAGTTCAAGTGTTTTAGAATGACAGGTTTTCTTCTTTTTCGTAGAGAAGTTCTTCTAGGAAATAATCTTCTTTGCAAGATATTCTAAAAACGAATTAGCGGCTGGATTTAAGGTTGAGTGATGAAAGGTAGATGGAGCAACTGTCTCAGAGCTGGGACCTAAATACATTTGGTTACCATCTCAAGAGTCGGGCATGGTGTTAAAATCTGGGAAAATTAGAAGTAAACTTGAGAAGAAGCAGGATTTTTGAAAATCAATCGAGACGCGCAGAGGGATTATTGCACTAGAGTACAAATCTAGAGGTTAAGGGTTCAAGTCATACACGGGTCATTTTCATTCTCACAAATTAATTCAATTAAAAGTAGAAGTCTCTATTTCAAATCAAGTTTCATAAAAAAAAATTGAGATTCAAAGCTGATAGATCTTTGGCCAAAATGATTTTCGGGCCTCCAGGCCTCTCTGTAAGGATTTTGGTAGGCGAGTGGCTGATCGCGCACATCGTAGTAGAATTTTCCAGTCGAGGGGTGCGGTGTTTGTATGTATGAAAATTTCCCGTTTTCAAATACTTAGCTACGATGCTGCGAACCTTAGATGGTATTGAATAAGTTAGGATGTCAACAAATCGATCGAGATATTTCCTCCTATTTAGCTTATTTGATCTTCCTTTAGTCAGAAGAATACTATTTTGCGTCCGAACGAAATGAAAAAGTCAAAAGAGTGCTTGAAGATATGTCTCTAATGTCTTGTACATTTAACTGGATGAACTCGTAATGATGGATTTTTAGTAACTATAAAAGCAGCAGGGAAAACTTCTAATCTTTTGTTATCTGATATTTCTAAAAAAACATGGATCCTCTTTCCGTCTTCCATCCAGCATGAGGATATTATTTTTGAAGTTTATTCCTGAAACGAGTGTTTATACCACATTTTAAGGCTTCTTTATGGTCCACTTCTCAGAGAACCTAAAGAACAACTTAATCACAAAACTACAATTCAGGGCACTTAAAAAAAGTATTTATAAATGAATCGCATTTGGATTAAATAGCCATATTAAAACTACTAGTGCGAGAAGTAACCCCCATTTGTAACTCGTAAGTTTAACCTCTGGTACCAAGGTACCTATTTTGGTGTCTCCAGGAAATTGAGGAGAGGGATAGAAAGCGCTCCTAATTCATGCTAGGAGCGTGTGGAGATGAGCGCGCTATCGCACATTTTTGACAGAGAGGCCTGGCCTCATTATGCACTGTTTGGTATATACGTGATTGTCTCCTTCTAAAGACAAAAGCACCATGTTTAAGCCGATACTCCATAATGATTATGGAGGGTTCACATCGATCCAGGCAACCGGACAATTATGATGTTAGACAATTACTTAGACAATTACTTATCCATTTCCAGACATATTTTTACTGAAACACTGTCCTATATTCCAAAATTGTTTCATAATCTGGTATTAAGACTAAAAGGAGGCCATATTCAAAAATATGCATCTGTTAGTATATTTGAAAAGCTCAATAAAAGAAGTTCATATTTTGGTTGAGCATTTTGAGTGTAACACCCAAACATTAAGGCTTTGCTCCATTAGTCAAATACAAAGCGGTGTGAACTATGAGACAGACCCCTACAAATTGATCATGAACATGAATCCCCGGTGGCACTGGGGCAGTCATTACTTGGGGAAGGAGGGTGAACCCATTGTTTAGAATGAAACCATGTGGCATCTTCTATTCTTTTTAGAAAGGCTATTAGAATTACTTGGGGGCAGTGACTGCACTCCTTGCAGGCCACAAACAAGACAGCTGACTTTGCAAAGTATGCATAGGAATTTTTTTGCAAGCAATAATTACACGCATTGATGCTGTCATGAAGCCATTGTCCTCTCACAAATTGTGCACATGAAATGGAAGCTGTGCACTTCAGGATATAAACTGCGCATAGAATATATTAGGCGTGCAAAGCAAAGTATCAGTCGGGGCCCCAAGCATCCACCACTGGAACCCCCCTCACAGCGAAAAAATCTTAACCTTAGAAATTTATTTTTCTTATCTTCGCCAACACAGACACACCAATTCCCATCTTTAATTTGATTTGCCCACAGAGGCTTCATCCAATAAACTTTATTGACGTGATTTTCATAAACCAGTGGCAAAATCCAATCAGCAATTTCTATATTGTCGTAAAGATCGTCTTTCTCAAAACACCTGTTTGCAGGCATATTGATTGGAAACGTCAAATCGGGATGCGAGTCGAAATGAATCATGGCTAGGCCACTTTGGGAAAGATGGCGGGAAGCAATTGCTCTGTGAATATGCGGAAGGACTTGTTGGTGCCATTCGCAGACTATGACTGGAAGCTTCTCGTAAGTTCTCTGCTTCTTTGGCTTTCTTACTACATCTTGCATGATGTCTGAAATTGTTTGTGTCTTTAATCATAAGGCATGAACTAATTGTAATTGGCCAAAAGTATGGCAGCGATTGGCCTAAATCTGGACAGCGAAAACGCAAAACGAGGCTGTGCAATGTTTTAAAAACATTTTGGCGCGAAGAAATAAAAGCTGACGTAACCAAAGCAAGAAAATGTAAACAAACGTGATTTTCCTAAAGATTATTTAGCCACGTTTTGCATTTTCACTGGCGTAAATTTAGACCAATCGTTTTCATACTTTGATCCTCTTACAATAAATTCAGTTTAAATGCTTTGTTTAACCTGCCATTACTTCAGTTCAATTATTGAATGAATTGATATAATAACTGAATTGAATTGATATAAAAATTGTTGCAAATAACCCCAATGGTTCCATGAAAATCCCACCCCCATTACAAATATTCTGCTGTTCAATATGGATGTTACGAGGGGGGGTCTTCTGTAGGTGACCTAGTATACACGTGCCTGTGAGAGTTCAAAATTTGGACCTATAACCCAGGTAAAATTCGCCATAAATGAGAGCGATACTTTGAAAATGCTACATAATAACCAGGGCAAAAATCTAATGATTCTGGCCCAAAATTCAGTTTACTTTAGAGGATCCTTGAATATCAGACCCATAAGTAGGGTCTAGGGTAGGCTTTTTAAAAACTCATAAAACATGACCCATAAACCGGGCAAAATATGGCGAGAAAACCCATCACCAATGCAAGCTCATGTATACCAGGTCATCTATAAAATGTACCCAATCAAGATATTACGGAATCATTCATCATCCGACGGGGTTTCCCTGGATAGAATGAAATGAGATGAAAACGGGGAAGTAGGCCCCTCTGACACCACTACTGTATCCTAAGTAATGTGAGTCAAAAAACACACACGCACTTTTTCCATTCATTTCATTAAACTGTCAAAAATCAACAGTCGGTGTCGGTGATATATTGTTTACAGTAAAGTAAGGATGATACTGACTCTCTAAAGAAATAGCTACTACTTTATCTATATTTCGTCAGAGCTAATTTTGTTCACATGTCTGTAAACTCGGGCATTCGCCCTTGTTAGAGTTAAACACAAAAATATTCTTTCTGTACGCTCGAAGTACAAATTCTAAAAACTCACAACTCTACAACTGTCAACATTCAAGAAAGATGAAATACGATCGTCCCTTGTCGGCACGTGGAGCCGCAAAGTCTTCTGGGATAGCTCGGCGATCCGGGGGTAAAATCATGTTACAAGACATGGTAGTATTATAAAATAATAACAATAAACAAATAAAAAAAATAAGTATGTGTCCAGTTTTTCTCATAATCTCACAATCGCCCCTCGTTCGAAAAGAATGTTCTCCGGAACATTTTTCTTCGACTTTGCGATCTTCATAGTAACTAACGAAGTCTGTCTGAACTCTTCTTGTTGGGGATGGCCAGTCTCCAAACAAAACGTAACACGACTTCCTGTTGATGATTGTTCGAAATCGAAATAGTAGTACGATAAATAACGTAAGAAATCAGCGTGTCTGACGAACGTACCAACGACTGTCCGTTGTTGCAGATCCTGACGAGTATAATAGAGTGATAATTCTTACGAGTATATAGAAAGTAAATATTTGAATCAGTATATAAAAAAAACAGTATCTCAGTCCTACGGCGAAACTAATATGCACTCGTTATACGATGAGGATAAAGTTGATGACGCATAACCGGTGGATAGTACGGATTAAGTTGATGATGTATAATCGGTGGATAGTACCATGGTTGGAATCCGGGCATGTTGAACATGAAGTTGGGCAAGTTTGGCGTGGTCTGCAGCAATTGAACATCAGCGTTTTGTACATTCGATGGTGATCCGAATCGGTCATAGTTCAGCATGATTGGCGGATTACGAATGCGTGATGGTCGTTGAGGTTGACGTTGTGCTGATGTAGGTGACGATCCTGGCGATGATGCGGGCGATGGACTGAACGCGGGAGCTAACGGTGACAATGCTGGTGTTGACGGCAAATCTACCTCGGTGTTACTGGACGGACTGGTTTGGTCTACTTCCTGTTCTTCTCTTACCATTTCGTTCAGTGGAGCATGTTCTTGATTGTTGCGTTCCGTTAACTGATCACTCAACATAACACTCAGTCCGGGCTGAAAGGCGGGCAAGAACGTAGGAAGTTCTTCCGAATCAGTGTCACTCTCATCTGTATCCGGCACGATCTCTCTGGATTCCTTTGTTTTAGGTGTACGCACACGAGTGTTGTGTTTTGGTAATTGCGGTTCTGCGTCTGTATCGGCTAGCATGTTGCATGGCAATAGTAAGTTACGGTGCAGTGTCCGTTCTCTTCCTGTTCCGAGTTCTGGCTTTACGACGTATACTGGACCATCTTCTTTCCGACTAACAACAATGTATACTTGGTCTTCCCAATACGAACGAAGTTTGTGTGGTGCCTGTCTTGGGGTTAAATTTCTAACGAGCACACGATCACCAGTCTCAAGAGAAATATGGTGCACTTTCTTGTCGTATTGCTTCTTTGCAGATAAACGCGACTTGGTTGACTTTTCTGATGCAATTTGGTGAGCTTGCTTCATTTCATCATACCATTTGTTCACGGTTGATGTTGTTCCGGAAGGTTTTTCCACAGCTTGATCAAACATGGAATCGATAGGTAGTTTTGGTTGTCGTCCGAACATTAAGAAGAATGGTGAGTATCCAGTTGCTGAATTACGCGTGCTGTTGTATGCGTGCGTCATTTTGTTCAGAGCGTCTTTCCAGTTGGATTTTTCTTTATCAGATAGCGTTCTAAGCATGCTGATGATGGTCTTGTTGAAACGCTCGGTCTGACCATTCCCTTGGGGATGATAGGGGGTTGTACGCAGTCGTTTGATACCCATTAACTTCTCGAGTTGATGGAACAGCTTGTTTTCGAATTCCCTCCCCTGGTCATGTAATATCTTTTCCGAGAATCCGAAGCGTAGAAAGAAGTCGTTGAATAATTTATCTGCTGCCGTCTTCGCCTCTTTGTTTCTGGTTGGGTAGGCTTGGGCAAAGCGAGTGAAGTTATCGACAATGATCAAGATGTACTCGTAACCACCAACGCTACGCTCGAGATGCAGAAAATCGATTGAGATTAGCTCTAGTGGCATAGTGGATGTAATATTCTGGAGAGGTGCTCTGGTATGGATATTTGGAGCTCTATCTTTCAAGCAAGGGCATACTTTCGTGACGTATTCAGTTATCTGAGTGAACATACGTGGCCAGTAAAATCTTTCTCTTGTCAAATCGAAGACTCTGTCCGCTCCCAAATGGCCCATGTTGTTATGCAATTCCTTTAAGACTAGAGGACGATATTTTGCCGGTAAAACGAGTTGATCCAAATCTGACGAACGATGTCGCAATATTCCAGATTTTGTGACGTACAGACGGTCCCATTCACGAAGCAGAAGTTTAACATCTGGAGACTCGACCCGTATTTGATCAGTTGATGGTTTATGGCTTTGTTGTTTAAATTTCAGCAGACGCGAGATGGCTGGATCTTGCAACTGTGCATCTAGTATGTCCGTCTCACGAAGACAGGTAACTTCATCAGAGCAAGTGGTAGGGCTTTTTGCATTATTGTTGGCATTTACAGCAGCAATCCATGTGGAATCTCCTGACGATCTGACCCTTATGCCATTAATAATCGCATCAATCGTATCACTCGAGGTTTCATTTGAACACAGTTCCTGGTAATGGAGAGGTAGTCTTGACAGGGCGTCTGCATCGCCATTACTCGTACCCGGTCGATATCGGATCTTGAAATTGAAGTCTGCTAATTCCGCAATCCATCTGTATCCAGTAGCATTGAGCTTTGCTGTACTTAAGATGTAAGTAAGCGGGTTGTTGTCGGTGTAGACGATGAAATTTGGCGCGTAGTACAAGTAATCACGGAAATGATCACATACGGACCATTTCAATGCTAGGAATTCGAGCTTTCCTGCATGCATATGATAGCTTCTCTCTGCTTGTGTTAAAGATCGCGATCCGTAACCGATGACACGCAGAACACCTTTTTCATCCTCTTGGTACAAAACTGCACCAAGTCCATCTTTACTTGCATCCGTGTGTAAGATAAACTGACGTGTAAAATCTGGGTATGCTAGAATTGGTGGTGAAATCAAGGCTTGGATCAGTGATTCAAGAGAGGCTTGGTGTACGTCCTTCCATTGAATTTCGGTGTTAGACGGTAGCTGACCTCCTCTGGCGTTGTTTACTGGTCGTTTTCCTTTAACAGGGTGTGGTTTCCCAGTGACATCTGTGCGCAACAAGTCTGTCAACGGTTTAGCGATCTTTGCGAATCCAGGGATGTACTTGCGGTAATAGCCTAATAGTCCAAGGAGTTTACGAAGTTCACCGATGGTTTTGAGTGGCTTTTCGCGGAGTGATGTTATGGCTTCAACGTTGTGGAGGTCCGGTTTGTAGCCTGTTTCAGAGACAACGTGTCCGAGATAGCAAACTTCTCTCTTGAAAAACTTGCATTTGCTAGATTTTAGTTTAACACCGTGACTGCTAAGACGATTCAGGACAATTTGCAGGTGTTGCACATGCTCCTCGAAGCTTTTACTAAATACAATCACATCGTCTAAGTACGGCACACACATTTCATCGCGAAGTCCACTTAAACAGTCCTCCATGAAACGCTGGAAAACGGATGGGGCATTTGTTAAACCAAAAGGGATCCTCTCCCACTCGTAGAGTCCCCATGGCGTGATGAACGCAGTTTTGTGACGACTTTCTCTGTCTACATAGCCCTGATGATATGCTTTGTTCATATCAAGCAACGTGAACCAGGTATTTCCTCCTAAGTTTTCAACTGTTTGCTGAATCCTCGGCAATGGGTGTCTATCCGGTATTGTTTTACGATTTAACTGACGGTAGTCTATACACAACCTAAGAGTGCCATCCTTTTTTCTGACACAAACTACAGGTGATGAATATGATGAGTGTGACTTTCGAACAAAACCGCGGTTCAATAAATCTTCAATGTAACCTTTTACTTCAGCAAAAAGTGGTTTTGGGACATTGACGTATGATTTTTGAACAGGGATATTGTCAGTTAAGTTTATCTCTAAGTTCAAGCCTGCGATGTTTCCTACATCATATTCATTGGCTGAGAAGACATTTGATTCTTTCTTTAGCATGTCCAAAACAACTTGTTGTTGGTCAACGGTAAGTGTGTCAAGGTTTACTGATTTCAAAATGTCATTCTTGACTGATGTTTTCCTGGAAACTTCCGAAATAACAGCTGAAGGCCTGGGACCTTCACTACTTGGAGTGACTGCAAGTTCTGTGACAGAGCGAACACGCTCTAGGCGGCCTATTTCTAACCGTCCTTGTAACTTAATGTCATGGTTAGTATGATTGGTTACACGAATAGATACACGGTTTCCACTCTCTTTGAGCAAAATTAGTTCCTGAAAAATGTCAATTCCACTAGGCCAAGTTTCGATGTCATTTGGTTCAAAGAAAAACAAAGTTTTTTTCGACACTGGTTCTACATTAATGCGACAGGTAACCTTTAACGATGAATGTTTCGGGATAGTCACTGGTTTTTTGGATGTTTTAACAGTCACAGGGGGCTCACTTTTGGTTTCGTTAATAACTTTTACGAAAGCAAGAACGTCTTCACTACTGATTTTGAATGACGTTGTGAGGTCTGCCAATAAATCAGCTAAATTATCAGAATGACTGTTAATTAATTCCTCAAAAACATTGTATCCGATAATAGCATTGCCAATATCGGCATTGGTGACTAACAATGGTACTTTTAATTTATTTCTCATTCCTTCTTTTAAGCAAAATGACAACACAACATATCCACTGTATGGTAAGGTGGAACCATTTGCAGTTTTAAGATCGAGGGCTGTGGCACTACCCAAAAGTTCTGACACATCGCGAATTTCTTCTTCTGGGAATTTCTCCTTCAACATAGATTCGGAAATTATTGACACTTGTGCCCCTGTGTCCAATAGTGCCTTTGTCTCAATTCCTTGAAGTGAACATGTTATAAGACACTTATCACCAACAAGCCTTACTAACTTTTGGTAGTTTTTGTCGCTTAAATGTGACGGGTATAAAAAATTGTCATTGGAGTCACCAATTTCGGTTTTAACTTTGCTCACTTGCTCGCATTGTTCGCGTTTGGTCATGCCAATAATACCACAAAGTGATGCGTGGTTTTGCCAATCCCTTTTCTGACATATTTTGTTGCAATAAAACACAGTTTTACATTGAGCGCATTTCAGCAAAGGCTGGTCAAGAGTTTTTTTCTTCAAGCAAAAATGACAATGGTGGGGCATTTGTTTTGAATTTTCAGCTATGGGTTGCCCCTGCGTGACCATAGCCCTCCCCCGTTTTTTGACTCACTTTTCTTCCTGCAGCCGTAAGCGAAATGACTTGAATCACCACAAATGAAACAATGGGTGCAATCTGGCTTGTTTTCAGCTCTACAAGACTCACAAGATCTTGGTTGGCGTTTGGGGGGTCTTGGCTGAGCTTGGGTTTCGTGGTTGGGTTGGGCCCTGAATTTTTCAAATGATGCCTTCAATTCGGACAAGCCTGTCTGGACAGCACTGAGGGTGGCTTCCAATGATTTTTGGGTCTCGGGTTGTTTGTTTTTTTCTCTGCGCGATGTGTGGGCCTCATGGGTGGGGGTCTCTGGGGTGATTTGTTCGACACGGGCGGTAGCATATTTTGCGGTTTTCTTTCCCAATTTTGCATCCCTTTCTTGTTCTTCAGAAAAAATCACGTTCATTTCCCCAATCAGTTCTTCATCAGGGATGGACTGGTTTTGCAAAGATGGTCGGAGTTTCGAACGTATTGATTCATCCCTCAGTCCAGTCTCAATAGAATGAAGAAACAAGTTTTGGATTAATGTTGGGTCGTATTTGATTTTTGACTCTGCCTCTTTGCATGTAAAAATAACTCTTTGACGCAGCTCAAGAGCTCTGAAAAGGAACGCTTGCGCATCTTCATTAGGGGCTTGCGTAAGTGTTGATAAGGCCTTGTATAGCTCGGTGGAAGATTTCTCCCGATAGTGAGAGCGAAGAATTTTACGCAATTTTGAGAGAGGCAGATCTGGGGTACACTCTAAAAAACTTCTAAGTGGTAACCCAGGGCTTATTGATCTTATTATTGCCTCACTCACTTCCACCTCACTATATCCTTTTGCAAGGGCACCTTCAATTTGGTGTACCAGGGAAATAAAATTTAATTTATTTGTCTCCCCTGGCTGACCAATTGTGCCTGAGATTTTAAATTCTCTTCTTAGCAAAGAACTAGTATTAGACTCTTGTAATTTCATATTTGTAATCTCTCGTACCTGTTCTGGTTGTTTTTTCACCTTTAAACTCAAATCTGCAACTCGTTCTCGTAATTCCTGCTGTTCCCTGACCAATCGGTTTAATTCCTCTTCAGCAGCCAACCCATCGTTATCGTCTTGGCTTCCTGCATCGTCTCGGTCCAACTGTACTCCACCAGTAGGCTTCATAATAATCCCTTCAACGGCTTCCAGGAATTCACGAATGTCTCCTTCCTCAGCACCACTAGTTTTTGACTCAATTAAGGCCCTTACCTCCTTCAAAAGATTTCGTTTGGTCTTTCCCTCCCTGGGTATCTCCAAGTGGGCACACAGGCGAGTTAAAACGGCGTCTTCAAGCGAGTAAAGTCTGCCTAAAATCAAAATTTCCAGCTGGTCGAGGTCGTCAGACATCCTGGATGAGCAAAATGGGCCTAGGCCGAAGCAGAAACAGCAACGAAGCAAAACATCAGAACAAGAGCAACTAACTTCTCACAGCTTCTGTTTTTTTGTCGGAGGTGCCAAGATGTAAACTCGGGCATTCGCCCTTGTTAGAGTTAAACACAAAAATATTCTTTCTGTACGCTCGAAGTACAAATTCTAAAAACTCACAACTCTACAACTGTCAACATTCAAGAAAGATGAAATACGATCGTCCCTTGTCGGCACGTGGAGCCGCAAAGTCTTCTGGGATAGCTCGGCGATCCGGGGGTAAAATCATGTTACAAGACATGGTAGTATTATAAAATAATAACAATAAACAAATAAAAAAAATAAGTATGTGTCCAGTTTTTCTCATAATCTCACATGTCCAAGCAATAAATAAGTTACGAGTGTAATTCACAATCAAAACACGAAACAGTACTGCAAAGAAGGGGGTCCGCTACGAACGAAGATGGGCAAAAGAAGAGTTAGTACAACACGGTACTAAGATGGTGTTGACAGGTTCCATGACGAAGAGCATTCCTGTATCTACTAAATGAAAAAATATCTAATCTATCAGGACACATTAAAATCAAGTTTGAACAAGACAAGAGACCCATGGTTAATTATCCAATCTACAGATGTTCACACGTTGGGGTGGCACAGAAAGTATCGTTGTTTCTAGATGAAAACGTTCAAGGCCTATGTTTCAAAGCCATTGGTGTTGGTGTAACAAACTCAACTTCCTTCATACAATTTCACCATCAATTACATGACCAGACCGTACAGACAACGTCCGCGTCGACTAGCAGTAAGATTCTCTAACAACCTTTTCTGGTGTTGGCCTGATGGCAGCCATTTGAAATCTGCTGTAATGTGGCAATCTCTACTAAAGTTGGATTTTTTCATTTTTGTAACTCATCACTGAAAAATTGCAATGTACATGCACTGTTTCAAGTAAAGCACACCTTATTTGGGCTGCAGCATTTCATACCGCATCTATTGTGAATTGAGCCACAGGGGGTGACATTTACAAGCGCACTATTTTACATACAATCAGTCGCAAGTAAATCAAATTCTCAAACCGTCGTAATATCTTCGAGGGCATGACTAGGTAGAATGTTTCATTATCTCATGTCCTGACCATTAAATTCTATTTACGTTGAATTTCCACTCGGCGAGCGAATGTTTTGTGATTTCTTTTGCAGCCTTTCCAGCTCAGCAGCTACATCGCTTCTTGCAGCTTGGCCTGTGCCTGGAGGAGCCTTGGTTGGAGTTCCACCGACCGATTTCTTGCTTAGCAGGCTGTTGAAGAAGCTGGCGAGTACTCCCTCGTTAGATCCCGCGGCAGCACCCGGGACTTTTGCAGCATCGAGCTAAAAATTGAAATTTGGCTAGAAGTCAGGTCTACCGAAGTCTAAATCTCGATTTTCTCTAAGAAAGTGCTCGATGCATAAATGAAGAACGTAACATTAGTTGTGGAGAAAAGAGTCAACTCTGTTTCTCGAAGGGCCTGTTTCATGTTTTCCCACTCATAAGGAGATGTAGAGTAATTCGGAGCAAAACGGGTCAGGGGGTAAAATAGGTCACTATGTATAAAATGCTTCAGCACTACCGCAGGCTATACTGGGGAAGCAAAAAAGAGTTACACCACCTTGTTGGTTATTCAACAGTCTAATGGAGGCATGATAGTCTTTCTTCTTGGAGCTGTGTTCTGCAAAATTTATACAGAATGACCCATTTTACCCCCTGACCCGTTTTGCCCCGAATTAATCTATGAAAGTAGTCATGTTTTCAACACTTAAGTTGAAAAGGGAGAAACAAATTGATGGGGTACAACCCAATAACCTTGGATAGGAAACAGAAAATTATGTCAAATACCTTTGTTTTGGTAGCAGATGGTATACCAGTTCTCTTGTCACCATGCCGCTGACCAGGAGAAGAAGAGAGCCGAGGACGCATCAAGTCCTATATAGAAAAACATATCAATCAAGGATTGAACATCTACCTCTAAGGAATGAATTTGGTATGGGAAACCACGGTGCCATCCGCCTTATTATGGGAAACCACTGCATGAAAAATTAGAATTCATAACAAGTATATATCGTACCGGTTGAGGTCTTGAAATTCCGGCTGGTGTTTGGGGCGCTTTGCTGAGGTTATTCTGAAAAGTTAATGACATATTAACATAAATTCTCCTGACTACGGTAGCTTCCTCACTACAGTAAAAAATAAATTATTCAATCGCTGCACATTGTGCAAATATTCTCAAATTGTTGCAAAATCCTTTCAGAACCGGTGCGAGTTTGCCTAAAAATTGTTGCAAATTGTTTAGATTGGAAATATTAATTTTTGTACTCCCACTCATAGCTCAAAAATGGCTAAGCAATTTTCAAGGTTTGTAACAAAATTTTGACTAGTTGAAGGTAAGTTCATATTACAAGCTACGCGTTGGCACCATGAAATTATTTAGGATAAACGGCCGAACCTCCATCTAGTGGTGGTAAATCTCTATGTCAAGGGAAAGTGTCAATTAATCTTGGGGAAGTTCTGTTATCAAAGGGAAAGTTCTTTATCAAATCCTTAAGTTATACACCGACTGTCAAAAGCATATTTACACAGAGTCTCAATTAGCTCCAGGCAGTTATGCCTAATATTCCTTCACTGGAATGTGGTGTATTTAATTATCATCGTAGTTGTTACCATTGTGTCTGTTAAAATCTCTAATGTATAGCCGATAGCTTATATAGCTTCGATGTTAGACTGAGTAGATTATCATCATTATCATTATTTATCTATTGTTATGGGATTACTGAAGTTTTATACTTACTTTCAAAAGCAGTCTCAATGAGCTCCAAGTATTTATGACTATTTTCCCTTCCCTGTAATGGGGTGGTGTTATTGTCGTTGTTACCATTTTTTATGTTAAACTCTATCTCTAATGTATAGCCAATAGCTTGTGTAGCTTCGGTATTAGAGTAGATTATTATAATTATTATCATTATCATCATTAATCAGAGGTCGGGTCAATGCAGAGACAGTACAATGATCAAGGCAATTGAGACTGTAGGTTAAGGACCGCATTTTGAGGTAGTCAATAGTGGCAGATGGCCACTGATGTACATGACAATGAACTCACTTGAAGAACAGCTAAGAAGGATTGCTCGTCTTCTGCTGTGATTTCTTTATCCATGCTCATTGGCTGTGAAAAAACAGAATAGTGTGAAATTCAAAATTTCAGGTAGTTCAGAAAAGGCGATGTAATAATTCAAGGATGTAATAGTTAAAGAAAAGGGCTTTTGAAATAAAAGGCAGACAAATTTTGAGAGAGGGAGAGAGGGGCGAGAATGGTGTTGTTGAAATAAATGGACTTGTTGAAATAAACGAGTATTGGTAATACATACTACAGTTGATTGTTGTGTTCAATGTATACAAAAATTGATGGAGGGGAGCAAAAAGAGTAGTTAGAATATAAGGCAGACAAATTTCGAGGGAGGGGCAAGAATGGAGTAGTTGAAACAAATTGACTTTTTGAAATAAACGAGCTTTGATTATACATACTATACTACAGTTGACTGTTGTGTTCAATATGAAGAAAGATCGAGGGAGTGGCGAAAATAGAGTAGTTAGAACATAAGGCAGACAGTTTAGGGGAGGGGGTGAAAGCATATGAAATACAAGCCTGATAAACTTAAAGGGATGAAGGAAAACGGGAAGATTGAAAAAAACGAAAATGGTATTACAGTTAGATGAACTTGAAGAGAGGTAAAATTTGAGAAGAAGACAAAGGAAATCATTTACCTTCCGTAAAGCAGGTTTTGATATGTGAGACTCAAAGGGATCCGAAGAATCGAAAGACTTAATATGCTCATCAAGTATTGCGATTTTCTTTTCGTTATCCCAACCCATCGGTCTGTGAAGTAAAAGGGAAAATATATATATCAAAAAATTGTTAATAAAGTGAAGAAAATAGTCCTGAATTATCCTAAATAACAGCTCGAGCAGTTTGAATGAGAAAAGAGTTACTAAAAACGGAGAAAGTTCTTAATCAAAAAAGTGTAGTGTTGGTAATGTAAATTTTTCTGGCAGGAGACTTTGTACCTACAGCAGGGAAATGACAAAAATACATTTCCTCGGCATACCATTTTTTAAGTATAAATGCAAAGTTAAACAAATACTCTATCAGTATAAAACGTTCTAGAGAGTTATATGTGCTGTACGCTTATAATTGATTTCTTTTCAACTTTTTCATCTGCTATGTTTGAAGACAGAAGATTATTTGATTTCAAACGTATTTCAAGGATGACAAAAATGAAATGACCAATACATTCATAATGAGAATGAAATGAAATACTAACATGAAGATGGCGTCTTTTTCAACAACTTGTGGTGGTATTCGCAGAGGGAAATCGTAGATTCTATGAATTAAATATTTGTAAAAGTTGCCTATGTTTCTTCCTTCCTTCACTGATGTGTACATCAAAGCTGCCCCATCTAAGATATCACAGTTAAGGATAGTTATCATTTGAGAATAAACATGATTTAGAAAACGTTTCAAGATAAGTGCGAAATTATTGAGCCAGATTTCAAACATAAAGAAATATAACAATACCAAACCTTTCCGGCTTTGATAATGCCCAACACTATTTGACATTTTCCGTACGAGTTAGAGACAATCCCCCACACCACTAATATCCCTATCACTATTACATATAGTCACATTGCATCATACATATTGAGTGATTGAGTGGGTTTCTGTTCAACATGCTAACCAGTCTAGGGCCAGGTTTTGTAATCAGTAGGAGTACGGTAGAATAAACAACGTTATTACATATAGTGGGGAGATATCCTAGTGAGTTAAATGCAAAAATTCTTGAACAAAAATTTTCAAATTGAAACAACTCGATTCTAATTTTCATGCTATTTTGAAAGCAATGCCATGCAGAAGCCACAAGTAGCTGGTTTATAAGGGGATACCACAACACCAACCACATGGTATTGGGTGCATAGATACACTTTAAAAATGTTAAGTCAATCCAAGACCAATAAGGTGGTTCATAGAGCCAGTCACCATTTGAGTGGTGGCAGCATTTGTAAGACGCTTTAGCAAGTTACACTTACACATCCTTGAACTTCAATAAAGATAAATAAAGTTATTCATGTAAAATTGTGAACTTTCAACTACATTTACCTTGTTTCCTTTTTAGTATTTTTTAGAACAGTCTTTGGATGGTACAGAACTTCAAAATAGCCAGGAAAATCGGGAGCATAGCGAAACGAAAACATAGATTACTTAAGCTTTTCGTCTGACACTCAACAGAGTAATACGTCAGAAAGAGAACGAAACAGTTGAGTGTCAGACGAAAAGCTTAAGTAATCTATGTTTTCGTTTCGCTATGCTCCCGATTTTCCTAGCTATTTTAGTATTTTTTCTTGTTTTTGTCATTTCAACGGAGACTACATTTTCAATGAACATGTCATATATTGCCCACTAGTGGCATTTGTCGGATACACGAGTTCAAAAACAAAATTAGAAAATTTGATGTTTATGATGAAAGCAAAGTATTTTAGACGACAAAATATTCAATAAATGCACCATTTGAGTTCAATGGTCTTTAATCAATACAGAGAGCAAAGTCTTTTCTTTACTGAAAGCAACTGTTTTGAACCTTTCCCAAAAAGGATCATTTTGAAAGTGGCCGAAAAATGCCGCTGTCCGACAAATGCTGCCAACACTTTACCAGTCCATAACATTGCAGCAGCCAGTCCTACTCAATAATCAAGGTGACTTTTCTTTGAAAAGGATACATCGCAAACAGAAGTTTCGTACGTGTTTTTGAATAAAGTCGAAATGCTCATCTTTATAACTATTTTCCTTTTCTAATGCTGCCATACCATCGCTCTACAAAACAAAACATCAATATGTATTGCACACTAAAAGAAGAGAAGATCATATGAATTTTTCAAGTGAAAGCTTCGTCCTTCAAAAAGCTCTTTTGTACATTATGGGAAAGGAGGTCGAGTTGATATGCACATACGCTTACTATCTTTGCTAAGCACAAAGGGCCCTCTGAATAGGTAAACTAATCAAGCAGTGCGACCCTGGTCCTTCCTCTCAATGTGACCACACCTCGTGATTCCTTTTGCCTTTTTGCCTGGAATTACAGAGAGCTGGAAAATTTTCTCCTCACACTTTTTGACAGGTCTGAAGGTGGTTTCGAACCCGGGACCCTTAGAACAAGGGTCGAGAGATCTAACCACTCGGCCATCCCCGCCAAATACTCGAGTAAAGAAGGGGTGAAATTGTTCCTTGATTTTCCTCTAGTGGAAGAGTGTAACAATAAAATGAAGTACCGGAAAAACTAAGAACTAGTATAAAAACCGGGCAAGTGGTGTTAGAACAAAAATGTTCTTGAGAATGGGCCCAGAGCAGCCTGTCAACGAAAAAACCTGTTTTACAAAACCATGAAAGCAAGGATTTACCTTTGACGTGACGACAATGATAGGTAATCCAAGGTTATTTGAAAGAATAGTTTCTCCAAGCGGTAGCATGACATCATCCTCCTCCGCAGCAGTTGTAGCAGAAAGAGGACGAGATCTTTTCGCCTCTTCTTCCCCTTCTTCAGGCTCTCGGTATTCCCGAAATTTGTTCAGTACTGCAAGAAAAGTCATGAGACAAGTAAAACAAAATACCCCAAATTACAAAGACCCATTGATAATTTGTCAATGGGTTGTAAAACAGTTTATATAAGGAGATGGTACGAGAATCTGTTGTATTAAATTATTTTGTGGGGGTCTACAAATAAGTCCGCAGGGTGCAGAAAAATAAACAGAGGTGATGGTGATGGTGAAATCTAATTGAGATCCTAATGGGAGCGAGAAAAAAGGCCAAAATTGATAAACAGGAGGGCATTTTTTGGCACCTAAGATAACACAAAGTGCTGGCAGTGTGAATAAAACGGACTTACATTCTCCCTCCATCTCATTGAGATCCTTGGCAGACATTTTTAGCGTGTGTAAATGCTCCCTTATGACCCGAGTCCATTGCTCTAAACTATCCATTATTGTCCATGGCTTTGAAATATCGACAACGAGAACAACAACAACATTTCTTATTGTCTCTGGGGTAATAACATATTTTAGAAGTTCTCTGTGGTAATGGTCACCATCCAGTATCCAAGCGTTTAGTCTTGCATGCTCTGGAAAACAAAATTGGAAAATATTATCTTGCAGAAAAATTAAGAGCCCAATAATTTCAGTTGATCTAGATTTATTAGTTGTATCATGTCCCAGAGAGGTGTATAAAAGATCTACCATAAAAGTATATTGCAAACCAAGATAGTGCAGACTGAGTGGTGTACATAAACTCAAGTGGTTCAATTTACACGATAAAGTAAGCAGTGAGTTGCACCTGACAACCAACTGCTTAGTGCAAGAGATTCTATAAACTGAGGGTTCTTGACCACCATGGGTCAAACTTTAAATCAAGGCATTTTCTGCTGGCCAGTCATTTCTAATGGAAAATTCACGTAGCAGGAATAGGTTAGATAAAATGTACTAGAAACTCATACATCTGTATATATTGTTGTAGCGCATGCTATCGTGCGCCTGCTTGAAGCAACCAAGCAACAAAGAGGCTAGCACATTAAACAGAAGCTCACTCCTTCATTCACATGCTTTAAACTCAGAACTATATCACTGGTCTAACATTTGATAAGCAGCTGGAAAGTGGTCGATCAAATAGCCGACAATTTCTTATCTTTTTGGATCAGGATTAGTTATCTTATTAACATTTTGGTAAAAATCTTAAAGGAGGTGATAATTAATCAATATATTAAACAGGTAGTTTACTATTGAGCAATCAGCTATTTTGTCAAAACTATGGTTTTCCAGAGAGGTAAACAATACTGGTGATAGCATTGATTATGCGGAAAATTGGTATCTAAAAACAAAAAGCCTGATATCTGCATAATTAACAGACAATAGATACGTCTAGTGATGCGTGCAGTCACATAAGTTGAAAATAATAACTTAGTAAACTAATTGTAAAGGAAAGCCAAGTAAAGTATGCATAGTAATCATGTTTCTGTCTAGGTTTTTGATCTTCTGAAAGAGTTCCATTGACACTGAGATATCAATTTATGAAAACTCACTCCAAACTGTTACTCACTCCAAAAACATTAATTTAGACTTTTCTTTTATCAGCAACTAGAGATCGGCAGATGAATATTCAAGTTTGATTCACATTTGGTAAAAAACATCAATAAGATGACAATTACTCAGCTTATCTAACAGGCCTTTTGCTATTAAGCTAATACATTTCAAAACCATTATTTTCCCAGGACAAGAGACAGTAATCTCAAAAACTCAATCAATGAGACATAAAATTCTTTACTAAAGGACTGGCACACTCTACCAATCCTTTAGAGAATTATTTAAAAGCTTTCCATGGAATTCAATAGGACTCAATAGGCAATAATGGTGGTAGCTTTGACTGGGTTGAAAGAAGTATTTGTTAATGATAAGGCCTTATATTTGCATCCATGCCTGACGATCGATATATTTGGCAAGGCATACAGGTGCATGAACATTAAAACCTGGAAACTCATTATATGAAAAACCAAACATGATATGCCTGGTAAGCATGTTCCTATCTTGGTTTTCGTATTTCAATCTAGAGTTGCATTGACACAGACATAACAACTTATGAAAACGAGACGAGCAAGGCTTATATTTATTGATAGAATACAATATGACCCTGACTCTATCCAATTATTACCAATGAAAACTTTTGAAGAAGTTGATGAATAATTCATTACTTCATTCAGAGAACAAAACACATTCGGAAAGTGAATAAATAATAGATGAGGGAAGATAAAACCGAATTAAGATGATCAGCATATAGATTAGTTGCAGGGAATTTTTGAGTATGATCAAGTCTTACAGAAACTTTTGCAATTAACACCAAGTGATGAAGGGTGCTGCATGGGTATTTTCAAAATTACGGCAAAGTTGCATAGTAAACACTTTATGATATTGTCACCAAAGGATAAGACTTCATGTGCAGACCATCCTATGATCAAGATATGATGAACTATGAATGCTGTTTTTTGATAACAATATTATATATTTAGTAACCTAAAACTCTGAATCTGTTCTATTAAGAAATGGTATATAAACCTAATAAAATCAAATAAAATATTTCATCATCGAGAAGGCTGATGTTTCCACTGGTGGCTAGGGTTTCCTCAAGGAGGAAATCATAAAGAAACAAAAACCTAAAGATGAGCTATAAATCTATAAGACCTCTAGCGTAAGGACTCTATCTACTTCGATAAGGACTTTATCAATTTTGAAATTTATCTATCTTCATTAATATAAAAAAGGGGGTAATTAACTACCTCATTGCTGCAAAAATCAATGATTCTCATATGGAATAAATGCTTTGTGATTCTTGTCTAGCATTTAGCACAACTGATGAATAATGTACTATCATCAATGTATCTAACTAAAATCTGAGCCGAGGTTCGATCAAGAGGTAAACTTAATCTGCAGTTCAATCTTACCATCTCTTTCTTCGTCATGTACGTTAATAAATGTGAACTCCAAACCAGATCCTTTCTGAATTTGCTCATCCCCAGGATCTCTGAGCTTAGTTATCAAAGATGTCTTTCCACATCCATCATCACCTTTAAGGAACAAAAAACAATTTATTTGATTTTGCCTAACATACTTTACAAATAGACCCCAAACAGAATATAATCGATACACATATTTCATTGATGGTACCAAAACAGATCAACAATCATGGGAAAAAATGTTAAAATAAACTAATGTGAGAAGCTGATTGTATCTAAACACCAAGTGGAGAGAAAAGTAACAACAGGGGCACAGGGATACCAGGAACATTCCTGTTGGCCCCTCAGCTTTGCTTATATTTGGGCCCTTCAATCTATCAAGATAATTTGTGAGCAGAGGCGGCGCGCAGTGGTATTAACGTTATTAGTCTAATACCATTTTTTTCCAGAGCAAAAGTTTAATTTCCAGAAGTTTTCTATTTTGTCTGTCCCCAAAAAGAAATTTGTGATTCTTAGAAGTTCCCATTTCAGCGTGATTCATGTTCTGAGAAATAGCCTGTGAATAATATTTGCACGTTATTAGCTTTCGAAAAGTAATAACGAAACGTTCATGGTAGATTGTATCTTTACTCTCCGCGTATAGGTATTTGAATGATTTGAGATGAATGGGGCGGTTGTCATTGATAGAAGAGAGCACCAACAGAACGTTAAAAAAGCATGTTACTTGGTATTCGATAAAAAAAAACTCACTTACGCACAGTCTTTGCCTGAAGATGGCAGACGGTGTCCTTAAAGTCACTTTAAAAAACAGGTCAATTGACTCTATATATGAATTATTCCCCTGGATATGTAGAAACGAAGAAAAGAAAACTCTTAACTGTTAGTTTGGTAGTTGGTGATCTGTCCACCGAAGTGAAAATATTTTAAGATTCATTTTTAGTTTCTTATGCTCGAGTAATTGAAGGAATCACTGTTGTGACAGTCCCGCCGTACGTTATTAGAATCGCGATTCTAATAACGTGGCTTTAGGCTAGAAATAAATGGCTCTCAGCGGTCTCCAATCTTTTTCACCTGTGAAGGCACCTCCACGGCAACAGCCCTTTTTCTCAAACACTGAACGCACAGTACAGTATCTTCAGCAGTACGAAATCATTTGAACTATGAGGTAATTTTCCATCCCTGATTTATTGAGTTGAGTAACAGGGGCAACAGGCAAACGAGAAATAATATTGGATGAAATGGTATAAGCTACATGCTGGTTAGATTCTCAAATATAATTGTTTATGGCCTTGTCAATGCTACTAATCACAAATATGGACTATACCATTTTTGCCACGCCTTTTTAGGGTGTGGTCTTCTTTAAATATCTAAAGAAGACCACACCCAAAAAAGGCGTGGTAAAATGGTAATAACACTTTTAAGATGCTGCGCACCGCCCCTGTTTGTGAGAATGAAAATGGTCCGAGTAGGACTCAAACCTACGACCTCTAGATTTGTACTCTAGAGTGCTACCGCTGTGCCACCGGAGCCACAAGAAACCCAGGCCATTTCATTCACGCAAATTGCCCCACCACTCACGGAATGCAGAGACAAACCTATCTGACTCTTTAATACTTCACTGGACCTGCCGAAGGGCAATGACTTTCTCAAAACAGGAGGACCATCGCAGTCAAACCACTGAATAGAGTTGCAGGATTTTTCAAAATCCTGCTTCTCCTCAAACCCTTCTATCTCTACGGCACCAGGCCCTACATATAATCTTTCCTAGGCCCTCTTTTACTCCTAGCACATCCCTGAGGAACAAAACTTTATGAAAAGGATCAGATCAGAAGAAATTCAAGTGAATAACTGATGCTCTATTTACAATGCTAAGATTGAAGTTAATTCCAAAAAGACCTTATTCCCTGAATAGAACTTATGCCAATTATGGTTGTGAGAAATGCACTTTCTCTACAAACATAAATTAAAAAGAACAGTAAGGCTGGATGGCAGATTAATCACATGAAATACTTTCTGATATGATAACTGAATCACATTGAATTTTCCGGCCCTTGCCAACTATTGAATACAACCGACACTGTAATGGATTGATGCTAATCTAGTGCAAAAACTGCTTGACAGAAGGGGTGTGGCACAAACAATATTCTGCAAAGGCTATGGCACCCAAATTTTTTTAGAAACTTTAGAACCTAAGGACCTCAAATTTTTATTTTACTTTATGTGTTGTCTATGTGAGTTAATACTTTGCTTGAACGAGTTTAAGAGTAAAATTGTAAGTGTCATTGATGTCAGCAACCAGATGACCTTGTGTGTTATGCCATCATGAATGTCACATAACCTAAGGACCTGCCTCTATCCTATCACTGGGGTCCATGCCGCTTTGCAGCTGTGCCTGGCATGGCAATATAAAATGTCCCCTTTTTAATAATTTCTTTCGAATTTTCATGCCGGATCTGCCCCTTGAGATGGTTTATGTAACAAGAAAATCTAGCATTGATACGTCCTTCACAAGCTTCTTAAAAAAGGACTGCCAGCCATCCTGCTCATGTCTAAGGGGCGTGGCAATGTGAAATGTTTCCTTTTTCATATTACTCTTCCTGTACTTTCTGACTTGATTCCCCCTTATTGATGTTGTATGCAAATGAGCAATCAAGCACAAAAAGTAAATTTTTTCATATCTTTTATAAGTCCACATTAACTTTTCCAAGCTTCCTGTAGCTTCAGAAAGTATTCTACGCAAATATCATTTTGGCACAAATAATTTCAGAATATAATGCTGAATATTTTATTGACCGATTTCAAGAACATTTTCTAGTAGTTGTCAAGAAAGTTCAGCCCCACCCATAAATATCCCTCTGAACCTTGAAATTCAATTTGCGTTGGTGAACCGTATTGGGAAATGGAAAAATTCAATAATTTTTGCAGTTGAACCAAAATGAATGAAGTCTTATGCGTGGCCTACATCACTTGGTTGTCCTAGACAGCAATGTCAAAGTGATGGAATGATTAAAATAACAATGAATGTAAACTAGCTGCAAAAAAGATAAAACCAGAATTATTGCTCTTAACTTCCAGATCAAACAGAGTAATTCTACACAAGTAACAAAATATTTGTTGAATAAACATAATATCAAATGGATGAACAAGACTTAGGGCAACAAAAATAATCCTCGAACAATAAATAATAAAGCTGCCAATATACAATACAATAAATTCAATTTATTTAGGCCCGCGGGATGATCAAAATTCTGCCAGCTACGTACGGCTAGCAAAAAAGACAATACTCGATGATAGAGAAAGCTCAAAGAGAAAAATAAGTCACAAAAAGAAACAAAAATAATGAAACACGACGTTAGATGTCTAAACTATATCCTCGACAACAGATAAAAAACGTTTCTAACTCACCCAACACCAAAATGCGTTTGTTCTGGGGAAGCTTTCGAGTTGCTTGAGACGAAACTTCGCTCAGTATTTGAGTCCTTTAGAAACAAAAACTTAGTGTTACAAGAGTGAAACCGATCAATTCATTATTGGAAACTACAATTGCATGGGAAGACACGAAATGAAAGCACAAACTCACCAAATATTTTGCTTGGTCTCCTTCTTCGCTGTAAGGCTGCTCCCATCCACATTATCCGCCATTTTGATTGGGATCGGATTGGTATTTGGAAGAGCGGGTTTTACTTAATGTAACATGCAGTGCGATATGGTAATTATTGTAGCTGGCCGGTTGCGTCACCAGTTTCCTATACTTCTCACAGTTGAAATTATAATCGAAGAAACTTTCCAAACTAGGGACGAGTGTGGCCTCCGGGTTATCAAATAGTGGAATATGGCTCAAGACACACGAAGAGTGCTGCAGAGCAACCAACAACAAGCAAATCATAACAGACTGTAGAGCAAGGGGCGATGGGAGGGGGTGCAGCCCCCTAATTATTCTGTTATCTGCATTATCATCACTTAGATAGATAGATAGATAGATACATAGATAGATAGGTAGAGCCCCCTAGCTTTACACTACTGCATTATAAGAAAGTGATCATAAGATCTAATGTGCCCTCCCAGTCAGTGGTTGTTTTATAGACTGCGGGGCCCAGGGGCTAAACGCCTGGATTTGAGCGAATTTGACGTTCCCCGCACTGTATTTAGCATTTTTCCTAATTCACGGGGCCCATTTCGCCCTACATAAAGCACTTGCCCCCACCCGAAACCGCAACTGCTCCAAGTTATCAGCACATATGTTGTGTAGCCACTTTTGACCTTGGGAATTTGATAAAGTTGCTAAAGATTTTGCGTCAGTGGTGGCGCCAGAGGGGGGGCAGGGGGGGCTACAGCCCCCCCGTCGGAGGAGGCTAGCCCCTCCGTCGGAAGATAAATTATGCTTGAATTTTTTTTGTCGGAGCGAATTTTTTAAGTAAGCAAGGGGGGCAAACGTACCCTTAGTAATATGTCAAAAAACGAAGTAAAAAACACGATTACACCATTTTGATAGCATTTTTAGCCAATCGAACGGGTGTAGCCACCAAAATTTTCCCGGGGGAGTACCCCCGGACCCCCCAATTTTTCGGCTCGCAACGCTCGCCTTCGGTCTCCAGTGCCCTTACAATTCCTTGTCGCCCCCTAGCCCTATCGTTCTTTAAAAAAATTAGCCCCTCCGTCGGAAGTGCTAGCCCCTTTGTCGGAGGAAACCTAGCGCCACCACTGTTTTGCGTCTTTGGCATATACGGTATATTTAGATCACCACTTTCTACAAGCAGATCGATACAGCTGCTTATCTTCTACTGATAAAAACAAATTAATGCAGAACAACTTACATGCTCTTTTTGTATCGAAGAAAACGAAGTAAAACATCTGGCTTTGAATGCGAAAGCATATGATGCAAACGCACAGAGGACTACTTTCGTCCAGAAATACGCAACGAGATCAGCGTAAGCACTTTCGTAAAATACAGTATTAATCTAATTTAAGGAGAGCACTACTTACGTCATTTCTTCTTCGTTCCTAAATAATTCTTAAAACTCTTTTCATAAGTTTGAAATACTCTGTCTTCTTATCCAAAGGGGCGAATCACTAACGTCCAAGACCCTATCAACCTTGCCAGCACAAAAAACTGACCCTTTCACTTTTAGAGGTAGTATGTTCTGAGCATAGGCTCTAAAAACTATCCCCAATTCTGGGTTAGAAAAGACGTATGTAGTTAGTTTATTTAGAATAGAAACAAGAAAGAAGATATGCTCTCTGTAATTCAAAGTAACATGCTTTCGCAATTGTCAGACAGACTATAATGAATTACATCCCGATTCACTAAAATTTGTTCTTAAGCGGTTGTTCTATATCGCTCTGTACCTTCGTACATCGAGCACTTCGATGTGGTTTTGAACAACGCAATTGCTATACATTTAGTTAGTTGATTTGAAGTGATTTTCACCAATCATTAATTCATTATCTACATCATGACTTACCAAATTTAAATTGTATTTTAGATTTTTTCAAAAATATTTCCCATTTTTTTGGGATCTAAAGTAAGTTCAGTATCGACTACTTCAGAGAGTTAGCTTCCAACAAAGTAAATCCAAAAAGCACACCAGAATCGCTTGGAACACCCAAGATGGATAGTTGATTTTGAATTAAAAAATATAAAGATCTAGGCAATTACAAAAATTGTATCCACCTCCTTCCCCTAAAACGAATGTTGATTTCTGTAGCTGGAAGGTATCTTTGGGGTTTGCCACCAACTTTTTCCATCCAAAACAACCCTACTAACTGCAAATAAACATTGTTTTAGAAGAGGACATTGTTGCATCGTGTTTAAAAATCAATCAAGTGTTCCAAAACTTTTGGTGTCGATATTAGCAGTTGGAAGAATTACCGATACTGAGCTTTTTTGATGATGACACGAGAAATCCGATTCAAAGACGAAAGAAGAAGAGCCTAGTAATAATCGTTAATGCTACGAATGAAAATTCTACACCCACAAATTTTGTTGTTTCTTTAAATTGTAGTTTAGCCTTTTTTGCGTAACTTTCTTCTTTGATTTCTATTCATGTACATTTAGATTTAACAGTTATTTTGCTGCTATACGCTGTAGTAGGTAGTGTTTTAAAGCATTAAAAAATAAATGATAGGATTTAACAGAGTGTGTTAAATCTAAATGAGCATGTTTTCAGCAATACGCTGGTTAATACTGTTGTTCATATTGAAATAACAGTCCAGTGTTTTTTAGCGTTTTAAATTGTAGTTTAGCCTTTTTCATGTGCCTTTCTTCTTTTGATTTCTTTTTAGGATTGTTTAAATTCAACAGTTATTTTGCTGCTATAACCTGTAATGGGTAGTGTTTTAAAGCAATAAAAAGAATCTCTTATAAAGCATCTTTGGCATTTTTTCAAGATCTTAACAACAGAAGATGATTTTCATAAAGAAGTTTAACACCATTAGGTACATTGACCAAGAAACGTTTCGAAAAAGTAAATATAGCGTTAAATCTAGTTTTTCTTTTTTTCAACAAGACTAGTTACTATGGCTTGATGACAAAATTGTTTACAATGCCTGCAAACAAGCCCTAAATGTTCTCTGAATACACCACTAACCACGTATTTGGAGGACTGGGTCGAGTTCTGGGGTGCAATCTAGTTTTTAACATTTCTCAGCCAATATTGACTATTTTCATAGATATAGGAGGCCGAACCATGTTTGCAAACAACTATTGAAGGACCTGGTTGTACGAGAAACGAAGCTAATGTGACTTTCATCCTAGAAACAAATAAAAAACATTAAAGTACTGATAAAAAGTGGCAAATTGCAATAATTTGGTTAAATCTGAGTAAAAATGTGATATCTGATAGTTGATTGCACAAAAAAGTGAAATAATGTTTCATCTTTGGTTGTAAACTGCAAAAAAGAGCTAATTACACCCCAGAACTCGAACCAGTCCCCCAAATACGCGATTAGTCGAAGTGGTGAATGGAATTCTACTGAGAGGCTAAACTGGTATCCCTGTCATTCGTCGATAGGTTGCTGTCAGCTTGCATTCAACCACGTTGAGCCTCGAACTCCGACCACCCTGCATGTTCACATATTCACAAACTTACGGTCCTCAGATGAAAGAGAAGACAATGAGAATCTTTGCGTGTCTGGGAGGCCTAGAAAATTATGCGAATCAAATATCAGGCAAAATCTGAAGTATCATCTCATGCAGAGGTGGATCAAAATAAACCGAAGAGGTGAATATCGATGGTCAGCAAGGATAAATTAGGAACTGGGATTTGCCTTTTTATTGACTGGGAAGATCGGATTGGACTTCTATAGACTGGGATTTGGGAATGAAAAAATCCATTGGGATTGGGATTGTTAAACACATCAATATTGGGAATTTCTCCTCATTGGGATTTCTGATTATTTCAGTGCTTGCAATTGGAATCAGAGCCCCTTCTTCAGGACCCTCAATAATTGGTATGATGCACAAATAACCAATAATTGCTAGCTGTTCAATGAGATTACCAATAGGTACCGTTAGAGTCCTACTAGGAATAAGTTTTGCATCTTTGGCAGAGCAACGTCGATATTCCATTGGGGAATTCTGGAATCTATCTGCATTAAAACTATTGACCCCAATTGTGTAGATAAGACAAGTTCAGTGTTCAATTGGGACTTTTAGATATTAGTAGCCTTATGAGACCAATGGTAAAAATCAGTTGTTACTATATCATACCAATACCTCAGGTTCCATTTTCTTTCTCTTTCTGACATACTACCCTAATAAGTATCACGCAATAATTGGTATGATGTATCACGCAATATAGTAATTTATGATGTTTTGCTACATTCCCGATTTTTCACGCTATGCAAAAGTCGCAGCGTCTGTAGTTTACCCTGAGCTAACCAAAGATGAAGGCATATTCCTCCCCCAAGTACTTGTCATTCTTTAAAAAGACACATTCCAGAAGAAAAGGGATAGCCCCCTATATTACATACCAACCCTTCTAGGTTTGATATTCAATTCGAGAAGTCTATCTTGACGAATCAAGTCCTCGATCTTTTCCTTTAATTCATGCTAGATCGATACCATAAGAATTACAATCCATGTATGGTAGGAAAATTCCATAATGATAAACTTATGACAGTATATTATATAATATTCTTTTTTATTCAGTTGCCTAGATGCCCGTTATCATGGGAGTATGGTAACAGGATGAATATTATGCATGACTTAAAAAAAGAAAGAAGAACAAAAAGGTATTTAATAAATCACCTTCTAATTGATGAAGTTTTGATACTTTGCTTTTTAAATTATTTCTCGTCTTTTCTATTTCACCAGTGAGATTTGCTTGATCTGAAAAACAACGACAGAAGAATACTCTCAAGTTTGAAATTAACTGATCCACTGGATTCACTGATCTCAAAAAAGACTGGATCGAACATCTGTCGTTCTGAAATGAAGTCATTCGCGGCCATATTGGTAGGTCCAATTCATACATTGAGATTCCACGAGGGACTGCTTTTTTCGTTGATGATAGTTGGAATGTTGTGAATGCTCAGCACGAGACTGAATAATTGTGCAGCTATTTTTAGCAAAGAATCAAGTCAACATAATTTTTTTGGCAGCCATAGAGGGAGGCCAAAAGCAAGCCCAAGCAATTGGCTTCAACGTATAAATCCAGAAACAATAGAATGCTCGATCCAGTCTTTATTTTGAGATCAGTGCCTGGATTATTGATTTTTTGAAAGATATCCTCCAAGCCGATATTTAATAAAGACCTTCCGTTTCTAATTTTGAGGCACATTGAGCTGCAAAGATATTATGCTGCAGTTTGTAGATGTTGACGCAGGAAGAAGAGCATTGTGCTGTGAGGAGGAGCAATATTCTTCAAGTGCGAAAGCTTTTTGTGGTATACTTCCCTACCTATGGCAGGGTGAAATCACCCACCACTTTTAGCATAATGTCCAACCACTAAGCAATATATCTCACTACTCGGCAGCATAATTTCCCAACTCTGAAGCAGACTGCCTTATCTCAAGCGCTAGGATCCACCATAATTGGTACATCTGTGATGCACGGTCACAGTTAAAAAAAAATGTAACAAAATGCTTCCTAACCAATCCATTACATCAACTGTGGTGTGTGCCAAAAGACATCAGCATATTTCAGTGACGATAAATTGAGGGGAACCAGGTTAAAAGAATATGGGCGATATACGCGTTACTTACCCCAACTCATTTTACCTTCGGTGAGCAAATATGTCGAATTAGTTTTAGGTGCGAGCAGAACACAGGGAGAAGAGAGAGACAAAGAAAAGCGAGACATGTGTCGTCTACTTCTATACCAGTGAACAACTAAACTGATTTCACAATACTAAATTAACAGGTTATGTACAATACGAAAACGAATCGATATAGGATATTGCCGAAAGAAATGGTTAGCAGAAAAATAAGGGATATCAAATAACGATCATGTTTGAAATCTGAAGGTGAGTTAATGCGAGTAGGGGGTAAAGGGCTGAATATGATATTGAAAGATTTGGCAAGACAAGGCGTTCTGTGATGTCGTGCGAGAAAATTTTAGCGATATTGAGCGGGAGACGTATCACACAAATCAACGTACCGCTCATGTCGATTATGTACGCCACATGTCTAATTGGGGAAAATCACGAAAAAAAGTGCAAATTAATAGTTTACAGCTCACATATGTATACTAGGGCTAAAACACATCTGTTTCGGCTATCATCGAGATTCAAAAAGTGCAAGTTCGACTTACTTATTTTCAAGAAAAGTATTTTTTCGGACCATGAATTTTCAGTATGTTATTGAAGTATTATTCATTAGCTCATTTATCGGGCTGGTTGAGGCCATCACTAATTAGTTTGGACTTCATCATTTTCACGAAATTGGTTTTATCTAGTTCCTTGAAACAGTATTTCTCCACCTTTCAGATCTGTCTGTAGTTGATGTCTAGACACGCTGCACATCTTCCTCACTTGCATGGCAAAATGTTAACTGTAGGCGATCTTTGATGTACTCGGCAGCTTTGTTATTCCTGTACAGCAAAATAAACGCATTGTTGATCCCATTGAGTGCCAGAGGCCAGAAAGACAGGAAATACAAGTACCTCACAGTCTGCGGAGCCTCTTCTTTCAGTACAAGGGCATACCAACCTGTAGTAAAGTCTGTTATCAGAAAGGGAATACTACAAACTGCGAAGGAGGCCAATATGAAATACATTGTTTTTGTAAGCTCGTTGAAATACATTGGCTGATTGGTTGGTATTGGTGTAGTTGCAGCTGTTGTTGCTGTTGTCGAGTCTCGTTGAGATACAGGCAAGTTTTCTTTTAACATGGCTGTGTTGGCAACGTGCACTTTAACGCTTCGATATAATCGAATATAGCAGACATAAACACTGACAACGATGAAAATATTGAATATCATCATTATAATTTTCGGGGTGATGTTGGTTGTTGTATCGAAGAAATTTGTGGAGACGATTCCATGAAGAATAGAAACGAACATCACCAGCGAAGAAGTGAATATCATGCCTTCTTTAGATACAAGTTTCGCCGTGAGCCAACTCTCTGATAATCTCGGGCGCGCTTTCAAGTATCTTTGCAATGCAATGACAGCCATCGTGTAGGCCGAGAAATGACTGTTGGTTTGCACAACGACCATTGTGAGCTGCTCATACCAGCAAACTCTCTCATACCCAAACGTTGTAAAGAGAACACAATACATAGGTATCGTAACGGAGCCCGTGAAGCAATCCGACAGGCACATAGCTATAATGTACCAGTTACATATCGAGTTTAATTGTTTTGTTTTGTAGAATGCAATAATGACTGCTGCATTGCATATTATTTTTATTGGTATCAGCAAGGCAGCGGACGCCGCGATTGATATGGTTTGAGCACTTGTTAGCCGTGTTCTCCCGGCAAATGCGTTGTAGCAGTTGTTTGAAAGATTCATGATTGATATCTGTGTGAATACCAATTTTTTCCAGAAATGTGTATGATCTCTCCGATGAAATATGAATAATCAGCCTTGACCACTCTCCCTGCGTTCGGTGTTGTCGTTGAAGACGTCTCCCGTGTTCAACACAAAGCGAATCAAACTGTAAGTTTATCTATTCGAAAAAAGGTTGATAAACTCCTTTATGATTCACACGTCTCCATAAAATGTTGTGAAGGCTTCTTTGGTGCTGATTTCGTAAGCCACTCCAAGCCTATATCTCTTGAGGTATATCACTCAGTATATCATCGACAATAAAAGTTGATGAATAAATTTGTATGCTTCAGTGAGGTAAATAGTTTCATGTATAACTCTTTCTAAATCTCTTGAAAACAATCACCTGTCTCCCCACTCTTAATTTGATTTACAAGGTGCCTTTGTGAAAACTAACAAAATCCAAACAATTTCGTCTCCATCCTTTTTTCAGTATTGTATTGATGAACATTTCTCGATTATCCTTTTGAAAATAAAACCCTGATCGTCGATAACTCTATCTGGATATATTGGAAACAATGAGCTGTCTCTCTAATATCGATTTCATTTACGAACTGCTTTGCCAAATTCAACCGAAGAATCAAAACCAACCTCTCTCCATCCTTTTCCTCAATGCGATGTTGATAAATTATTCTTGATTATTCTTTTTAAAATAAAATTCATTTTCGATAAATCTATATTTATATTTTGAACACAATAAACTGTCTTCACACTCCCAATTTCCTTTAAAAAGCGTCTTTGCGAAATCAAACAAAATCCAAAAAAATTCCACTCCATGTTGTTCCACAATATAATGTTAAAAAACCATTTTCACTAAATGTTATTTCATCGGAAAAGACGTTTTGTGAAAAACTTTCTCTGAATGCCTTGCTAACAATAAACCGTCTTCAAACACCCGATTTCCTTTTAAAAAAGTGAATTTGCGAAATCTAACAAAATTCAGATTAAACTCTCTATTTTGTTCCACAATATGATATTAACAAAAGATCCATAATAATTAATATTTCATGACGAAAAACGTTTTGCAGATAGCTTCTCTCAGTGTCTTGCAAATAATAAACTGTCTTCAATCTCCTGATTTCCTTTACAAAGTGTCTTTGCGAAATCTAACAAAATCCAAATCAATTTCTCGCCAGCTTTTTCCTGAATATGGCCTTAATAAACTATTTCTCGATAAATATTCATTTGTGGAAAAACATTTTGTTCATAACTTTGTATTTATATCTTGGACACGATCAATTGCTTCACTTCTTTCGATTTCGTTCACAAAGTGACTTTGTCAAATCTAACCGAAACAAAACTGACCTCTCTCCATCTCTTTCTTCAATACGACGTTGATTAACTATTCTCATTTTGTGAAGTAAAACATTCTGTGAATAACTTTCTTTGTCTTTGAAACCAAAAGCTTTCTTTCCTATTTCCTCATCTTTTTTCGCAGATTTCATAGTCGCAATGACCTCTTGAGGATGTGGGAGGTAAACGTAATAGCCTCACCATCAAATCCATCTATAAAATCAACATTGAAACTCAGACTATTATTCGATAAACTCTGTTTTCCACGAGCATGTAAATAATGCTATGTATTCAGCTCTGATGCACCTATCAACAAGCTTTGTATGTAGTTATCTGCAAAAACATCAATCTAGCTGGCTCTACATTTACTTCCAAAACGATACTATAATTCCCCTTTCACTTGTATCCATCTCTTTCTTTCTTACGGTGCTTACTTTGCAAAATAAGCCAATAATTTCCTTGATTTGTCTATCTAGTACTAGATTATCCAGAAGCTTGAATCAGAATACCAAGATTCGTTAAATTTCAATCTAAGCATTCAAGATACAGCCATTACATCATGGAATTGTAAGTTTTTCTATTCCATACTACAATTAAGGATGGGGAATCGGAAAAACTTCGTAGATTGTGTTCGACAAACTACTGCTTCTTGCTCGTGATGAAGGAATTCGGTATATTCTGAGATTTCTATGCTTTTCCAGCTTCATTCTGCTTGACTTTACTTCTGAAAATGACATTAGCAAATAGTTTCCAATTATTTCTCGATCGTTTCTGAGAGAAATCCATCATTAGGTTAAGGATTCAACTCTTGAAATATCATCAACGGCTGCATAACGTAGGCCTAAACTCATAATATCCACATGCAAATCATTTCCCCCAGTCTCACTCTGTGCTTGTCTGACGAGCTCTGTCTGAATATAACATTCAGCATTGAATGCCTTTCATCTTTAATACTCTTCACAACGAGTGTCTAATTGGGAATAACATTTCTTTCTTGAAAAAGTAATTAAATCTAAAACTTCTGTGGACTAGATTTTTTAATTACTAGTGTCTGCATTTCAATTTACAATACTTGCTATTCTACAATCAATGTTTGCACTGCTGGTTAAATAATTCACGTTTGAATGAAATAACTGAATTTTGTAATTACTGGATTCAAAATTTTAATTTTCACTGTTTGCTAGTAATGTAGTCAACCTTTGTATTCCTGACAAAGCATTTTGGGTTTGAGTTAATAGAACCTTCTTATTGCCACTCAAGGTTTAATTAACAGAACCTAAAATCAAACATTTCATGGGAAATAAGAGGAAGATCGTAAATTCGCCTTTGTTATGGACATTTTACCTAATTATTAAAAACCAAAATACATATAGTATGAACTTCTATTGAAAATTCAACTTAACTACACAAATAGACATATCTTCATTTTCTGCCTGATTTGCAAAGAAACCTGCGCATTTCTGGAGAAAACAATAACCAAAAAAATGAAAGACTAGAATAAGACAGAAACCTCCTTAAGACGGCACAAACAAAAACCTAAAACTATTGACAGAAGGTTGATTTTGTCTCGGAGTGTCCTTTCACATTTACTTCTAAAACGATAGCATAATTCACCTTCCACTTGAATGCATCTCTTTCTTTCTTACTGTTTCTACGTTGCAAAATAAACCACCACTGTCCTAGATTTGTCTATCTAATGATAGATTAACTAGAAGCTTAAATCAGAATACTGAGATTCGTTATATTTCTACCTTAACATCCACACGCGATATGAGTTACTTGCAGTCACTTCTCAAAGCCCTCTTCAATCAAGATTCTATACTGAGCACAGTCCTTTCGGGATGACATGCAAGACTTAAGACGATGCGATGCCCTACTTGCTCCAACTCATTTTACCTTCGATAAGAAAGTATCAAATCTCATATTAGTTCAGGCGCAAGCGGACAACACAAAGAACAGAGAGCCAGAGAAAAGCGAGACGTGTGTCGTCTACAGCAATACTATTGAACAACTCAACTGATTTTGATATTGAAGTACAAGTGCTGAGTATGATAAACAAGTGCTGAAAGTGATATTGAAAGATTTTGCAAGGTCAGGCGTTCGGTGATGTCGTGAGAGGAAATTTCATATCCAGCCCCTTGAGACAGCAACCTTTCACATCTGTCTGTAAGTATGTCTATACGCGCTTCACATCTCCCTCGTTTGCTTGGCAAAAAGTTGCCCTTAGACGATCTTTAATATACTTGGCAGCTTTCTTATTCCTGTACAGCAGAATCATCGCATTATTGATCCCATTGAGTGCGAGAGGCCAGAAAGACAGGAAATACAAATACCTCACTGTCTGCGGAGCCTCTACTTGCAACACAAGGGCATACCAACCTGTAGTTAAGTCTGTAATCATAAATGGAATACCGCAAACTGCGCAGGAGGCCAATATGAAATACATTGTCTTTGTAACCTCGTTGAAATACATTGGCTGATTAGTTGCTGTTGTTGTTGCTGTTGTCGAGCCTCGTTGAGATACCGGCAAGTTTTCCTTTAACATGGCTGTGTTGGCAACGTGCACTTTGACGCTTCGATATAATCGAATATAGCAGACATAAACACTGACAACGATGAAAATATTGAATATCATCATTATGATTTTTGGAGTGATGTTGGTTGTTGTATCGAAGAAATTTGTGGAGACGATTCCATGAAGAATAGAAACGAACATCACCAGCGAAGAAGTGAATATCATGCCTTCTTTAGATACAAGTTTCCCCGTCAGCCAACTCTCTGAAAATCTCGGGCGCGCTTTCAAGTATCTTTGCAATGCAATGACAGCCATCGTGTAGGCCGAGAAATGACTGTTGGTTTGCACAACGACCATTGTGAGTTGCTCATACCAGCAAACTCTCTCATACCCAAACGTTGTAAAGAGAACACAATACATAGGTATCGTAACGGAGCCCGTGAAGCAATCCGACAGGCACATAGCTGCAATGTACCAGTTGAATATCGAGTTCAATTGCTTTGTTTTGTAGAACGCAATAATGACTGCTGCATTGCATATTATTTGTATTGGTATCAGCAAGGCAGCGGACGCTGCTATTGATATGTTTTGAGCAGGTGTTAGAAGCGTTCGCCCAGCAAACTCGTTGTAGCAGTTGTTTGAGAGATTCATGGTTGAATAGCTGTGTGAATACCAATTAGTTCAGGAAGGTGTCTGATTCTTCTGTTGAAATATTGATCGGTTTTGATCACTATACGTTTGTAAAAAAAGCCTTCTTTGATGGTCTATTCATATTTAACACAAAGCGAATTTCCCTTGAAGCTTACTAATTCGAGTCAAGTTTAATAAGCCATCTAAATCATAACCTACGTTATGATCCATTTTCTCCTCTTTAGGTTGATTTTGTACCGACTCGAAGCGTCTCTCACTTGAGGTAGAAGCTGCTAGACATTAACTTTTTTCACAGTGCAATTGGTTTATTCATTCGAAATAGAGTCGACCAGGCATCTTGATAACACCCTTCTTCTTTATAACTCACATTTGTCTGCGTTATTTTGTAAGTCATAAATGGCTGCTTTTGAAGTTTCACCAGTGGAGAGATTCTCGTTCAAGCCAAGAGTCTGGATTTGCAAACAGTGCAAGCATCTGTCATTAAAGATCTGCGAATATTGGAAGACTTTATGGATCTTGTTCAACAAGAGAGTACTTCTTGCTCGTGATGATAATGTTATTCAGTATAGCTGAGATTATTTCATTTTTCCTACCTTTATTTTCCATCTTTATTTTCCATAATTTCGAATCTTTTTACAGGGAGATCCACTTGTCATTCAAAAACAGTTACTGTTGAAAGATCATCAATGTTGAGTGATTATCATAATCACCAACGTAAGACTAGACTTACAAATCATTACACTCCAAAGTCCATCTGGTCCTGTTTGACGAATTCTGTCTGAATATGATATTCAACATTGAATGCCTTCTATCTTTAACACTTTTCACAACAAGAGTCTGATTGGGAAGAGCATTTCTTTCTAGAAAAAGTCATGAAATCTAAAACCTCGGTGCTCTACATAATTTTTTAATTACTAGTTTCTACATTTGATTTCACAATCCTTGCTTTCTTTAATAAATATTTGCACTGCTGGGAAAATATCTGCAGTTTGAATAAAATAGTTATTAGCTAGATTTCATAATTACTAGTTCGTTAATCATTTAGTCAATATTTGTATTGCTGGTGTTATTGCTGCCAGCGACCTAATTAATTAATTTCATCGAAAATTAGAGCAAAACTGTAAATCCCCCTTTACTATGGACATTCTACCTGATTATTAAAAACCAAAATAGATATAGCTTGAACTTTTATTGAAAGTCGACCTAATTCCAAAAAAGCTGTATCTTTATTTATTGCCAACTTTGAAAAGACACCTCCCTATTGTAGAAACGATCCTTAACATACAGAAGTGAAAAACAAGACAGAGGAATATCGGTAAAACAAAAAAAATAATTTGATATTTTTGTGTCCTTGGTCACTTACCATACTTTTAAGTATAGGGGGCAAGAAGAGGACAGGTTCACCAAGTATTTCTAAATTTGGTCCTAAATCATCGCATTTAATTATAAATGGTTGTTGCAAATTGGTTCAAGTTCACAGCAATGAAAATCTCTTCTGAGTGTTTTCAATATAATTGAAAATCATTTTAAATTCACTAGAAATTGTTTCTAATCATGAAAAATTGTTCAAAATGTTTCCAAATTGTCCAAATGTTTCTCAAATCATTGCTAAATTGCTGCAAATTATTGAACTTTAAAAGATAATTTATGGAAGCTCTGAAACAATTATATGCTCTTACCTTGTTGCAGAATCTTGTCTATTTTGGTATTTTCAATTTTGAAGAATGTATTTCCCATGCAAAGCCAGGACTTTTCATCTGCAAACAAATCAAATTAATTTGTAAGAATGAAAAATGTCTCAAGCAGTACTCAAGCCTTAGTGCAGAGGTTTTTTAAGTGATTAGTGAGTAACCATTGCAGCAAGGGAGGCAAAGTGTGACTTTATGATCCAAACTTGCTTAAGGGGCATGTCTACCCTATCTTCAAACCTTTCCCATGATGTGAGAGGAGATGATTTACCAGTGTTTTGAAATTCCAGACACATAGGCAAAATGAATTGTGAGGTTTGGACACATGAAGAGGAAACAACAGCATCACATTCATTTGATTGGTCTATTCAGTGGGACTTTTTTACTCAAGAAATGAACTCATCCTAAACAAAGTTGATACACCGTTTTTTGTACCACTAGTGCTTGCAAGATGATAAACCTCCATTGTAAATATATATCCCTCCCTCTGTAAATCTTAATCCACCTCTTTTAGATGATAAACTATTCCCTTTTAAGCCTGTCCATCACCTTGGAAAACATTTGATTTCCAATTCTTAAGTAAGTCAAGGGAGGTAAGCAAAGCTAGGTCTGATAGCGTGATAGCATGATGGTTTTGAGCATTAAAAGAAGGTTGGCTAAAGAAAAATATATCAAGGTTATAGCAAACAACTAACCTATTCTTACATTTTTCATTTTCTTTAACGATCTGATGGCTTCTCTGTTTCCATTTTTCTTCTTTTCTAAATCAATAATCTGAAAAGTTTAGATGCAAAATATTATTCAAACAACAATAGTAATTCAGTGAAATGTCGTCATTCTGATGCTAAATTGCTAACCCCTGAGCCCTAGAATCAATATATTCATCAATGTGAAGTTTTTTGCATAAAAATGGCCTAAATCTCTACCATTACGTCATGGCTTTGAACCCCATGCAACCATTAGAGTTGGAATGATGCTAGGCAAGGACAAAATCAATGTACCTTTGATTGACCTCCCTTTTATGGAGGTGGGCTGCAAGTTTTCTGACCCCTAGGGCAAATGACTCAGAGATTCGTTACGTATCCAGACCAGAAGGCTACAGCTGCAGTTCTCCCCCCCCCCCACTTTAGAAAGAAAGTCTAGATATATTTGTGTTGTGTGTAGAGATCACTTTTTTGTGTTATACACTCTTCTCTTTTTTAATGAACCAGTAATATTGGTTTGAAGCTGGCTGTTCTTAAACATTCCTCTATTCTGAGACTGAAATATTCTGAAATTGTCCTTACTTTTTTAGTGATTTGGAAGCATAATTACTATACGTTGTGTAAATTGTTGCATATTTCCCCTCTGGCTTCCGGAAATAGCAGTGTCCTGTCAATCTGCTTGTTTCATGATTATTTCTAAATTGTATGGTTATTTCTTAAAAATTTTATATTTCAGAGCTAAAAATGGCCAGTCTCACTTGTTCTTGACTTTTCCTTGATTCTAAGCAAATTTTGAGGCTTGTGTTCTTAAAAAATTGCTCTTACAAAAAAATGAGTTAAATCAGTCCATGCCCGGAAGTAAACAATGCATGAGCGGTATTTCGCACGTGTCTTAGAATTTGCATGTGCTGTGACAACCAAATTGTAGTTTTTGCACGTGCGATTCCAGAGGTCGTGAAAAAACAACTCTAAAGATTGCAGAGATTATTATACTTAAGTGTTTTTTAGTCTTACTTAAATATTTTGTTTCTTTTTCATTTCTGATGCTTTTGGTTCGATTCACTGTCAATCATAGTATGGAATTCACAACGCGACAAATTATAAGTCAGAGCAACACTTCCATGTTCATATTCTTGAAGAAAACGAAGGCCTTCGCACCATGGATCAAAAGCATGTTTTTTCACTCTTATATATTTCAACAGAACAATAAACCAGGTTGACAAAAGCTAAGAATTACGAAGAAAACAAAGAAGTTTATCTATGTAAATTTTACTGACTCATATCTAAACACGTTGGTCAGTGTCGCTCGTTTCGAAATCACTGTAAGATTCAATTTCATTTTCGCTTTCCGCTTCCTCATCCAATATTGGAACTTTCGCAGGTGGGTCATCAACACGACGCTTGAGAATCTCGAAGGCTTTCGCGGCAGATTTAATTATGCTTCTCTTTTCTTCGGGGAACCAGTTTGTCATTCACATTTATGGTCATTAAATCACTAATGGTGTCGTGCGATAAAGACAAACGTCGGTCTGTTAGCAGCAAAGTCAGCAAACTAAATTCCCTCTCCACCGTCGAGTTGGATCCAGACAAACATATGACCAAGTTTGCAACAATGCATAGGTTTGGATATTCCGCTCTTTTATATTGAAACACCTTCTCCCACGACTGCTTTGCATCGAGTCCTCGATAATTTGCATTGACGAACGAGCGGAATAGTTTCCATTCTTGAAAGCACTTTTTCTTTTCAAACTTTGCCGCAAACAGTGGTACACTGAAATGCTCAGCCATGGCAGTTAATTCGTCTATACCATAGTTTCTGTTAGTTGTCAAGTTTTTTGGGTCGTACCATTTCATATTCTAATGACTGGTTCATCAAAGTCAGCAAACCTCGTCTGGAGCAAGCTTTTGACATTTTTAAGGGCTTGACATTTTTCTACTGATGCTTGGCTTCTTTCACCCTTGTCATAAATCATCCCGTTGATGTCAATATCAATTTGCTGTTTGTCGGAGTTGTCCCTACGCCGATCGTCAGGTCCAACAAACGAACGTTGAATGGTCAGATCATCTGTAACTCTAAATGCTGCCAGATGGCTTGTCAGGAGCTCTTCGTCAGTGCCAGCCACCTCCATTTCTTCGTTAATATTAATAATAGTTTCAGTGAGCGTTGGTTTCAGTTGACTGATTAGCAAACCTTAGCCTTTGAAAACTTTGGAAATGTGTGTTACTAGCTCTAGCACATCAACGTAAGTGCAAACATGACACACAAATTGCTATGAATTCAATTTCTTCGAAAACCCATTCACCTTTGCTTTAACTGTTGTTACTGTCTTCTTATCTGATGACGTTTTCAAGTACCATAACAATAGCAGGCGACATATGCAAGAGGTTCGCATAGGCCTTGCGTCTATGCCCAACAAACGAAGCTAAAGTACTCAACTTTATTTCCTTTCTTGTTTGACAAGGTCGTTGACATCTTTCAATTCTTCTCCTTTGATCTTATCTCTTTGCAAACGCAACGCAGCTAATGAAATTCCAGTCAGGCAGAGATAAAAGTGTCACGACGCTGTGATTACAAATAAAGAGCGCCGCTTTCGTCACTTACTTTGCATTAGCTTCCTGGCTATTTGTTGCGCGTGACTCAAAAACAAGGCTGTTGCAAGGGAATTGTGGAGAAAATTTGTTATACACTTATAAAAATTCTAATGGGAAACGATAATTATATTGAAAAATGTTTAGCATGTGCGATGGGCAGGTAAAAGTATCATTGGCAAGTGCAATGTTTTGCTCGTGTAAACTATTTTGCATGTGTGTGGGCACGTGCATGTGCGATCGCACGTGTCTCCAGGCATGGACTGGTTAAATCCAAGAGTGTTATCCAAGAGTGAATGCAGAAAACATGGTAAATGGAAAACAATAGGTCTATAGTCGTAAGACAATTGGCGTGGCATAGCAAACCAAATTTTCCACCCTGGGCTGGGTATACAAGGTGTATTGTCATGCTGGTGTATTGTCATGCCTTTCTCTATGATTATAAATCATCATAATAATAATTTTTTTGCACAGGCTTGGAGGTTGTTTATTAGTATATATGAACATAATATTCAACATTGAGTGATATCTCTCACACAACACCAGGTTGCCTACGCCATAATTAGGCCCAACACAGCTTTGGCTTGCTCCTCATCTATCCATCAACTCATTTTTCCATATTTTTTCCATGTTTTTTCATAACAACACAGCAGTTTAAACAGATTTTCCTAAAAAATATTTGTCTCAAGATGCCATGATAAAAAATTGCCACTGAAACCACAGATTTTGATTAGCAACGTTGCAGTGGTTGTCAAATAAACTAAGTTGTTGACAGGGACACAGGGTAGCAATGTAAGTATACTACAATAATAATTCTGAATGCAACTTGCAGGAAGGTCAAGAGCCGTGCACCAAAGTTTACAGTCAAACAATGACCATATATGTTATCTTTAATTCCATGTTATTTTTCTTTGTAAAAGAAAATCTATCTTTGCTTTCCTTTTTTATGCCCAGTTAACCTTTGATGAATCATCGTAAAACGTGATTTCAGGCATAAAATGGATCACAACAGAATTTTGAAAATTTATGAACGCCCACAGAACGACAAACATGCAAAAAGGCGCAAAAAATAATTTCTAAGTCAAGCTCCTCCGCAACAATTAGACCTCGCAACTTGGGAATATCGTAGTAAAGTACGCTGCTATGATCGTAGTATACTACGTTTAGACCTGACTACTAGGCCATTTTTTCGTTCAATCGTCCTACAAAGGTCTCAGTTTATAGGGTAAACCGGGGTAATTTGGGACAAAAGCTGCATTTTTCATTAATTATTCCTTACTGTTGACAGATTTTTAAACTAGTTTGCTGTTTTATGTACATTCAAGGGTTACAGTTTTTATAACTAAAATATTTTTTGTTTTCCCTTGTTTTGCTTACCTATTTTGACGTTGAACGATACTGTCCCAAATTACCCCACCTGGGACAGTATCTATTTCATTTTAAAATACCAAGATATTGGTAAAACTAGCATAGAAAGAAAGATTCTGATACACAGATACCAATTATCCTTTCAGGTCAATACTATGGCAACAATGTAAGTCATATTTTTGAAATTTACTTAGGCCCTTCAAAATCTCAGTTTTCAATCTACCTTGAAAACTTATTTCCTCTCCAAAAATACATGATAACTGATTAACAAATAACTAACTAAAATATTTACACAAATAAATGCATTAACAATTGATTTCTATTATTATAGCAAAATTTACTTGATTTAAAGTGGGGGTGTCGTGATTTTTTTAAATTTGATATATGAAAGAGAAAGTAATTCTAAGACTACTGCAAAAAACCCGAAAACGATATTTCATTTCGTTCTCAAGATATTTGGAAAATAGTGTGCCAATTTGGAGGCTAAAAAACCACGTGACACGAAACGCTTCGTTTTTCTCCACTTTGTCCCTGTGACGTCAGTTGTTGTGTTTACAGTTTGAAAACATGGACGAACAGTATGGAGGAGGAAGCACGTCCGTCACTTCAGACGATTTAAACATCACTTGTTGGTCGTAAACATTCCGAAAAAGTGATTTAAAAGAAAGATGAGTACTTCCTGAAGCTATACAATATCAATTTGAGCCTTATCGAAGTAATGCAAAGAGAGAAAACGATTTTCTGGACCGAGAAAGAAACGAAATTGAAGAAGGGCTAAAATTGTCAAATGAAAATGCGAGCGATGAAGCCTCTAATCGTTAAATATCTCGTGACTGAAAGGTTCAGGGCTCAAAAAAGGCAATTACGAGTATGAGATTAATTTTTGAATTAATTCTAATCAATTAATTGACTTTCGTGGAAAGGAATACAAACTGTTTTATTTCTGGTTCTATGAAAAAGGCACTTCCGCCTTCGCATATACGCCATCCGGGCGGCCTAAACAAAACATACTCTAGTCCAGTTGGTCATGCTTGGCAGTCATACCATCAAGGCAAAATAAAGCCTCAAGGATGCTTATTTGAATTTAACGATTCTGAAAATTGATTTGCCTTGTGTCATGAAAAATCTCTCAGACATTCTTCTACTTATCTGGTAACAACTAATGCAATAAGGATATTATCAGCTGTGTTTACCTGAATTTAGTCAACTTCAAAACCCCAATTTTTCGGATATCACTCAAGTTTAGAGGGAAGGCAAGACTTATTAGATATTTTTCATTACGTCTCGCCTCTGATAATTAATTAATTCAAGGTGTATCTATTTTGTTCCAGTTTGCGTTATTATGACAATGATGGGTGGTTGATAGTTCTGAAGAATTTCAAAGGTGATGGGGTCAGGAAAATATACATATTTGTGAAAAGAAATATGTAACCCAGGGCTTTCAAAATGTAAACAATTTTAAGAAACTTTTCTTATTTTTGAAGATATGAGCCTAGGGGGAAAGGAGCATAGCATAAAGTTGTAGGTATACGCCACTCATATATTAAAAGTTTTCCAAACATAGGTATGATTTTTCTCTCAAATTGCATATTAATGGGTATGAAACTATGAAATAGCTTTTTATAAAGGTTGGTAAAAATGTTTTCCCTAAATGATGAACATTCACAAGAAATAGGGTACCTTTTCACTGTCTCATTCATAATGTTCATTTACCATAAAATGGCTACCATAAGTTGGTAAAAAGTTGTGTATCTATGGTTATTATGATAATAATAAGTTGGTATGCTTTTCAGATCTCAGCAGCAAACCCTTGTGGCCTGTCCAGCTGTAGGTGATGCAGCCCCTCCAAAGTACCTTACAATGAAATAACACCAAGCAAGAGCAAATTTATAAATGACTCGCTATATTGCCAAAGAGTCTTATCTATGATTTTGGGGAGGGAGGCATCCAACTAGGATATCTGGTTAAATAGAAAGGATTCTACCCGTTTTTTTATAACAAACCTAGCTTGGGTCCTAGTACTAAAAGTTTCTCAATTTTTCACCAGTTTCTAGTACTAAAAGTTTCTTAGAAGTTTCTTATTTTTAGATACATCAAATTTTGCACTTTCCCTCGCATATTTCTTGTATCAATGTGAAACCCACCTACTGAAACAAGTAGACTCGACATCCTGTGTTCCTCTAAATAAAAACGTGTAGCAAACTTAAATCAAGCAAAAATGTATTGTTGACATATTACTTTCCGGCTCAGAAAGTCCTCTTATTTTTTTGAAGTTTCTTAAAGATATTGATGTAGTTCTGAAAGTTTCTTAAATTTTTGTGGCTCTAGTACTAGGTTTCTTATACACCGGTTTCTTATAAAAGAAACGTGTATTGTTACTGGAATGTTCCATAAGGAATACAAATATTTTTTCAAAACCATGGACCTAAGAAATTTGGCCGAAGCATCCCCCCCCCCCAAATGTTTCCTAAATTCAAATGAATGATTTAGTTTTCATGAGTGAATTTTCATTTCCTATTTTCTATCAGTGCCAAACATGAATTGGGTATAGAGAAGCAATAATTTAAAACAAATTTCATTGCAAAACAGCTAAAATATCTTATCAAATGTAACTGAACTGAACTATAGGAATAAAACTCTGTGGGACAGACATATTGAGGTTGTTTTTCTTGATAAGAAAAATATGAAAAGTCTTTTAACTTCTTTGGTTCAAACAAAATATCCTACTAAAGTTTCTTAAGTTTAAGAAAATCTGGCCCTACGGTTTCTTATAAAAAATGAGTGTATTTAGATTAAAATGTTTGTATTTTTGTGTTATTCAAAGGTAACTAAGGCTGGTAATTTCACTCTTGAGTTTATAGAAAATCGATGGGTATAACCGCATTTTCTTGAATTAAATATTGAGAAACAGCCAGAAAAGCTAGTTAATTCCCCTCAAAATTAGATTAAAAATTCGGAATACTCAAAGCCAAAAGCTAAGTTTCCTTTTAAAAAACGTGTAAACAAGATTCTTAGGATTTATTTGTTCAAGTAGAAGAAAGTTAAAAATCTTTCAAAGGAATTTCTAAGATGCAAAAATACGTGTACACAAGCCACTTTTTCGAGGAAGAACAACATTGCCTTATGGTACTGTGTGCCTTGGCAATTTGTTTCCTCTTTTGCTTTCCGCTTACTTGGGCCCTTTCTAATCTGCACACTTTCTTCTCAATGAAGCAATAAACCGACCTTTCTAGTATTTTAGGACGTGGAATGAAAATTATATGTCATAAAACTCCATCTTTATATAAATTGTCTAAACAATACACCATATATAAATAGTTTTCCTTTTTACAGATCGAGATCTGGAAGCACTTCCTACGTTGATGGTCTAAGCAACCAAAATACACTCGTAGTTTGTACCATCGCTTTGAGATGATAATTCGAATTGAATAGTTTCTGAAATAAGATATTTCTATTAAAGAATATTTGAAATTATCATAACCCTTTTATTTACACTAAAGTACCTGTAGAAAGGGTTTAATGACCTCGCGAAGTAAGTTGTTCCGAAGCCACTCCATAGGGATTTCAATGTGTTTTGAGAATCAGCTGAGTTTGGTCACAACAACTGACGTCACGCGGCGCGTTGGACGAAAACGAACTGTTTTGCGCGGGGAGTGTTTGGGCTAATCACTTTTTCGTGCATAACTCAGAAACGAAAACTCAGATTTGACTCGGGTTTTTTGCTTCCTTAGTTAGATTACCATAGCAAGCTACTGTGAAATTTAAAAAAATCACGACACCCCCACTTTAAGTGATGTCCCGAATTACCCCGGGCTGTCCCAAATTTCCCGTGTCCCAAATTACCCCGGTTTACCCTATCGATTTCTGGATAGGATGTTTTTGTGAAACCGGAGATACCTATATACCAACCTGATGTCTGTCAGTGATGACTTCTTCTCCAAGTTCTTCTATCTTGGCTAACTGATCTAGAAGGGAAGCTGTTTCCTCTGCACTTGGACCCGGTTGGTACTCCTCTTTCGGCCTAAAACGCGCCATTCTTTTACTTCTACTTTTCCAATTCGAAACAAATCCTCACATGTTCTCTAACCAAAATATACAGCCACATCCTCGTCATGCGCAAGTACCGCTGACCACTTATGTAGAACTTCACAAAACCAAGATAAATTTTGGCAAATCGTTTGTTTTGTTCATGGGTGAAATAAAACTCGTTTTTGTAGCTTGACATTGTTGATAGCTCCACTTTGAGTTTGCATTTCTGCGTAACATATTTTTTATTGGAGGTTACAACATAATACCATTGACAACATCGCTTGTATTCATAAAGAACCAAGCCCATTACATGAATCCTTTTTGGCTTTGAATGAATCCTTTGCGCGTCAGAGAAACGTTTAATAAGTACAAATTTTTGTTTTGTTGATGCTGTTTTGTATCTGTTATTTTTGCAACTTTGTACTTTTCGCTTGTATTTCTATTTCTATTGTATTTTTGTTACATAGCTTACACACCTAACCCAATAATGAACACCTAACAATGTATATAGGTAGTGTATTTGCTTATGATGTTGAAGGGTAAGTACGTATAGTAAGCTTAGTTTCAGAAAAAGATTCACAGTACACTGTAATTGTGCTTGGCAGTTTTACGGATTTTCCTCACCATTCGTTATATTATCAGTTACCTTACGACGAATCGAACTAGGGTTCAAACATCAAAATTCCTAGGTAAATTCTACACGACCACACGTGTTTTCTTGAGGTGAGAGGTATAATTTTAACCAAACATTATCAATCAAAAGCTATTCCTTTAGACTTTCCAAGTTTAAAACCCACACCAATTCAAATTAAACTAGGATTCAAATGAATTAATTAAATCATTTTGAAAAATTCAAAAATCGATATTTTAAACAATAACAAAAAAGAGAGGATTCCGAAAATATTAGAACCAAAGCCATTGGAACTCTGAAGCCACTCGGTTAATCTTATCTTTTGTCAGAAATTTAATAGTTAAATCAGCTTAATAATAATATCAATTTTTCATGGAGTATGATAAGGTTAGGTAGTGGCCTCAAACCAATAATCTGGTATCATGATGCTGCGAGTCACCTAGAGGTTTCTTTCATTGCTATAAGCCTGCCACACAGAAATCAAATACGATTCACAAGCATAAAAATGAAATTCGTAATACGCAATTAGGATAAATACTATCATAAGAAACATTTCTACGTATAAAACACTTATTTTCATCTTTTTAATACAATGGTTTTTTGAAAAGACAAGGGATTTAGAATACAGAAGTTTAATAGTAGTTAAAAAATTGCTTATTGAACTGTCAATGGATTTCAAGCTTTTAAAAGTTTTCTTCATAGTTGCAGTGGAAATGATAAAATAATTTGTAATCATGTGTCATCAATTTCCAGCAAATTTACATCTTGCAGATTCTTTTGGTATATGTTGCGAGAGCTGGCCTAAAATTAGTTTGAAAAGAACAACCTAGCATTTTCGAAGACGAAATGCCAAAATATGAGTCTTTGGAAGGTTTAGCTGGTTTTTCATGATAGGGCAGATTTTCGGGGCCTGTCTGCAAGCTCGTAGGGTCAGCCATACTTATTGTTTTCCCTGGTTTACTTTACATATCAAGTAGGTTCCCTCTTGGGGTAGTCACCATTTTTACCCTGGAGTCACCATATCAGCCAGGTGGGGAAACCCTCCTAGGAAGACCAGTATTTTGTCGATTTAAGCCATGTAAAAGCTCCAGGTAGGTTGGGCTATCTTTATTGGCCTCAATTCATTGTTCTTCATAGGCGAAAATCACAACAAGCTTGCTCATAACCCTTATCCTAGGGTCACCCTAGCTTGTTGAATTTGCATGTTAATCGGAGCTGAGTTTTAGCCCTTCTGCTAGGGTGACTCTCCGAGGAGGATGACGCTACCTACATGTAAACAGTTCCTTTAGTTGATTTTTATCTGGTTTGGTAGATTTCGTGTAACAATTATTGCAAAAATATGGTGCATGTGATCCCTTTTTAGTTAACTATCTTTTTAAAAGTCTGGAAGAAAAGGAAAGTTACTTACAAGCAATAATCTAAGGAATATTCATTACCGCACAATGACAAATTTCTTTGCTGTTCTGGTAGAATGGAGAGTAGAAGTTTTAAAGATATCGTAATATCTAAACCTAAACTCCTTAAACATAGAAGATGGTAAAGAAAAGAAGCTAAAATGGTATTTATGCTTAGATCCTTGAATTATGTTACGCGTTTATGAAATGTCTAGTTTTTTGCTCGATGAGACGTTAATCACTGCATAGATTCTAATTTACCACTGCACTATTCCGAATCATTACTTCACGAATTGGTCATTAGTGCACCTTAGATTATTACCTGGCTACTTAACTTTAACCTCCTAACATCGTGATGGATATCCTTTTGACATTCATAATAGGACTCTCAACCCATTAGATCTACCAGCACTTACTACCAAAACATGCAATTCAATTCAATTTAATTATCCAGGACGATCAACTTCCCGTTCGAGTTCCATTCAACGACATAAGAAATCGTCAACATCAGCAAATGCGCATGCGCCCAGTCCAGACTTCCCCATCTGCTTTAGACACGCTTTTATCTGGCCAACAGCAAGTTCTAAAGATGGCTTTGCAGGAAGGTTGTAGGATTCTAAAAAATCACAAATGAAAATTTTTTCTACATAGTCCAGAAATATCTTAGACATTAGTGTTTCAAACCAGCCAGCAAAATCGGAAGCATAGTGGAAACATGGATTACTTAAGCTTTTCGTCTGAAACTCAACAGAGTAATACGTCAGAAAGAGAACGAAACAAAAACCTTACAGATTTATATACGCAGATGTGGATCGAAAAAGGCCAGTGATCACTCAAATCAAGGAAATCAAGGTGAAATATAGAAGCATTATGTAAGTTCTCGATCGTCAATAAACAGCAACAGAAGTTCGTTACACGAAGATAAACAAATTGAACAAGGCCTAAGAGCAAAACAATTATACGATAAAGATGATAAAGATGAAGAAGCGATAGTTTTTCGATACTTCTTCAAATCTAAATCATCCACCCAGGCTAACTCATTTCTATGTGATCTTCAATATATATAATATTTAGGTCCATTATTATTCTCAATAGCATTAACGGCTAAGCTAAATCATCTCATTTTTGCGTTGGTCTAATTCCAGTGTTTTTATTCATCACCACAAATTTCTTGCTTTTCAAATTAACAGCAATTTTAGGGCAATAACTTCTAGCTAGCTGCAAAAGTCCTTCCTTCAAATAAGTCAACATAAATCTCCTATCATTACGTTTATATATTTCATACACCGTGCAGTCTTTAAAATGTAGCCGATATAAAACACCAAACTTACCTAGAATAGCACTGTTTAACGCCGCACAAACGGGTTCTCTTTGGACAGGATGTAATTGAAATCCAACAGGACTGTTCCAAGGATCGTTGTAAGCCAATAAACTAAATGCATCCTAGAAAAAAAAGGAGAACGCTCATTGCGAAGATCACCGAAAAAATTGAAAGTATTCCTTCCCCAAGATTGAATCTACAAACCACGACTGATTTGACCGACTCAATCTCAACTTTATTTCTCAAAACTATCCAGTGATGGTCCCTCTGGTGTGGGAAAGTTGTCATCCCTCTGCAGGTCTGGTGTAGTGTTAAAGATCTGCATTGCTTCGTCCTAATGATTTATGAGTGACTGGTTGATTGATAGGTAAATACACTATCTTCGTAAGGTATTGGTTTATGTGCAAAGCACAAAGAACCCACTGAATAGGTAGACTAATTAATTTAGCAGTGCAACCCTGGTCCTTCCTCTCGATGTGACCACACCTCGCAATTCCTTTTAACTTTTAGTTTAGAATTACAGAGAGATGGCAAATTCCCTCCTCACAATTTGTGACAGGTCGGAAGGTGGTTTCGAACCCGGAACCCTTCGAATAAGAGACGAGTAATCTAACCACTTGGCCACCCCAGCACAATTGAGTGAATTGGTGTGATTGATATGGGCTGGCTTGCGATTTTAAGAGCACTGATGCAAAAAGTCAAAGTTAGGTTCGAGTCCTGCTCAGGGCATACTATTCACACGAAGTATTCACACACATTTCACTAAGGTAAGGTAAAAAAGAGGCATGAATATATATTCAGGGATCATTTGGGATGCAAATACTGCGAAGAAAGAGAAAGCTATCAGTGCTCATCGAAATAGACCTCCAACATACAGTAAAATCCAACACGCAAGAACCACTTCTTTTAAGCAACACTATCGTTGAGTTTCTGCGTTTTAGAAAGAGTCTTATTGAAAATTAGGTAATCACATCTCTGACCAAGAATGAAATGTATGTTGTGGTGAAAGCGAAGGAATATCTAGAAAGCCTAACCGTGCCACTTTACACAACACTTCCTGAAGACAAATTATCAAAGGGACTATTATTTTGCTACACTTCCTGAAGACAAATTGTTAAAGGGACTATTCTTTTCACTACACTTCCATAAGACAAATCTGCTACAGTCCCCCTTTCAACCGTTTAGCCTAACGCTGTAATGCATTGGTTCTCATATCCAGTTACTGTATATTCAAATTAAAGAAATGAAATGAAATTAATGATCAATTCAATGAACATACTCGCATGAGTCGGTCGTATCCTTCATTGCATCCACACTCCTTGGCCAGCTCTTTATTCATGATTTGCAACTCTTTACCGAATGCCAAGAGTTTTTCGATTGCAAGAATATTGCCACCGCATAGATGCCTGACGGATGGGCTTGGGTCGACTTGAATGGTTACTGCAAGAGTATAATGAATAAAGCTCTAATTACAAATACCTCCAGTTTTGTTCCTAAGGGTAGATGACATCTAATGTAAGTTTATCAGATAGCAGATAAAGCCTTAACTCTATGACCCAAAATTGAGCTTTGGTCCTTGAAATTCAAAATGATGGAAAGTTTCATTCAACAAATCTAACATACTTGTGAAAGCGGCTGACAAATTCAAGCTAAATTCATTGATAAAACCATAACCATCCATATTCATTTAACCGTAAGAAAACTACCAGGATAGCCGAGTTGTTTTGGCTGATATGAAAACTAACCTCTCGTTTGATTGTGTGAGTTTTGACTAGACGATGATGAATGACCGGACGCTGATGAACCGCTTATCACGACCGGCGGATTAACTGCAGTCTCATCTTCAACCTCCATATCCTCCTCCACAGTAACGCCATTTCCAGTTGCCGTCTGTAGAGCATCGATGCCTCGTGACACTCCTAGCTCCGACTCATCAAAGCCATTAGACGTGGAAGAAGACGCTAGGCTCGAGTGGCCTAATGCTCTGGAAGGACTGGCGGAGGGACTAGACTTTCCACTTCTTGTAGGACTGTGAGCTGACGGTTTCACTTCACTGTCACATCCACTGACCATTTCTACGAACTGTCGACATTTCAGTTTGAACATTAGGCCCAGATTTCGATCTAATAAACCCGGGTACAGTGACTGGGTTGCCTCGATGCCTTCACTTATTCGACCAGCAAGAATCAGTTTTTGTATTCCTGTAAAACATTGTACATAAAGTTACGATATTTTGTGTGTTTGTCCTAGATAATAAAGTGACACTTTGGAATATTCAAGATAATACATATACAATACTAGACATAATTCCTAAAAGATATATATGTGGACGTGTAGTTTCCTGTTTCTTTTCTGCCAATTAGTTTATTTACGCTCTATACCATAATGTATTGTGCACTATTTTCTGAAAATCGAAATATGGCTTTAAACTTAAAATATATGTGCTACATATTCTAAATATAAAGTTACGATTTTAGTTAAATGAAATATCGAAAGAAAAATTCATTTATCAAAGGAAAATTGAAAAGTCGAAACATACTTTGCCTGTTCTTAATTGATGCTATTTCTTCTGTAAATGATTGTCCAGCACTTTTAGAAAAGACTTCTGCAGTTTGGCAATACCCGTGGTGTACCAGATACGTAGAAACAACCCTGAATTCAACAATAAGAGATTTTCACTAACTAATTCTACATTCTGGTATCAATAACACAATTCAGCTAAGATATCTATCAAATATTTGATAACTATTTGATACTCGAATTATGTATGCTTTATTTTACCGGGGTAAGTAGCCGAGCGGTTTGAGCGGTTCGCTAAGTACAAATACTCAGTCCTATGAGGTCAACATATGAATAGGTGACCCTATAGGTGTTGACTAAGCAACTCAGTCCACCGTCTTTCGGAAGGGGACATTTGACTTGAGGTTATGTTCCAACTGGAAAAAAACTTCTTTCACAAGCTAGTGAGTTAAACATGTACTTACTTATTTAGGGCTTACAGTTGAAAGCCATTTCAGTAGTATTTCATTCTTAGGCCAAAACAGATAACCATGATCTAACAAAGCTCCTCCACTCAAACATGCCCCCGCCCTTTTCAGCCCTAGTTCTTAAATAAGCAAGTTGACTCCACACGCTTCTAGCAATGAAGAACAGCTGGGGTTGATTGAGTAGCTAGATAAATTGTTTCAAAGGGTTTTCAGCTGCAGCCAGCTCAGACCTGCTACATTAAAGAGCGAGGAGAGAATTTACTCGCTCTCTGTGAATACAAACAAAAAGGCAAACAGATTCAAGAGGAGTGGTGTCATCGAGATGAAGAACGAATGGCAGTATTACTTCGATTAGTCTACCGAATTAGTTGGCCATTAGTACTTAAACCAATAGTCAGTGTAATCGCAACTCAACTATCAAATGCATGGTAGACAAAATCATCTTCTTTTTGAAAATTCTACAATAATGTTTTTAGAACAGTCTTTGGATGGTACAGAACTTCAAAATAGCCAGAAATATCGGAAACATAGCGAAACTCAACAGAATAATGTTTTTAGCCAAGAAAACTCCTACACGCTTTTTTCTTATAAGGAACTCTTTATAAGGAACCTAGAACTAAAATTTCTTGTGAAATACAATGGATCCTTTTGTTCTATTGTTTCTTGTAACAATGGAGAACAATAGAAAATTCAAGGAACTTTTAGTACTAGGCCTTGGGGTAGGTTCCTTATAAAACAAAAGGCGTGTATTCGTCAAGGCAAAGCAGCTTTCAACTATGAACTACGACAGGATTCTAGCGATGATTAATGTTTTGGTATTCAATTACTCTCACCTCTGCAGGGTTTCCTGCCAGCTACCGCCATCAATAGAAACAGGGAAATTTTCAATGCAATCAATTGCTCTAGAGTGAAGTTCCTTGTGAAATGAAAAACAAAATGTTATCATAGTCATAGTATGGATTTAATCTAAATCTATTTTATTACTACAGCTAGGTAGTATGGGGAGAGAAAGAATAAAGCAACAAAATCATAACCTGGAAAAAGAACGAATCACGTTAAATAGTTTCATATCTGTGTGCAGGCCACGATATCAAGAAAGCTTAAACTCCCATGAAATGTTTTCCATGTGGCACTATTCAGTTCTAAGTGTAGCATTGCATTGGAATCTGATTGCATTCGTATTCTTGGAGCTGGATAGAGAAATATTTGGTACCAATTTCAAAGTAGCATGAACACATCAAAAAACAGACACGTCCTACTATGACTCTGAGACAAAACTCCCAGTCACAGAAAGACATGCCTGTTTTTGAATGTGTTCATTCTCCTTTATTACTACTCTATACTTCAAGTATATCGAACACAGGATATGCACTCACTACTCGAGTTAGATGTAGTACAAATGTCAAAGTGTTTGACAGACTAAGTCAGGGATTGAGTCCACATTTCAATTCCATATTGGGGGCCAAGCATCTATATTATCACTAACAGCGAAAAATATTGAGGTGGTCATGAAATACTTTAAATCGGTTTAGTCAAACAATTTCGTGAAACGTAAACCATCGATAATTAGTAGACTATTCTTAATCAAAAAATGTGCCGTTTTTGCTGATGTTGCATCATAACTCCTAGAGGTACCGAAGAAAGTGATACAAAATTCAAATGTAAGGCATACTTTTCTCATTTCTTCGATGTCGAATACAAAAGGTAGTTGACCGAAATTAGCATCAACTATCTCCCCAGGAGTTTGTAAGCCAACAGTAGGATATAGATTACGCTGTTAAAGAGAAAAGAATCACAATTATTATGATCGAAAATTGAAATATTGAAAATCAAAACTAAAATCAGCTTTGAATATAATCACCAGAACAGTATATACTCAAAAATACTCACTGATAATCATGAAGGCTTGTAAAAGCTCTATTATGCTTGTTAAGCCTCATAAATGTTTTTCAAGGCTAATTAATTTTTGCGAATCAAGATTAAAAATTGGTAGCACAAATAGGTGTAGCCAAACGTACTAGAACCTATCAAAACTATAGTATACATGGTGATGATGATGCGTCGTGAATTGTCATCCATCCGTAGTGCAGGAAACAACAAGGGTTAGCTTAAGTAGTCAAGTTAAACTAAGGAACACTCGCGCATCCTAGAAGTTACATTTGTCTGAGGACTAAGGAAAAACACATCAAACAAACGTAAAAATCAGGTATACTTACTGGGAGGTCAGCAAAGGCAACCCCTGAAAAGAAGAACAGAGTAAAGATCACTGTTAGAAATGAAGAAGTTAGGGGCCTCCCGGATATGATGCAAATTTCTTATCCAATAGGGAATCACATCTCTAACCTCAATTCGAATCTGATCGTCAAATTGGTCTATCGTAAGTAATGGCGTTTTTAATTTCTAAACAATAATCAAGCTAATTGATTTCAAGCATTATTTATTTCAAATTTTTGATTGCGTGATTCAAGCATCAGATAATTGATTAATGAATTGTTAATCACTTATGGATCAGTTTTACTTAAAAGACTTTATTCTTTAATTTCAGTAATCCTTTACATGAATAGACTACGGAGCAGAGGGAGCTATAGCCCTATCCTTACTTCTCTGAAAAAATAGGAGTAATTACAAAAGCCTGACAAGCATTAATTAGCCCCCCACTTTTCTGACTGTTCTGCGGTCCTTCCTATTATCATACGTGGTGAAAATACCTAAATTGACACCATTCTTTGTGTAGAAGCAGGTTTTACTAATCAGATTTAAGCCGCATCCAATGACATCTCCTGTCGTAAATGTCGGTCCATATGATTGTCCTGTTCCTGATGAACAAAAGGAGTGTCCATCATCTCCATGATAACCATACGAGTTCTTTTCCCATCCTATGAAGAATAGAAAATATTCGGTTGGTACAGAACTGGGGAATCAAGAAAAATGAGAAACATAGATGAGACATTAGAAGACATAGTCTGTCTGATGATTGCGTAAGCATGAAACTTTAAGTTACAGCAAGTCTCCTTTCTTGTTTCTCTTCTATATTGCTCTGTACTTTTGTACATTGAGAACTGTGATGCAGCGTTGACAACATAATCGCTATAGAGATAGATGAGACATTAGGATTAACGTCCAGAACATTTTGTCAAACACTCATGTGATGATAAGAAATGAATTCAATAACTGGATATCAATACAGGTAGTAGGCCTTATTTCAATAACTGGATATCAAAACAGGTAGTAGGCCTTATTTCAATAACTGGATATCAATACAGGTAGTAGGCCTTATTTCAATAACTGGATATCAATACAGGTAGTAGGCCTTATTTCAATAACTGGATATCAAAACAGGTAGTAGGCCTTATTTCAATAACTGGATATCAATACAGGTAGTAGGCCTTATTTCAATAACTGGATATCAATACAGGTAGTAGGCCTTATTTCAATAACTGGATATCAATACAGGTAGTAGGCCTTATTTCAATAACTGGATATCAAAACAGGTAGTAGGCCTTATTTCAATAACTGGATATCAATACAGGTAGTAGGCCTTATTTCAATAACTGGATATCAATACAGGTAGTAGGCCTTATTTCAATAACTGGATATCAATACAGGTAGTAGGCCTTATTTCAATAACTGGATATCAATACAGGTAGTAGGCCTTATTTCAATAACTGGATATCAAAACAGGTAGTAGGCCTTAGGCCTAACTCAGAGAAAACACACTCTAAGATCAATACAGCAAAAAGGAATTAATAAAACATTGTGTTACAGCTTTAGATATCAAGAATAACATATTTCAATGATTAAACCAATGAGAGTAATGTCTGTAGAAATTGTCCAACAATGATAAAGTTGTTATTCAAAATATGTAAATTTAAACAGGAAGATTTGCAACAGGCTAATTATCAACAACAAGATATTACAATGAGAATGAAGATTAATCGAAATTAAGAAGAACAAAAACGGTAATGAAAATGATGAGGGGAGGGAGAAATGGAGAGATGATTTTGTTTTCATACCCCCATTGAGCTTATACCAGTGTCATTTATATTTGATGATAATCCAGGAGTAAATTATGAAAGCATGTCTTCTTATTAGAGGTGAAATATATTTAGTAAATTAGCCAGATCATGGATAGGGCCTGGTAGGGCCCAATCTTGAAGATCTTATATAGTAATTTATCTATATTGTGTGAAAGGAATAACGAGCTCTATATTTCTGATTCCTATCTTTTATTATGAAGCTTGCAAAATCCTTTGCGGCCTCGTTGAGAGTAATAAGTATCATCATCATCATCATCATCATCATCATCATCATCATCATCATCATCATCATCATCATCATCATCATCATCATCATCATCATCATCATCATCATCATCATCATCATCATCATCATCATCATCATCATCATCATCTTCATCATCATCATCAGATCGGGCAAATAGCCCGGGGCAAATCCACTCTTTTCCTCCAGTCATCTCTATCTGACATAGCATTTGCAAGGTCATAAACTTGGAGACTAACGTCGTTAGCAATCTGATCTAGTTAAGTTATATGAGGTCAGCCCACAGACTTGGTTGCCAGAGGAATACTTCGCTAGGAAGCTCAGACTCATTTCTATGCCAGTGCCCAGCAAAACGTCATATCGTCTTTCTCTAACCAGTGTTGATATAGTTGGTATATTTCCACATAGTTCCTTCTTAGTTGGGTGTTGTTCCCAAGATTTATTTAATATAGCTCTAAACATTTGTGAGTATGTTCCATCAAGCGTTTTCTAGCATTTTGGTTAGAGTCCACGTAGCTGATCCATACAGAAGAATAGATTCTACCAATAAGTAACAAAAATACATTTAGTGTGAGCAAAGTGAGCGGAGAAACAAAGCAACTTGATACCTGGAAGTCTGTTCATGTTGACACCTTGTGTGGATAATCCAATTCCAATGTATCTGAAATCAAATAAAACAATGATTTACGCATTTCCAGAAACAGTGAGAAATTGTGTTGGAGATAGAAATGAAATATGGAGGATACTTGTTTGGTGCAACTATATAACAAGCAGGAAGATACTGATCAAGTTTTCCACTTACATTAATCAATTTACCAATGTTGTCAGTTTATTTTTCAAGACCTCTTAATACAACATGTGCAAAATGTTTTGTGGTTGCAATACTTCCAATCATCTACATCTAATCTCATTTATTAGTGTATTGTAGCCACTTAAAACGGAATTATGAAAGGTCAATCATCTGTAGGAGTCAAATCAAAAAAAGTGATTTCTCTGTTGAGTGTCAGACGAAAAGCTGAAGTAATCTATGTGTTCGTTCTACTATGTTTGTGACATTTTTTGCTAGTTTTGAAGTTTTGTACCATTCAAAGACTGTTCTATCATTCATCTATTCAGGAGTTTTGCCTGTCAACCATCAAAATAATCCATTTCATGGAAAGAAATGTGGCTGACTTTGGAAATGTCATAAAAACAGACTTTTATTTTTGAGCATGATGATCGCTTGCTGTACTGATAGAAAACTGTTTGGACATATGCATTGTAAGTCAGTTTAGTTGATTCATGTTTTTAGTACTAACTCTTCAGATTGTAATAGAAACTCACCCATCTCGTCCTTTGCTGATAACTTTGACTTCAAAATAGTATAACCCACAGGCAGCAGGAATAGGAAAGGTTGTTCTCACTGATGCGGCATCTTTTGGGTTCTTACCAACACCTGCAAAGTAAAAAAAGTTGGGGAAAATGAGAGAATGTAAATTCATCTGTCAAAAGAACTTGGGTAGGACAACCTCTCTGTTATTCTAGGCAAAAAGGCAAAAGGGATCAGGTCCACATAAACCAACACTGCATGAAGAAAGTAAGGTTTATTAGCATATTCTACAACAATACATTTTTTTCTTATTTACAAGAAAGTCTCAATTGAAAATGATCTCAGTACATGTTGCTAGATTGCTGAGTTACTCATACGTTTGCACATGCTTTAGCTATCTGTTCAGTTAATCTAACTTTTTTTAGTTCAGTTCATTTAATCTTAAAATTCCACATCATACATTACAAAATAAATTGAAATAAAGAAAATAATTAATAATACCAAATACAAGTATACAATTGGAAAATTCATGAATTAAAAAAGCTATTGTATGTAGGGAATTTCTTAAGGAGGAACTCTCTCAATAGATAAGCTAAACGAGGAGAGAGGACCCTCTTTTGATAAAAACCTATTTCAATTTATTGAGCATGAAAAGGAAATTTGAGGTGTGATTGTGCATGTCAGATTTTAGTTCACTTGATAATTTGAAGAGAATAGATGTGATTTTAGTTTGAAGCAAAAAATCATGCTTGTCAGAGATAGCTTTATCAAATGAGGAATGTCATTCCATGCCTTGGCACCTGCATATCTAATACATCGTAAACCATACAGATAGGTATTTTCTTGAGTCAAATATCACCTTTAGAAGCCTGCCGTGTATTGTATTGATGAATAGATGACAAAGTTTCAGAAAAATTGTGAAAACATTCTTTTGTAGAAGGTATATGGGTTTGGTATGTGCTACATAAGTAAGGCCCCAGACAACAATACCATACTGGAGGAGTGAATAAAATAAAGAATTATATAAAGATACCAGAACTAGATTAAGATCTTGTGCGCCAACATCCCTGCAGATTTAAAAACTTAGAGTTAAATGTAGATTGAACAAGACTTTATATGTACTCTAGATCACAGACCCACCCTTTAGAGAAGGAATAGGAGAAGTAGAGAGAGGAAACGAATAAGCGCCATAGTAAGATTGATTGAAATTTGTTATGTTTGATAAGAAATCATTAATGTAATAAAATTTAACATTTTTATTTCCTTCTTTTTTTGACAATGAAAAGTAAAAGAAACCTTAAAAAAGTCAGTACTGAGATAAATATTGCAAATGATATTTCCTAAGTGGAAGTTGTTTAATGTTTCTTTTATTTTTTATTGCCAAAAAGGGAACAAAACAAACACTTATGTTGTTTTATGGTTAATTCTATTAGCAATTTTTTTATACAGGTAGTACTTTCTTGAACAAAAAATGTGTAGTAACATTAAGAATAGCGTATTTACCAATCAAATAAAGCCTCATTCATCAAATTATCTGAATTGATTTCCAAGTGAAATTGGGATTTCAAATGGTATCTCGATTTATCTTCCAAATCTTATACTCTCCTCCAGTCCCAAAAAAGATTCTTAAAAATATTGTTTTGATGAAAATGAATTGAATTGAAGGCCTAAAAATGGACAGTAATGCTTTGAAATTTGTAACAAAACAACAGGAATCTTCGCCTCTCAACAAAACAAACCGCTTTACTTACCCTTGTAGTGAACTCTGAGGTTATTCTGAGATAGGCCAATCAAGTTGAACTTATCCTTTGGGCTCCAGAACCGGGGTAGCGGAGTCTCAGCTTCGTTCACGCATAAGTACAAAGATGAGATTCTGTCGGGCTGGTTTCCTTGAGAATTCATTGGATTTTCAGCCATTGTATTGCCAAAGCATGAACAGTGACAAAATTCAACTTTGAGGTCTTTAAAATGTAGAATTCTTTATTATTTTGACAACTAAAAATGACGGTGCATCTCACATCAACATGGACGCCATTAGAAAATCCGAAAGCATCATTAAAAGGACTGGACCCTAGAAGTCTTTAGTGACGTCACTTCAGTTCATTCGCAACAGGTTCTGCTGAAGCTTTATCCCAAATTTAAACTCACGATCTACATAATTTTTCTTGTCTATTATTCCTTTTGCAAACACCCCTCGAGAAATACTTCAACGTGCCAAACAAGTTCATATGTGATTTCTATTCGTAGCGTTGTTCTCCTTACATGAAGCATATAGAATGGCCTAGATCCTACCCTGCAAAATCGTGAAAAGTAGTGGTACTGCATCTCTTTATTTCGTGAAAGAAGAAGCCGTATTGTATCCCTGTATATCTATAATTGAATACCTTACAGTGTCCAAGTGCTCTGAAAACTCTGTGTACAGACTGAACAAATTGTTTAGTTAAGAGAGGCAGAGAGAAAAAAGATTGTTTATTTCTTTGCATTGCATAACTGATAAATTACAAATTATAGTTTCTCTACATTCAATTATCTATACCATTATGCTGACAAAAAAATTGAGCTACTTGAAAGGCCGTTTCCAGTTCCAGATATTGTCCTACCACACACAAGATGCCTATCATTACCGTAGTCATATAAGAATAACAGTCTGGAAACTCTAAGTTCAATGATTTTTCATTGAGTGCACTTTGGTTCTTAATCTTGCAGAAAATCACACTTTTAGATGCAATAGCGATCTCCCTCGCTTGACTCTGTTAACTTGCGAGAATTTCAAGGGCAAGTCTAAATCCCCTATCACCCTTTGCAGAGGCTACTAGGCTTGTTGGCTTGCTTGAGCTTTTTCACAACAGCTTGTCGATATAACTGCAATGAGTATTCCCACTTCATCGTTAATTTTCTCTAAACCCAAGGTGAGGGGTCAAATTATCTCAATCAATTCATCAAGTACTTAGTTTTCTTTATCTAGTGCATCGCCTCTTTAAATTTACAAAATGCATTATAAAATTGTGAATTACAAAATTGATTGAAGTTACGAGTTACAGCAGCCAGTTTCTTGCTTTTTGTTTTCTTCAAATAAGTTTCGTTGGGGCATGGTTTGATAAGGGTATCTCTCTGCATCTTGAGGCAAAGCCGCACCTGATAGAAAATAAACATATCCAACTCAACTCAATCAGTAATTAAGATACATAACCTTACTCAACTATTCAATCCTACAGCCTAGCGTATGAAATGCCGATACCCATGCTTAATGCTTTAAACATCTATGTCTGCGCACTCAATTTCTACTATCAATAGAAAACAGGCTAGATAAGAAGCAAGAAGAGTTTTACCACAGGCATCGAAGCTCTGGAGATACTTACAAATTTGTGAAAATACTTCGTAAACATTTTCAGCTGTTAGAGCGGAGGTTTCGACGAATATTGCCCCCATATCTTCAGCATACTCCTTCCCTTGTCTTGTTTCAACCTTAGAAAGCAAATAAAGATTCTTCATCATCGAGTAGTATGACTATATAAAAGATGAATGGGATAGCATTACAGACGGGGTAGATGGAATACTTTCCTCTTTATACAAAGGAAGCGCAACTGAATGGAAACAGTTGATCTTGCAAATTACGAAGTCTGTGGGTCAGTTTTCCATGAGAGTGCTCGATATATAGAGTAGAGCTATATACACTAAGACAACGAAACAGGCTTATCGAGATGAAGAGTTTAGTCTTTTAAGTGTTTTTCTCCTTAGCGGATCTTGCATATTATACAGTGTAAGTCTGCAACTAGGAACTGTAGTTTTTGAGAATGTTGGGCCAAACACCTTGAATTGACCAAATTTGATGTTTGTATGTCATATTTTGCATACTTTGCATATCCATTAAGCGGGCCTTTTTCAACTATATGAAATACCGGGTCTTGGGTCATGTTCCCAACCTAAAATCCCCACAGAGTAAGAATCTAAATTTTCAGGAAGTTAGCCTATAAAAATGTTTTTGAAAAAAATCGTAGTTAACAGCGATAATAAGGGTTGTTATTTGTTGTCTATACAACTCCCTTGACATAAAACCCCTTAACTGCCATCATTATTATTGGGCAAAATCAACAAGCCTTAAGCTTAGAATTTGTGATTATACCCTAATAAAAGTCGAAAATCTCAGGCTAACAGGTTCTCAATTCTCAGGTTCTTAGTTGCAAGTTTTTACTGCATTTCACTCAGCAACTGTTCTAGCTAAACTAAACTCTAGCCTACACTATGTCGATTGGAACTAAATCCCATAAACCTGACTTGTTCTTTCTCAAGCTTTCTCCCGTGGCAAACTTCACTGAAAAAGGCTCACTGATACAGGCAGCCCTGCTTCAAAGACTCGCTTTAGTTGATAATTATTGTTGATAGTGGATAGGAAAATATGCTTCCTACCTTTGTAAGGTCTTGGTTTATAAACAAAGCTGACCTTGTGAAACTAAATAGATAGACTAATCGACTTCCTCTCAATGAGACCTCGTGATTCCCTTTGTGACATTTTACCCAGAATTACAGAGAGCTTGGAAATTCTCCCTCCACACTCTATGTGAATGGTCTGAAGGTGGTTTCGAACCCTTGGAATAAGGGCCGAGAGATCTAACCACTTGGCCATCCCTGCCACAAATCCCTTTAAGTTCAAATCAAGTGTTAAGATGCCAGTGCTATTCTGGGTTGTTCAACAACCTTTGATATTGACTTCATACAGAATTCTTTGCAGCCTGTTAAAAAATTGTGGGGTTTTCCAGCGTATACAGAAGTGGAAAATAGAAGAATAAATATGACAAACCTCTCTTTCAACAGCACGGTCACATTTATTCCCAGCAATCGCAATGATTATGTTCTTTGGACCCAACTGATTCAGTTCTTTCACCCAGGCTTTCACACTTGAAAATGAATTCTACAAAAAGATAATGGGTAGGATATAAGAGTGAAAACTTGAAACAGATTCAATAAGGCAACTTAAATGAGAAACTCTACGTTCTTGGAGTTTCAAGAGTTACAAGGAAGAACTTAATGTGATTAGGCTTGAGCAGGGGGGGGGGTGGTGATGTGATGGGCACAAGCATGCACGCTGGAGCAATCTTAGGCAAGGGAGTAGCCTTTTTAGAACAAATATTGAAGGGTCCTAGAGTACTACCCCAAAAATATTTTAGCGGGGCGGGGTGAAGGGTACATATATGGAAAGAATGGGAGTCTCCCCATCATAAAGAAAGCGAAAACAAGAGTTGGTCATATCCTTCAAAGTAACTTAGATTTGACTTCTTTTTAACAAAATCTATTCAATAATAATGTATTAATAATTAATTATTCAACTGATGAACTGGCGACTAAAGCCTATTCATGAATCAGTAAATCAATTATCTAATCAATAGAATCAAGCAAACATACAATATTGAATTCATTAACTTACTTCAACAGTGATGTCATAGACCACAATAGCAGCAGATGCTCCTCTGTAATACATTGGGGCTAAAGCTTTGTACTGAAAACGAAGTGATAAAGAAGTGCGATAATTTAAAACATGATTTGGGAGAACATGTTAAAAGGCATCGTTTTTCTTTCTATAAGCTACATCTCTAATTACATGATTTACCACCTAGGATTCCAATAGGAGTTGAAGCTCCTAGGTCCCATGAAGTGGCACCAACGCTAATTTCAAAGCAAGATTTCATTGACTCCTAACCCCATACTCCTTATAAAGAAATCCAATGTAATATTAACAGGAGGAGGGAATTACAGTACCTACATATAAAGAAGGAGGCTCAAATAATTGGCGTTGGGAAATACAAGAAAATATTGCAAGTTATAGGTTTTCATCTCCCTTGTTAATCATTTGTGATCATTTAATAGTCTTCCATTCATTTGATCTATTAATAGTCTCCCTTGTTAATCGTTTGATCATCAGGCTTCTTCACAAAGAAAATTGTACCAGACATTTGTTTTACAAGCTCTAGTGGTTACTTTACCAGTGTGCTAGCAAGAGCTAAGAGTGATTCCTCTGGTTAAAAGAAAAGTCCTGGATCATTTAAAAGTCTCCCTTGTTAATCAATCTCTTTTTCAGTCTTCCTGGTTAAACCATGTTATACAATATGATACATCAAATGATGATACTAATTAACATTGAAATATTTGATAAAATTACTCAAACTAATTTTAGAGGACAGGATTAGGTGAAGATCTCTGTACTGAGAAAATTATTTATCATATCTTATATTTTATAATTATTAATTATTTATTATACCTTCTCCTGACCTGCTGTGTCCCAGATCTGAAACTTGACCGTTTTTTCTTGCAATGTTAGCGTTTTTGACATGAAAGAAGCACTGGAATAGGACAATAATGAAAAGTCAGAGTGATTCAGCAAATTGCATGTGATTATCTCATGAAAATACCTAAATTTGACTTTGAACCATGCATCCAAATTTGGATTAGTGCCAGAAAGTGGGAAATATACATGCTTAAAAGGACGCATGTGGTCAACTTATCTTGTTTGCAAAATGAGAAAAGCTGACACAGGCCAGCTTGGCTAGCAGAGTCAACACTCTTTGCCAGCCCAGGTCAAGTAGAGTTGCAGAGTCAGCCCGCCTCATTAATTTGCAAATCTATTTCAATATAGCCAGAAATATCGGAAGCATAGCAAAATGAACACATAGATTACTAGATTACGAGATTAATAGATTTCGTTTCGCTATGCTTCCGATATTTCTGGCTATATTGAAGTTTTGTACCATCAAAAGACATATCTATTTTAACAAGATTTCAAAATGGATGCGGGCCAGAGGTAACTCAGCACAGGGGCGTGCAACTGTATGTTGTGGGCTCCTTTATCATTATGACACCATCATTAATTTGACCCTTAATCTAATTTTTTCCCAGGCCCTTTTTTGCTCCCAGCACGGCCCGGTCTCAGTATATTGGCCTAGTCTGGGTCAGCTCACGTCATATAAAAAGGTCCTTGGAATTCCATGTTTTAAGATGGGAATTCTGGTAAACTGGAGGCATTTGAGTAGCTCTGAAGCCTGTCAAAAACCACATACTGTGAGCAATAACATAGCAGATTGTCAAAATACATACCCAATGGTTGCTGCACTGGTTTGAGGATCAAATCTGTCTGAAACAAATCGCAAAACAAGACTTGACTTTCCAACACCAGAATCCTAGAATATATAAATGGCATATAGTTATTAACGAATATTTATAGAGGATGACACTTAAAGTTGCTGCATCATAAACTGTTTTCGATGGGGTCCTGTAATTATAAAGAGTATGATACAGCTAAAGAAATAATACCGTAAAGCAAGTTCATTGTTTCACAGATGATTGGTTGGCTGATTGGTTGATAGGCAAATACGCTTACTATCTTCGTAAGGTATTGGTTTATTAAATTAGCCAAGCATAAAGGGTCTACTGAATAGGTTGACTTATCCAGCAGTGCAACCCTCGTCCTTTCTCTTGATGAGACCACACCTCGTGATTCCTTTTGCATTTTTTCCTGGAATTATAGAGATCTGGCTAATTCTCTCCTCACACTTTGCGGCAGGTCTAAGGTGGTTTCGAACCTGTGACCCTTTGAAGAAGGCTCTAGTGATCTAACCACTCGGCAATCTGCGCCTGATGTTCCTTCATCTCAGCTTCAAGGATCATTATGATCACAGCATCCCCCCCCCCCCCATCATCCCAAATTGAATCTGAAGAAACGAAACAGTTTGATTGTTGCATTCATCTGCAATCAGCAGCCATGTTCATACGCAGTGTTACTTTTGCTTCAGTAGTGTCACCAGCAATCAGTAGGAATTACAGCATGGTTAGATCACTCAACTCTTGTTCAAAGGGTCTCGGGTTTGAACCACCTTCAGAATTGTCACATAAAGTGTGAGGAGAGAATAAGCCAGCTCTCTGTAATTCCAGGCAAAAGGAATCACAAGGTGTGGTCACATTAAAGAGGAAGGAATAGGGTCAGGGGCGGATCCAGACTACCGCCACTGCCGCACAGGCGGTAGTCAACTTAAGCGAAAATAACTTTTCTTCAGTAGGACTATTCATTCGAAAATTATTTTTTTCAGAATTCCTTGAATATGTTTTCCATTTTAACTTGTTTTGTGTTGTTCTTCGTTGAGATAATAGGAATTCCTTCATTTTCAATGATCAATGTTCATATACTTTGAAATCATTCCCAAAATGTTGTTGCGTTACAGTGTGCCAGCTTCTGAAAACTCTTTCACTGAATTGAATGAATTGAATTCTGATTACTTGGCTTCATTGAATTGAATTAGATCTGTGCGGCCCTTGTTGCGCATCATAGATCGCCCAGAGTTCGCCCCACTGTCAAAATTGTATGGATTTCCTGCCTTTTCTCAGCATAGATCACCTCGACTGCTGCACAAGAACCAAAGAAAAGTCTTTTGGTTTAAAAATCCTTTGTCAAATGGTGCGTGCGACTGCGTCAAATTTATGCAAATGCCACCCGATAATCTATTACTGACGTTCCTTCCTATTGTTTATCTATTGCGCATGTAGCCAATGACAAAGTCGAGAAATGAAGTGAATTTTTGAGTTTTGATTTTGAACTTACGAAGATTTTATGGCCTACTTTTTGCACACAGAAGTGCCTGTAAATAATATCGAAAGCTAGGTTTCATAAAGAAGGGAGAAAACTTTCATATTATGCTTAGGATGTAAATATAAACCTCTAGTAGGTTGAATGTTCGTATCAGGCAGGACAGGAGAGTTACTTCCATGAAGGCACCAAGACATGAAGTAAAGTTTGGCTGTTAGGCGCGCGAGTGAATGTTTTGATTACAGTCTTACGATATAGGGAAATAAAGATACTTTTCCGTTGTATCAGAGATGTTATGCTGCAAACCCTCTCTTTATCGTTAATTCCTCATAATTCTCCAAATATTCCATAACTTTATTAGAATTTTCGCTACTCAATTACGAAAAGTTCTGCCTGCGGTGAACGTGGTTCAATCTCTCTCATGTAATAATTTACTTTAATTTTTTCAATTTTTTCACAAATAGAGAAAACATTGAAAATTCTTGCGCATTTAAGTAAAATCATTTATTTTATTTCAAGAAGTTCTAGAACAACAAGCATGTTATCTTTTATTCAATTGCTTCTTCGAAAAGGTGTCTTAGGCTCGCATGAGGGCTGGCAGGAATCCTCAAACTGATGAAAAAAGGTGAGTTTCTAGTATTATGAACGGTGATGCATAAAAACTTTCCCCCCTAATTTTAGCCTGTTTGTGCGGCAGTCAAATTCTTCTCTGGGTCCCAGTCTGCAGAGCATGGCAGAACTCAACGAGATCTCGCGCGTGCAACGCCAAATTTTCGGCGTGAACCGCTTGTAAGTAGGAGTTTAGGCCGAGTATTTCCCACCAAAAATGTCTGAAAACACCTGAAAACCCCACAAAAACCTTCGTTTTATGGATATTTGCGCGTGCAAGGCCTAATTTTCGGCGTGCACTTGCAGCTGCTGCCAAATTGACTCGCCCGTGTAGTTGCCATACTCTGCAAACTGGTCTGGGTCCGCCCCTGAATAGGGTTGTACTGCTCGATTAGTTTACCACTCACGTTGGCCCTTTATGCTTTGCACATAAATCAATACCTTATCATAAATCAAGGAAAGCAAGTGTATTTGCCTATCAACTATCAAAAACCACAATCACTTGCATAAGTAGGCAAACAAAAGTACAAATCATGAGAATACAATGGCACAAGGCGAAAATAGCAGGCTTCATAAATCTATGTGTTAAAGAGAGACAACTAAAAGTTGTGCCCCCTGAAAATGTTTTATATTTTTGCTTTGTAACAAAGTTTTTGCTGGGTTAACAAAAATTAATAGCAAAGTTTAATTTTCTCTTGAAAATCAAGAATTGTTTCACAAAGCGCAGCACGTAAAAGAATAATTTTTAAAACGCCAACAATCCCGAACCAAATATCAAAACATAAAACTTGTCTGGACTCACCCCCAGCAAGCAAACTTTCACCTCTCGCATGGACCTGACGAGAGTGCTTCCAAACTCCATTTTTCTGAGCAGAAAATATATCTTGCTGATCTTTTCGTCAAAGTTCTTCTTCTAATGCTTATCTGTCATCTTCCTTTACTTTCAAGGAGAAAGTAAGTGCAGCTACCCGGAAATTTCTGGTCGAAAATTGACTGAAACTGCTTCTCTCGACACAGTTTCGCCAATTCAGATTTCAGAGAACAATCGCAGGTGCGAGGCTGCGTGTGAAAGAGGCTGGAAATTTTTCAATTTCTGAACCCATCAATCCCATTACACTTTTTTTATAAGAATAATTTTATAAGAACACCAGCCTCAAATTTGGCCAAAACTTAAGAACAAGCTAAGAACAAACCGAAGCTGACCTTTTTTGGCTGATTATGAAAATTTTATGAAATAAACATAAGACTGGGATATAATTACAAAACAAGCAGATTGGCAGCACACAGATGATGTCAGATGGTCAAGAGAGTCAAACTTTGCAACAATTAACCTCGCAATTAACACTAGTGATAGCAAAGAATGCTTCCCAACCAAAGTTAGAACAATTAAAGAACATTTCAGCCTGAAAATAGAGGAATATTTAAGAACAGCCAGCTTCAAATCAATTTTACTGGTTCTTATAAAAAAAGAGTGTAGTTCGTTTTCGTCATAAAGAACCTAAGGTACCAAGAAAACAAAAGGGGGAGACCAAGCAACGATGATAAAGCCTACTGTCAACTGGGCCATTGGCCCAGTAAAAAAGCAAAATTCCAGGCTTATGGTTTACTACTAATTTGCGCCCTGTTCACCAGGCCAGACAGATCTTCTTTAGCAGTTGGTTCAGAAATATTTGGTCAGAAATGTTGCTGGGCAATGTTTGGGCATTTCCTCACGTTCTGAAAAAATTAGTAATATGTCTTTTCAGCGATTTTATTGGACAAATTATTAGTAAACGAATCTCACTCTGATTGGTGAAAAACATTTTTCATCTTGCTCATAACTTATGAAATTCCTGCATGTAACCGCGTTACCCTTGAAATTTCCGGTCAGAATTTGAAGACATCCATTCAATTTACTGATGAAATCCCTCCCATATTACTTAAGTCCCTCTAGCTTACCCCTCTGTACCGCCATACATGTTACATAAAGATATCTCTCCACCTTACAGATCATATCTCTCAATACTAGCTAATTATGGTATAACTCCACATTACTGCACCTCCTCCCCACATTACCTCAAGATAATGATATCCTTCCTTCTTACGAGAACTCCATATCTTGAGTTTAAAATAGTAAGAGATTTTTTAAAAAAAACCGATCAAGCAATCTTTATCAGTTAACTTAACGAAGATTATATTGAAACGTTTTAAGAATGATTTATTCTTTAATTAGTCTCTTCCTCCTTACTGATACCTTCACACCGCTGAACATCCCTCACATTAGTGCGAAAGTCCCTCCCCATCACTACAAACCCTTCACATTACTGCAAGATGTCCCACGGTCTTACTGCACACACATGATCAAGAGAATAGAAGATCAAAGTCGACATAGAGGGAAACAGAAACACGGAAGAATATTATGTTCCACAGCACGGGAACAGGATTGCAATTGATGTCCTCAAGGATTTTACCAAGGTACCTTCTCTTGTTTCCTTAATTAGCATGTGTGAAAAGGAGAAGCACTAATAAGCTCAGCTTCGAACGCATACTCCCCCGCAGAGACGTTTGCTGTGAACTACCATAATTTCAGCACTGTGGGGTAAGCAGCAGTAAGTGTGGGGAAGCATCTTGGGTACTGTAGGGAGGCGCATCTTGAAAACTGTGATCAAAATTTCATGACCCCACCATGTCGCGAAGCAACGTTTCGCTGATTTCATGATTCAATAACTGCAAAACTCCCTCCCCATCACTATAAATACTCCACATTACTGCAAGATGTCCTTGACTTACTGCACACACATTACAAACGGTAGTGTTAGAAAGCAAAAAGTACAATGAAGTGTTAATAAAAGAACTTCCTGGCAATCTTACACTAATATCAACTTTATTCCAAAACCAAGGAAACCAGCGAAGAGAGAGCTGAAGAATGATAATAGAAAGTGTTTGATTTGTTTAAGTAATTAACACTTGAGATCCCATTAGTTCGTTTACGTCATAGAAAACTGAAAATACCAAGGAGACAACAAGGAAAAAGTAAGAAATGCGGATGAAAGCCTACTTCTTACTTTTTGGTTGGAGCCTACACGCATTGTTTTTTATAAGTAACATTAGTTCAAACAAAACAGGTTCATTGTATTGTTTGCAAGGAAAGAACCAATCAGACCCCCTTTTACTAAAAGCTACTCTCTACTGCAACAATGAAAGCTGCAGATTTAAGACTGAAATTAATTTTGACTTGGAAGAGCTAAAAATGATGGGGCAAGAGCTAAGAAATATTTACTATTTTGCCTAACTCCAATTTTCAAATGGCGTAACTTGCATGACTTTTTAGCAACCAGCTGCATATAGAAATAAAAACACTCTAAAATTGCCATTTAGGATAGTCCCAATATTTTTGCTGTTATCAACCTGATGAACGACTGTGCAGTACAGTGAGAGTTTATAGTACTGTGGGAATATCATCAGCACTGAGAGTAATACTTACACTGGTTGGAGTCTCCCTCAATGATACTGAATATCCTCCACAGTACTGATAGTATTTCTCCACAGTACTGATAGTATTCTCCCGCAGCACTGATAGTATCCTTCTGCATCACTGAATATCGGACACCCTTCACTGTACTGAACAGTGAACACCCTCTACAGAACTGAAAACCCTCCACCAAGCTCAACGTCCTGCACAGTACTGGACACCATCAACAGAACTACACAAACATTCCCAGGGTGCTTATACAGAAATTCATTATAAAGACACGTTTTGACTCTTCAGTTAAGTATAAACTTAACATTCCAAAATTACAATCTTTTTTCAGTAAACATCTAGATTTCGGTCTCAATCCTCAAAGTTAAAAATTTCTGATTTTTAGCCCTCAAAGTTGCTGAAAAGTTGCTTAAGTTTTGAAAAACAAACAACAAATAGATCTTTCCGTCTACCCCAAACAATTTAAATTGATGGGTGTACGTGTAAGAAAACCTTTAAAATACCAAATATGCTTCAAATACAATAAAGCATAGCGTGACCAAACGACGTTAAACTTTCAGCATAGTTGCTTAAGTGCTTAGTTGCTTAATTCATTTCATCGAGTTCTGGAGTTTCTTATCATTTTGCTCAATCCAGCCCTGGTTGCTTATTGATGAAGTACATACTGAAAAAAAGTTTAGTCCTTAAGGAATATCTTTGCACTTGAGATTTTTAAAAGCTCTCAACAAAGGCATGTGTTATTTGATTTTGTTTTAACATATTTACGTAGATGAAATGTTAATCTAAAATTTTTGTTTAATCAACTGAATACGCTTTCCAGGCGTTGCAAGACATAAAAGTCCACTGACTGGAAGATCAAATCACTTTCATCAGAAAGGTGGTTCAAGAGGTTAAAGCTTGGAAACAGGTAAGAGCCTTTTTGGATTATGTTGTATTGATTTTATGGTGTTGAATTCGTTATTTTCTTTTTTCGTCGTTCTATCTCTGTGTAGGATTGGACAGTAGTTTAACTCTATGAAACTGTTTTTGAAAAAATTGAATTAAACCGCTAAAGCTCTCATAAAGGTGTAACTAGAAAAAAGCTTTGCATCGAAAATCTTGGGGAAAAAAATTCAAAGATTTTGAAATTTTTTAGAAAACGAACAAAAAGTATAACCAAGTGTGTTTAAAAATGATGATAGAAATTGAATGAAATTTTGACAAATTTTCTTGACCATCTGACATATTTATGTGCTCTCGTTCTGCCTCTTTTGTTATTATTTGTCAGTTTCATGGTTATTTGATAAAATTCTGATGTTGAGCCATGGATGGTCAGCCTCCTGGCCAGCTTGTCTTTCTTAGTTTGTTCTTAAGTCTTGGCAAAAATTAAGGCTCGTGTTCTTATAATTTGTTCTTATAAAAAAGGGTGTATTTGTCTCACTTTTACCTATATACTTTTTTCAGGCTTGGGCTGTAATTTTATTCTATGAAAAGGTTTTCGAGTGGAATTAAAGATTTGATTAAACGGCTAAAGCTCTCGCCAACGATAGTAGTTAGTGTTTTTACATCGATGTCTTGATTCATCCTTTTCTACACCTTATGCCCAAAAACGCATAATTCCTGTTGCCGAAAATCAAGCTTGGGCTGTAGCTTTATTCTATGAAATGCTTTTTAAGTGTATATCAGGATATTTCATTAACTCGAACAGGGAGTACCTATCCTTTCTATTCTATTGTGTCTCGATGAACGCGAGTATTAAGCAACCATGGTACACACTTTTTTATAAGAAACCTAGCTGAGGGTCTAGTTCTTTAAGTTCCTTATTTTGAGACCTCATTAGACAACTTTGTAGTTCTAGAAGTTCCTCAATAATTCCTTAATTTCAAGTGCTCATTTAGTGGATAGGAATCGGTACCGACGCAAGAAAATCATTAAGTTCAACATTTTGCAATAAACTGTGATAAGAAACCAGACTAAGAGTGTGGCACCCGAGAAAACAGTAGAATAACAATAGAACATTAGGATAGAGCAATAGAAAGTTGCTCTGGCAAACGCAAGATCTCATCAATACAGTAGAATCTTGATAACTCGAACATGCGATAACTCGAACTCTCGCTAACTCGAACATTCGTTAACTCGAACAATTTTTTATACCCGCTGCGGCAATTTCCTCTCGATAACTCGAATTTTTTGTCCCAAAGGTACCAACAACAACAATAACAACGATATTTTAATCACAAACTATTCATTCAATCAAGCTGTTTTTTTGAAATAGAGACAAAGTTCTTAAGTCCCAGTGACTTCAAGGCTGCATGCGACAATTAAACCCTTTCCATCCCCCTGATTGCACCTCTTTCCAGTGACTTTGACAACGCACTTTAGCCTCCGAATGATTTCGAAGAAAGTAGAAAATCGTTTAAGAAAAACGGCCAGTATCTCCTTTCTTTAACATAAGTGTCCTACAATATCTGCACCTTTCAGGACACAAACAGCATACTTATCTAGAGGGTTTTCAGGTTCAAAATGGACATTCAGATATTCATTTTGCTTTGGCGTCCGAATCTCCTTATACACATGGTGTCCTGTGATGTGTGTTTCGACAGTAATAGTAGCTGTGATGAATATTGGCAGTTCATTTTGTAGAACAATCGTTTTCAATGAAAAACATGAGAGTCATTGAAGATTGCATATCTACACCATTGATTATAATATCATAATTAGTTATAGAGTTCCTTTGTGATTGGACCTTTATAAGTAGAAGTTCCTTAAGTTTTTCGATCTTCTACATGTAGGTTACTTATAAAAGGCTCTTAATGAAAAGAAAAGCGAGTAAACTTTGTCTGATGAGTGCGTAAGCACGAAACTCGGAGTCACAGAAGGACATGTATGTGTATCAATTTTTGTTAATTCCGCTTTATTATGCTATTATAGTTCATTAGGAATGATTCCATTAGTATTTCATTGTCGCTCTTACAGGTAAATCATCAAAATGAAGATTGTTATCGTTTTCGCCTTGATCGTGTTGGCTACGGTTAGTTATCTTACTTATAATTTCACTAGAATAAAACGAAATTCAAACTGGAAGAGTGGAGAGTCGTAATGCATTGCCTCACCTAGCATTACAGCATATTGCATCATACATTTCATTTGCAGTTGTATAATTCACAACAAAAGACAAAGAGCGTGCCTCATTCCCATGCTGGCTCAATTTGATCACACGTCAATGAGTTGCATTGCCACGCATGCTTCAAGAAACTTGAAAATATAGGCTTTTCGTGAAGACCCCTAATGCTTCTTGATCCATCGTAATTAACAGCTTCTGTTTTTGCCACTCTTCAGGTTCATCCAATTGTGTATATATCTAATAGCAACAAGAGAGCAATGAGTCTGAAGCCAACAATTTAATGTCGAGAATTGAAATGGCTTATTGTTTGCATTGGCAAGCTCTACATCCTTTTAGAAATATACAGGTTTCACCTCGAGCTAAATTGTATTAACTCACTATCGATTCGGAAGGTCCCTTTCATTAATTGTTTCTATTTCAGGCCACAGATTTCAATTTGGATCTTGAAGAAGGGGGGAAAAAGTTTGTTGAGAAGATCAAAGTCGACATAGAGGGGAACACGGAAGAATATAATGTACCACAGCACGGGAACAGGGTTGCAATGGATATCCTCAAAGATTTCACCAAGGTACCTGCTCTTTATATTTCCTTTATTAACAGGTGTGATGAGCAGGAGCACTAATAAGCTCAGATTAGAACGCATACTCCTCCGCAGAGACGCTTACTGTGAACTGGCATAACTTTTAGCACTGTTTGAGTACCGCAAGGAGATGCATCTTGAAAACTGCGATCACAACCCCATGACACTATGAAGCGAAGAAATGTTTATCATTATAAAATACGCCGGTTTCACGAAAATTCATCAACTTTCAGGCCCGGCGGAAGCTGTCCATAATTGGTCCGGCTCAAGCTAAACTTGTGGGGCCTTGGGGCATACCCCCTGAAAATTTGAAATTTTAGGTTATCAGAAATGCAATTTAGTGCGTTTTTAGAACGTAATTTTCCTGAAAATGAGCCGAAAGTTACAGTAAAAATCTTACTTTTTAAAAAGCAATATCATCTTTTGGTAAAAGGAGTATTTTGGCCCAAAAGTTGATCCGGGTCTGAATGAAAGTCATTGACATTTGAGTTTCAAAGAAGTGAATGTTATATATTGAAATCAAACAACCTTCTAGGGATTGAAAGCGGTAAAGATGCCATCGGAGGCAGCTTGCTACATCAGTGACCTAGCAACTGATGACGAAATCCCTGCTGCAGTCCAGAAAGAGATGAAATTGGTAAGTTTAACCGAAGAAGGCACTTTAATGCAGTTTCACAAAAAATGTTTGCAGGCTTAAAAATTGAAACTTTTGCAATAAACTTTTCTGAAAGAAGAAATATAGCCAGGATATTACACAAGAATGATGTGTCACTTTTTAAGTAAATACAACTTGTCTAAACTTTTCCAGTCAAGGCAAAGCATTAAGTCATCGTGTTAAGTTGCGACCACGACGATGTAAAACATTGTTCTATCTTGCATAATATTCTGCAGACTCGAAGAACCTGTGTTTAACTAAGAGAACCATATTTATCGAGAAATCATCATAAATAATCTTGTAATTGAAATGAAAGTGAATTTACTTTCTTCTTTAGAAATGTTTGTTCTAGATTATTTGTGAGAATGGAAATTGATCAGAGCCCATGAACTCTGACATGGCACGTCGTTGATCTACCAACTGAGCTACAAGACACTCAAAAAGTTATCAAATAACATTTCCAGTTCTCCAGTCACTAGGATTGCCTCTGCAGTTCCCAAACTATCTCAGTTAGTTGAGCAATAGTGCAGATAGACATTGGTCTTGGGCTCCAATATGGCGCACGTCATTTTCAATTTGATTGATTTTCCAAATCCTGCTTCTTTTCAAATGTGTATTCCACATACTCATTTTTTAATAAGAAACTATTTATAGGAAATCACAAGGCCAGATTTTCAAAACTAAAGAAACATTAGTATGATATTTTGTACGCACTAAGAAAGTTAAGAAACTGTTCCCAGTTCAGTTTGGTTACATGTAACAAGATATTTTAGCTGTTTGCAATGAAATTTGCATTTAGTTTTGCTTCTCTATACACTCTTTTTTCTTTATAAGAATAAATTTTATAAGAATATTGAGGCTCAAAATTGCCAAAGAACAATGGAAATTTAAGAATAAACAATGGAAAAGTTGAGGCTCAGGAAAATTTTAAGTATTCTTATAAAGAAAAAAGACAAAGAGTGTATCCAAGTCATGTTTAGCAGTGATAGAAAATAAAGAAATGACGTTGTATGTAGGAGAATTAGGTATTTATGTTAAGGATCCTGCTAAGAAACTTCTCGTACTATAATTACGGTGAAAGCTAAGAAACTCTAAAGATTTAGCATTATTTCTTGTAAAAAATGAGTGTATTTGCCTTAGATTGGTTCTAAATTTCCTAAGAAGATCAAAGTTAAGGACAACATGGTTTTGCCCATGGGAGAAATCACCGCAGAAGAAGTTGGAAGTAAAATCGTTTCTCACTGCAAAGGCCTGAAGCTAATCAAGGTTATCGTCCTCACTAAGGATAATATGGATGGAGTTGTGACAGGCATGCTCAAGAGAGGAGGTAAGAATCTTTGCTATTCCAAGGGGTCTACAACAATAACAAAAGACATGGCCTCTCAATATGAATAAGTTTTTGAGACAATTTCATTTGTCCATTTATTGTATGTTATTTTCCTAGTGCGTAGATTCTCGGTCCCTGTTGCCTTACTCTCTCCGACTAGATTCTAATATAATTATTTTCCTTTTTCAGAAATCAGTGTTCCCCCACAAGGCAAGCGTATCCTGGTTACGACTTTCCCGGCATGCGGCAGTATTGACCTATTTGATAGATGTCCAAACCACAGACTAGGAGCTCGCTGCAGGTTTCGTCCAGAAGGCCACCGAGGTTGTTCTTACACAGTCCAGTGTCCAAGAGCAGTTGGAGGCTATGATTGCAGTGGTACACACGAGTATCACAATCTTATTTGCTGCGATTTCGCTTGCATGTAATAATTATCTGGTTCTGATTTCTTAAAAACCAGTATAATAATGTAGATGATATCATGATAAGAATTTGAAAATATCATGCAGGATAGAATGTCTATTTTGTATCTTGTCCTTTTCTGTAGAGAACACACTCGTTTTAAGAAATCATGCTAAGTCTTGGCACGCATCAGAGTTTCTTACCTTACACCCCAGAAAGATGCTCGAAACTTAATAATGAAAGATAGTATATCACTCGTTATTCCTTTCACACACTATAAATAAATCATTATACAAGATCTTTAAGATTCGGCCCTATCAGGCCCTCTAACCAATTTCTTAGTGCACGAGAGGAATAACGAGTGATATATTTGTGATTCCTATCTTTTATTATGAAGTTTACAAATTCCTTTGTGGCCTCGTCGAGGGTAATAAGTAACAAGAAATTTTCGAAAGTAGGCCAAGACAACCGCTAAAGAATCAAGGGAGAGAGCGATAAAGCCGATAAAACAGATGTAAACAATTGAAATAAAGACAAGCATGTAGCAAGTAAGGTTTATTCATTAGCAAAAACTCGTTTATCTATTAGTTATCCGTTAAAAGATTTATTGTGTCCATGATACCCATGTCTAAAACTATCTTACGCCTTGTTATGCCTTCTCAACGTTTTCACTTTTGCCTTCTCAATTTGATTACTCGTAGTCGTATGAAATGGAATAGGCCTACGTGATGTTACACTTCCTAAACATTTCACTACATGTGAATCACTCCAGAAAAAGTACCATATGAGATTGAATAAATGAGTGTATAAAATGGTTCGAATATGTAATACAATCACGATGCTAATCAGAAAGTTCAATTCTCAACACTTTATAGGGCCATATACATACTCACTGTAGTCCAGATTGGATTTGACGCAACTGCTCATGAATTCTACCTTGGACCCTAACTCATTTAACGTTTGCCCAAAACCAGGGACTTAGGGAGCATCTCAAACTTGGGGGGAAGAAGCTTCAAGGAAAAGGGAAATTGCTGAAAATGCTGTAGCCTGTACACAGAATATACCACTTTCAGAAGTACTGTTTTTACAACTACAGTTATTCAAAGGACAGTGGTACTTGATGACTGATTTGCAAATATTAGGGGCACAGGCCTCCGTGCCCCTAGTTTCTTTGGCGGCTGCGCAATGTCACTATCCTTTAGATGTTTTGAAGCTCATATGTATGTTCAACTCCAATTAGGGTAGGATGATCAGACAATGAATGTTGCTTGTTCAACAGTCTAGAAAGTTTTGGCTCCGAAGCGGGGCGGTGCTCTGTAGTATCCGGTGCGTAAATAGTACAGCCAGGATCAGATCTCAAAAATTCATCTTTCCTGTTTATTTTTTCGTCTTTCTGGTTACACCCGGTTTTTGTTACGGAATCAATGTGTAAAAGCTGCCATTCGTAGAAGAATTTCCTTGCGATAGGGGATATTGGAAGTTGAAGAAGGTATAGTAAGTAAGTAAATTTTTTACACCATTCGACAAGGCTTCCTTATCCCTTTTCTGATGATATACACTTTTGCGAGGGGCAAATCACTACTTAAAAATCTCGTACACTTTTTCTGAAAATCGTATTGTTCTAATGAAAATCCTTTGAAAGTCTCTGAAAATCCTTTTGTTCTTGAAAAATCTCGTGCGTTTTGAAAGGGAGTGAATGGCCCCTCGCACTTTGGTACTTTTTAATTCAACTTATATGTACTTATCAAGTGAATAGCTAGTGTATACAAAAGTATATATCATTGGAAAGGAATTGGGAAGTCTGGTCGTATGGTGTAAAAGTGTAAAATAAATTTTGGCAATAGCACATGGTATCTATAAGATTACATAATCATGAGAGTAATAATAACTTGCTACACTGCATACTGGAGCGTTGTTATTCAAAGTTTATTCAAAATAGTTGAAACATATTTCAAAAAGTTAATAGTACTAACGAACAAAACAAAACAAATCCTAGTAAAAAGAATTACAAGGATGACATTTTAGATTGTTGTAGGGAAGGGGGTATCCCCTAAGATTGCCTCAATGTTCCAACGATCATCCCATCGGAGAGCAGAAATATAGAGGTTGATAATATACGTTGTACATATTCCCATGAAAGCATTATTCAAGTCGTGATTTGGTGTGTGTGTGGCATTTAGTATCTTCTATTGCTAGTTATCCCTAATGGTCAAGTTTATAGTCATCAGGAGATGTACAAATTAAAATAATGATAATATTAATAATAATAAAAGCATAGAATAGAAACAAGAAAGGAGACTGGCTCTCTGTTTCTATTCTATATTGCTCGGTACATTCGTACATCGAGCACTATGATGCGGAATTGATAAAGCATTCGCTATAGAGATAATAATAAAAGCACTTATATTGCCCCATAATATCCACAGGGCTCATAGGTGCATTCATTACAATTAAAAACAGTAAGACTAATTAATTCTAGCTTCAGACAAAAGTAACGGGGCCCCTCAGATTTATTAACTGTCACAAATATAAAATTTGCCATTGCCCAAAAGGCGGTGTTCTCTCATCATTGGGGCCCCAAGTTTGGGATTTCAAATGCACTGGCCAAAGGTGCACTCCCATAGCAACCGAAATAGTTGGGGGTTAGAGAAAAATTGTTTAAGATATTTTCTCCACCAACCAGTGCACTTAATGTCCATGACGGAGACAGATAATCCCCGACATGAAATGAAAAAACGTGGTACAAATTTTAAGGTTGTGGGTGGGTGGGTGAAAGAAATTGCACAGCCAAACGAAACGTCAAACTTCACCACGCCTTTGCTGCTTGCTGCGTCCAAATAGAAATACCTCGAGACAGAATTCTGGTTTAAATAGCAGCGAAACCAAATTGAAAGATTTCCAGACCTATTGTATCTAGAAAGCAAACATACAAAAGATTGAATGCCGAACTACATATTTCTATGCTTGAGCTGAAACATATTGTCTTCCAAACAATAAATGCGAGGTTGAAAAGTGAACAGACCATCTGCGGGGAATAGAATAATATAATACATTAGAATAGAATGATACATACACGTTTTTTCTTTTATAAGAAACCTAGCTTGGGTCCTAGTACTAAAAGTTTCTTAATGTTTCACCAGTTTCTAGTACTAAAAGTTTCTTAAAAATTTCTTATTTCTAGATACGCATTTAACATAAAATTTTGCACTTTTAAATCGGAAACCCACCTACAAATACAAGTAGACTCAAGACTCAACCACCTACAGTATGTACCTCTAAATAAAAAACGTGTAGCAAACTTAAATCACGGAAAAATGTATTGTTGGCATATTACTCTCCTCTTATTTTTTTCCAGAGTTTCTTAAAGATATTGATGTAGTTCTAATAGTTTCTTAAATTTTTTGGGCTCTAGTACTAGGTTTCTTATAAACCGGTTTCTTATTAAAAAAAAAACGTGTAATGCGTGTAGCTATGCATGTAACAGCTAAAGCATTGCAAAACACCGAGGACAGACTGATCGCTGACAAAAGTTTCTTATGTAAATCATAATGTGACTATGTATAAACCAACAAAGAGACAATCTGCTAAATAAGAGTGATACGTGTCGTACGCATATCACAGACATCGCAGACAAGCGATTCATAAACAAACAAGGTGGGACAACTTACCAACAAACGCTTGCAGCATCTTCCGCGAATTAACTTGGATACAAAATTTCATTCTTATCCATATTTAAAAATATGATTGAAAATACAAAATATTACAATGTGTCATTAAAAATCTAAGTTGTACCCAGCGGCGTGGCCAGACGAAAATTAGTGGGGAGGGAAAACCTAAAAATTTTCAGACTGGGGGATAAAAAGGTATACCCAGACATTTTTATTGCATTTTTCAATTACAATTTTGGTCAAGTTTTGAAAAGTGGGGGGGCAATTGCCCCCTCATAACTCCCCCTGGCCACGCCACTGGTTGTACCGTCAATGCAATAAAAGTATTGTTCAAATAAACGGGTTTTCAAACGTGATTTAAAAGTTTCAACTGTGTTACAAGCTCAAATCGAATAGGGGAGTCTATTCCAAAGGAAGATAGCAACATTTACAAAGGCACGATCACCAGCAGTTTAATCTGGTCTTCCCTACTTCTAGAAGCAGTTCATCACATGTAGATCTAGTCCAACGAAAAGCCTTACGCAGTTTTAACAATTCTTTAAGATATTTTAGTGCTAAATCTTTTTATAAATTTGAAAGTTAACATAAGAATCTTGTATGGTATTCTATTTGTAATAGGCATGTAAATTTGTGTATCATCAGCATAGATGTGAAATTTTAGCCTTTTCTTGCGCATGATATCTCCTAAAAGCAATGTATAAACCAGAAACAACAATGGTCCTAATACTGAACCTTGAGGAACACCACAGGCAAAACACTAACAAAGTTACTTGACTTGATGAATGTCCAGCAGAAACACAACAGAGTTACAGTGGCATTGAAGATTTTAGCCTGCAGGAATTAGAAGTAATAATTTCAACTTTTCTGACCAAAGCTGATTACTCAGTATCAGTCTTAATCATGTTTTTTCCTAACTACTTTCTTCTGTAATAAAGTTACCTTCTTGAGGTAAAAATGATAGTTCAAGTTGTCCACAACCAAAATATACTGTTCCACGGTCCATTCCGTATTTTACCACTGTAATTTATAATCCTGTCGCTAGACTCAAGCAAAACAATGAACAAAGGATTTAGATGCCTGTGGCTGATCATAAACAATGCGTTGGCAAGTAAAAATAGGATACTCGGAAGATCTCATTTGCATCACAGTAAATTATCATTCGTGAATCATAAAGCAATTATATTCCCACAAAAGAATGGTAAGATATCCTTTATAGTCGTCCTCTACCTTGTTTTCAACTTCTCAACAGTCTTTTCAAAAGTCAAGGCTTCTTGTCAAGGAGTCTCGGAGTTTTCTCATGCAAAGCGATGAATCTTTTTTAAAAAGAATATTATCAATTCACAGGCCTTTTCACTCTTATTGATTTGATATAAAGGTGACATTCTTAATTCGGGTTAATCGTCGTTCGCGATATTAAAGTCATTCACGAAGTATACTTGAACACGCTGTGAGAACAACAAATCCGTCCGGATGCGTGGCGAGGAAGGCAGGATGCAACTCAAGCAAACATTTCAAACAATTTACTAAAATAAACCACTACACAAGCTTGCTGATATCACACTTAATTATTTGACAGTTTGAGTACACAAGACAGAACACCAAGTCCGTCAAAATTACGAGGGATTTGCTTGCCACATCATCTTCGAATCAAATTTTAGGCCACTAATTAGGCCATTTTCTGTGGAACATTCATTTCGCCGACGATTAGCACGCGAGGAAGTTATTCTCGTCCTGTAATCAGTATTTAAACGCAATTTGGTGTATAAGGTTGTCAAAAGTAATTTAATGGTTGAAGGAAATGTTCAAATTTGTTGTCAAGCGAAACACAACCGAACTATTCCACCGTGCGGTCGCGGAAAACGACGTTCTTCGAGTAAAACTACTCCTCGAGCAGGCGAGGGAAGACCCGAAATTCAGCATAAATGGCATCAATAGTGAAGGACTGACAGCTTTACAGACTAGCTGCTTTGCTGGCAACCTGGATATCGTCAAACTACTCGTGGAACACGGAGCCAACGTTAGAATAAAGGATAGAGATGGATGGACATTGCTGCATGGAGCTTCGCTGGCAGGGAAGCTGGACATTGTCCAGTTTTTGGTAGCGAATGGCCTGAGTGTGGCATCTAGGAACGACAGGAAACAGTTGCCTCTTGATTTCGCTGAAGAGCTTCCTGTCGTAATGTTTATTCTGAAAAGAATGCTCGGTGAAGGGCTGGAAGATGAAGTGCAAAGATTCATCAAAAGGAATTCTCATTTAAAAAAGGATATTTATAAGGAAGTTGAGTTTGCTATTTACATGAAAAAACAGGAAATCAAAGCATTAGAAAGGCTGCCTTATACACCAGTTGCAGAGAAGAGGCGAAGAAATGTAAGTGACCCTTCGAGAATGATCCAAAGTCATAATAACTCCTTTCCGGGTACACCATCTCATCCGCAGCATAGGCAGACAGTTCAACAACAAAGTCATAGCCCAAGATCAACTGAACAATGTCCCGCAAAATGTTTCACACTTGATGTTGACAATTTACCCACTACCCCAAGCACTTTGAATAAACGGTGGTCTTCAATGTCAAACATTCCAGTAGTTGATCAACACCTCTCCGAGGTGAAGATTCATATGCACAACGGATATGAAACAGATGGCACAGATCGTCACTTTCTCATAAATAACAACAATAAGATAAACAAATCAGAGATGCATCCGTTTGAAGACCAAAATCGAAACACAGAGATTAGGGAAGCTGATATTGCCAGCGTTAATTCACACTCTACCTCTGGGTATGAGACAGACGAACTTGACCATCAGTTGTTCTTAAATCAAGCAAAACGTGTTCACAATCACAATACAGTATCAGCACATTATTATCACACCCGTGAGGAGTATCAAAGAAAATCGAAAACGCTGTCTCCTAGAACTGTTAGACGCCTGGAACATAGATTTGGTTCCTTAGCATTGAATGAACAAGATCTTGAGTTTGGAAAAGGTGGTGCAAAGAAAAAATCTCAGAACTTGCAAAGAGTTGAGTATCCCGAGGTATTTTTATAGAACATCACAACTAGGTTCTTCCTTAAAGGCTTGTATAGCAGTCTTATGGGTGCCGAGGGTAAAGGCATGGTCCAATCTATCAGAGCAAAATCACTAGATTTTAAAGAATACTTGCAACATTTTTAGAATCTTTGGTCGACCTCAACATCAATGAAGAGTATTCCATTGAGGATTCCCTGGAAGTTTTTGATTGGCACTTATCAAAAATAGCGGAAAAATTCTTTAACATAGCTAAAAATATTGTCATTTAAAGTTCTCAATCTATTTTTCTAATTTTTGGCCATCTAGTCCCTGTTTCCACTGAATACTAAATTTGAGGTGCCCTGGTCAGAAACTTTATGCAAACAACAAAACTACCTAGATTTTGAAAGCGTTGCTTTATAGTGCATTGTTTAGGTGGAGATTTCATTACATGACTTGCAAAGTCTGTCCGCTGGGAGAAAACTGTGTTCACAAGCACCTTGTTCATACTGATATTAGGCAGAATGGAATACTTTCCACATCATTTGGGATCCCTTTCATATTAAAAACTCTTCTGACAATCAACTGTCTGTTCAACTCAACTTAGCTCAACTCTTGTTTACATATTTTATTAATGTCTGGTAACGAACTGGTAAACTGTGATTGGTTGATGTTTGATCATGTGATCAATAAGAGAATCCCATGGAAACCTGACTTAATATTCATTGTTAGATTCATCCCAAAATATTTTGTTCTTACAAACAAATAAGTTCAATTTCTGTGTACCGCACAAAGTGTTTTTAGTTCATGTTTACAATATTTGAAACTAAACATTTATAAACAATATTTGTATCAAGGAGATGGTTTTGTAAGATTCCTCATCTCAACTAATTCTTGAAAGTTACCCATTGTGTAGCCCTTTAGTGAGCTGATTGAGTGGCCCTTTTCAATTTACCAGATGAAAAATTGAATAGCTCTAGCAAGTGGGCATTGCAAGTATCTTTTTTTTGAACCATGAGATACTTTGATGCAAACTGTGCTATTTATGTCTTACAACAAATTAAGATGAACAATTTCCCAGTGTGTGCAACATAGGAAAGCGGGGGACTTGCTTCACTTTAGGAAAAAAGTTTCCTTGAAGCGTTGTGCCTCCTAAGATTTAAGCAAATTTTATGTCCATGCCTGTAGTGGAGAATTTATTTCGACTCCAAACTGAATTTTGCTTTGCAAACTTCATTTACAAACCCACCATTTCGAAGTTTGTTTTTACATCCAACTGTCAGATGTAATAGATATTTCAAACGTATCTCCTAAGAACTTATGTTGATAGATGGGGCTTCTAGGACCGTGCATTAAAAGTTTACGAGATATGGGTGTCTAGAAACCTACTAGACAGGGCTAAAAGGACTTCGTACGAAAGCCTACCAGACAGGGCTGTGTATTGAAACCTATTAGATAGGACTGTTTATAAAGCCTCTATTGTGTATTATTTTTTGTATTTGTAGTTTTAAGGGTATTAGTCTTTGATATCTTGAATATTGTGTTTGAGCTGCAGGATGTAAATATTTATTTTGTGTTAAGTAGTGATATTGTAATACTTAGCAGGAAGAGCAGTGGAGCCTTTAGAATATAATTATTCGAATTCAATTTTTATAGACAATATGCAATGGTATAATGTATTTGTTAGCATCTTTTTGTAAAAGCTGATAATTATTTCAAGGTAGAATTGACAAGTATTTGTTAATATGATGGTGTGTCATTCTTTGTATTTCTTCACTTTAAAGCATTTTGCTTCATCGTCTTCAGAATCCCCAACAGCCAACAACTTGGTGTGCGAGAAGATGTTATAATGAAATTAGTCTGATAATTTTGATAGGATTCAATGGTGCTCATGGTGCCAGTGGAGCTGCTTCGTTGATATCTGGGCCAAAATTGAAACTCTTCGCCAGCGGCCACGAAAATTGCAGTCTATGGACTATTGGGAACGGCTAGAAACGATCGGGATACATGATTATCATAATAGCATGACAGGTCCGGTCCGGTTGGTGCGGCTTTGGCCGGACCAACTTATAGGCCAAAACACTCCTTTTGTCAAAAATGATATTTCTTTTAAAAACATTCGATTTTTTACGGTACCTTTCGTTTCATTTTGCGTTTATTACTTTCTAAAAATTCACCAAATTGCATCTGTTAGAGCCTAAATTTCTAAATTTTCATGGGGTATAACCCCGGGCCCCACAAGTTCAGCTTGAACCAGACCAACTCTGGAGAGCTTCCGCCGTGCCTGCATGAAAATGTCTTTCTGGTGTATTCTCATTTTCTAACGACTCGATAATTTCCCAACAGCCTTTCAAGCAAGCGTAGAGGATAAGTTCGTTACCTATGACTGCAAAATTTCACACAAATTAGAATTACCTAAGCATTTAAAAAGAATCTCAAGGTGTGGTCACATCGAAAGGAAGAACCGAAATCGCACTGTTTGGTAACTCTACCTGTTCTATGAGCCCGTGAGATGTTTATGCATAGACACCAATAGTTTACGAAGGTAGTAAGCGTATTTGCCTATAAACTATCAATGCAATATTTTGATCAGTCAACTTATATTCAGTGGGCCCTTGGTGCTTGAACCAACACCTTTCAGAATGGTAAGCATGTGTACCTAGTATCGGAAGTCCTTCAAGCTAACCATCCACTATATCCCAGTGGTAATCATTGCATTTGAAATTTAAAGAACTGCAACAAAAACGATCTCAGCTCTTTATTCGAACCGAGAAAAATTACTGCATTCAAAGAAGAATTGGCATACAAAAAGCAAAGTGCCAGGTATTCATACATAACGTTGAACCCAACTTTGTCTCGGTCTCTGTTTAGTGAAAATACCAGATAAGGGGCGTAGCAAACAACCATGGACGTTAATATCATCAGCACTGCCCTTGAGAATTCCTGGCTTGGGTTTCTCCTACAATGTGCTGTCACTGGGAAATCATTGAGACTCATCTGTTGTATGCGAGCTGTGATTCTTCTGTACGTCTTTACGTAAACGACAAATAGGATTATAATGAGAATGGTCAGGCTGCAATTAAAGGCCACTCTGACGGGGAAGCTGAAACCGAAAACGATTCCACAGACCAGCAGTGCGTCGCTAAATGCCGACATCGAGGCATTTAATGCTAGGATGATAACTGCCCTTCGATTTGTCATTATCAAACTATACCTTGTCAAGTAATTCATATGAATATAACGATCAATCGATATCAAGACAGTCATGTTGAAAGAGAACATGGCGAAAAATGCAGAACTTGCGAACATTTCGATGACGACTACCATATCGAGTTCAGCTGGGGAAAATCTGACGAAAATGGAGGAAATAACGAGGCTTGCTCCCAGGCAAGTGTCTGATGCACTCAACGCCAATATAAGCTTGAACGATATTGTGTTCAGTTTCTTCAATTTCTTCAGTGTGTAGATCAGCAATGAGTTTAGTAATATGCATATGATTCCCATCACGAAGAACGAAACGTCAAATAATTTTAGCATTTTCAAGTCTAATTTGGTATTCATGCTTCTAGAAAATCTGCAAGCTCAAGATAAAGTTTCTTGGTCAATTAATCGAGTCATCGTTTCAGAAAAGAAGAAAGAGCTTCGATTAACGGTAACATTAATGTAGGCTGTGTCCGGGGGTTATGTAAAGTGGAACCACTACGGGGGACGTGTAGCCATGATGGGTCGGTTTTTCATGATAAAATTTATGATTATAGTTGCAATTTTTCCCGAGGGGAAATCAGTAATCATTCTCTTAAAATCTCGAACATTTTTCCTGAAAATCCCATGGTTCTAATGAATATCATTTTTTGAAATCCTTTAGTTCATGAAAATATCTCTTACGCTTTGAAAGGAAATGAAATGTCCCTTGGAATCGGAGTTTTCCGTCAAATTCCATTTAAATGGATATTAAATCTAATGAATAGCTTTCTCATTAAGATTGGTCTGAAGTTTTGCCATAATTGTGAAATATCAACACAGAATGGGGTACCTTCGCTGCATCTTATTCCAAATATTTGGTATGATTTCCAAAAAATATGTATGCTTTCAAATTCTCAGCAGTTGATAGTTGATAGGCACATACACTGACTATCTTCGTAGTAAGGTATTGGTTTGTGTGCAAAGCTCAAAGGGCCCACTGAATAGGTTGACTAATCGACCAGTGTGATCCTGGTCCTTTCTCTCGATGTGACCACACCACGTGATTCCTTTTACAGATAACTGGTTAATTCTCTCCTCACACAGACCCATACAGTGGCAGGTCATGTAAAGTGGCAGGTCCGGGGGATGCAGTGATTATCAATAGCAAACAGAGATAAGAAACTGTTCCTAGTAGTAAACATCAACATTGAAAATGGCTCGTTTGATATCAATGCTTTCCGGATTTTATGAATAAATTATTAACGAAATTCGAAACTAACGAATTCAGTTTATCCAAAAATTTAAGGGATTGAAATTTCAATCAAACATTCCAGTAGTGTTGTTTCAGCTGTTTTTTTCTCCTTTGAACACATTCATTGTAACGTTTTTCTTTTCATTAAGACCAATGATTTCTTTAGTAAATCATATGTCAAACGACACTGGCTTCGTTCATATCGGCACCTTACCAATGTATTTTATTTTAGTACGACATATAATGGGATAGAGCATATTCAAAATTTTTGGGGCTAAAAACAGAAACTGATTACAAACGCCCATTTTTATTTCAAAATGTCTTGAGGAGAGGGAATATAGGCTCCAGTCCAAAGCTCAGCTTTCTAAATTTTTAGCATCAATCACATGTCCTAAATATTTATTTCAATCCTATAACGGTTTATAAGCCTCTCAGCTGAGTTAAAAAAGCATCATCCCTTTAAAATATCTTTAAGAAAATAATCAATTTGATTGTTTCTCTTTAATTTTTACATCTATTTATTTTTGTCAATTAGGAGCATTCAACTTTCGTGGTGGTAAATATTTCTTTAGAAATAGTAAGCTTGAAGGTGTTGTACATAATAAATGCTGGGCCCCAGCCTCATCTGAAAGGGTTATCTTTCTCAAATATGTGACATGAAATAGTATTTATAATTTAAGCCATAACTTCTTGAATTAAGTCTAATTTCATAATGATGATAATGATAATTGACTTTGTGGTATTTTGCTTTTCTGCTAACTGGGGACGCTGTCAGTTACAGGCGTGGATCCACCATTATAGTTTGGGGGGCCCATTTAGAGAGAAAGGTCAGGGGGTGTCATTTTACCATAAATCCTTACCAATGGGTGCATCTTTGAAACATTAAAAGTTATATTGCATTTTGGCTTAGTAAAGGAGTGAGTCTCTATATAAAGGATCTTTTATGGCATGCAAAGACATCAAAAAAATGAAACGAGCTTGTAGTAACTTTCATTTTCGAAAACCTTGGTACAAGAGCGTGAATAGAGGGGGTAGGTTTGCTGCCAATTGAATGACATATTTTCCATTTTGTTCAACCCTTTCTCGAGACTCTGGTATCTAAAGTGGCTTACTGAGCAAAATCGATGATGTTCTTCGTTCATGAATAAGCCTCGAAGGTAAATTACCTAGGAAAAATTAATGATTTAGAGCTGCTGATATATTTGGTTAATTTTCAGGGCTATATTTCTAGGTTTAGATTTTGTCTAATTGATTTAGTTTTGAATTCATTCCCTAAACATATATGATATGCTTCAAATTTTTGGAGATTCACCCAATCGCCTGAGATGCAAGATAATATATAACTTTGATGTTTAAGTACGTATGTAATGTTTTCTTAATACGCCGTTATTTTCAAGGCATTACCTAATTGATTTAGATGCCTAATTATTAGTTGCACTTCGTTTTCTCCCAAGTTTTCGATCTTGAAATTTATCTTTGATCTGCGCCTAGTCAGTTATTAACCCAGTAACCCGGGTACTCATTTATCGACCTTGGAAACATGGACCCTGAGTTGCCTGACGACTTGTAGCTGATGGTATTGACCGTACGGAACAGTGGCGGAAATTATGGGGGGGCTGGGGGGGCAATTGCCCCCCCAATTCAAAATGAGTCGGAAATTTCTCTCAAAAGTCGGAAATTTTGGTCCTTGGAAGTTGAATTGGGTATCCAACTCGAAAATTTTGATACCTGTGATTTAACAATTTTGTTTTGAAAGAACCGAGGAAATTTCTTTAACACTTGATTCTTTCAAGTTAGGTAGTCAATATCAAATCAAATTTAGTATCTGATTCATTTACTATTGATGGTTTCTATTTGTAATATTTCTACATAGTTCGTATTTACATACAGTCGACTTTTGCCATCTCAAACTGTCACGGGAAATGAAAAATTGTTCGACAGAACAAGGTTGCAAGATAACGGGAGACGAGATTTTCCTCGACCAAAAGCGGGGGCGTCATGCGTAAAAACATTGTATAAACCATGAAAAGATCGTTTGCCTCTAAAAACCACTTTTAAAAATCTAGTAGCCCCCAAAACGGGTATCAAGGTTAGCTAAAATAATTTCATTAAAGGGCACCACGTTTATCAAAAACTGGAAAGAACTGGAAGCTATGATGGAACTGAATAACCTAGTCGACAGGTATACTTTTTGCGTGAAGAAAAATTACACAATTATAGCACATCTATTTAAAGGGCCCCAGTGGCGGCGCGTGAGAAATTTTTGGGGTGGGGCAAAGGTAAAAAAAGTGAGGGCCTAATTTGTTTACTTTGTGTTTTTCTTGGGCAGATAATAAATTTAACAGAGTAACTGACGTTCTAATAGGCCATCTACGATATTCATTCAAGATAAACCAATATTTGACGATAAATCAAAAACATACTTCGGTCTCTTTCACAAATTTCTATAATCTTGTTTCTAAAAGTTTTACACTGACTGAAAACTTACAGATTCGCTTCCTACACTGCTTCCCAAAGTTTGTCCACAAAATATTAGAGCCGAATAGATGAACTGCATGGCATTTGTGATATTCTCATGAGATGAGAGACATTCTCATTTGTCCATCAGACTTGCATTGTTACGGTTTGCATTTTCAGAGCTGCGTGTTTATGGACTTTGTAGAATTGAATTGAATTTCGGGGCACTTTCAAATGTGCCCCGCTCATCAGAGAAAGTCTACTGTTGTGGGCTAGTCGGAAGCAACAAGACGAAATCAAACTCTTGAAAGTGATTGGTCAGAGATTACGCAATGCGGGGCCAGCCCCACCATGAGATGATAGTAGAATCTGAGGTTCGTGTTTCCTGAGTCGATCAATGTGTCGTGGACAATTTGAACTATTCATGTACACGCATTTCTTTTTATAAGCAATTGCTTTATAAGCAAGTCAGTACTGGGCAAGCCAAAAACCTAAGCAATTCCAGTACTGGATCGAGGAATGCTAAGCAATTTGAAAATCCTAGTTCTGACCCAAATGTCAAGGAAAATCATGCAGCAGCTATAAAGAAGTAGGTGATGGTGGATATCAGTACTCTGCCACACTTTTGTATGCAAGATACTATTGACATTTGTTTTACGAAAACTTTTGCGATAGTATTCGAAGAAACAAATCTTCAAGTATAAAGACCTAAGCAATTGCTAAGCAATTTTGAGTACTCAAATTGTTATTCCAGCTAAGCAATTTTGAGTACTGAGCCCAAGCTGAAATTGCTTATAAGAAAAAATGCGTGTAATCTAACCTTGTTGACACTTAGTTTATTCAATAGTGATTTGTGGCTGGGCAGCTATTTCCTAGAATTTAGGGCATCAAAGTCGGTATTGTGTTGTGAATGGAATGCGTGCATGAAATCTGGAATGGAATATAGGCCAATAATGATATTCTGTGAAAGTTTTCAAACAATAAAATGGCTACAAAAATCATTTTGTGAAAATGCCAGGTGGGGCACTGCCCCACCTGCCCCATTGGACGCGCCGCCACTGAAGGGCCCAATGGCAAATTCGCAAAGACCATCTTCTTCTCTCTCCGGGGAACTAGTTTAGTTCCTGCACGGCATTAGTTAAAGGCAAACAAATGGACTTAAGAGATGGTCAAGGGATCAGAGTTCCTTGCAAAATACTTCTTGTTGGAAAATATTTATTCAGGTTTTAAGAAAATCTTTGTCATTGGTGTTGTTGATAACAGAAGTTAGAGGTCTTGTGTCAGTTAAAGGAAAAACTATTATTGGCATATCATTGTACAAAATTTAAACTTTTTATATTCCAGATAACGGGGTTTTTTGTTCACGGGAAAGAAATCTTGTTTGAGATAACGGTGCTGTAGTATAGGAAAACGAGCTGTAGTATAGGAAAACGAGGGGAAATAGTAGGTTTTGTTCGAGATAGAGGGAAGTTCGAGATAAGGGTGTTGGAGAAAGCAGGAGTCGACTCTAGTTCTAACATATGAAGGATTCTAAGCCAGTTCGAGACCTCAGAAAAGGTACAGTTTCAACAGCTTCCGGGGGCTCCGCCCCCTCGACCCCTGCCAAGTCAGTAGAATGTAAAGTAAGCGTCCTGGCCCACCATGACGTCACTAGCAACTTAGGGGAATACCCTCCAAGTCTTTGGTAGGGAAAGTCCCCCTGGTTCATGTGGGGGATAACCCCCTCTTCCTCTCAGGGAAAGTCCCCTTAATCCATGTAAGGGAAACCCCCTCTCCCCCTCAGGGAAAGTCCCCTGGGAAAGTCCCTTTTAGGGAAGTACCCTCAAGAGCTTTTCAGGCTTATATAAAAAAGTTAACCAAAAAGATTTCATTTAACTATAAATTATTGTCTAGATACCCATCATTGGACGGAAGCAAAAATGATTTCCGCAGCTTTTTACGTATGTAATGCTATATATGAAACTATAAAAAAGCAACGTGAATTAACTAGAAAACATTTAGTCGCATATTATTTAGAGAGAAATTATGTTTCGTGGAACCTTTTTTCGGAAGCGACACTTTTCAAGAAGATCTCATTAGATGTAACGTTTGTAAACAAATCCTATTACCATTGGATGCAAGATCTTTTACAATTCGCAAGAGATAAAAATACTCTACTGATAAAGGATATGATTAGACAACAGCAGGTTCGATCAAAATCCCAAGCTGTATATCTGACCATTAATCTTTTGGAGATGCTAATCGAAGATGGAAATTGGGGAAGAATAGCAGTGCTAGTACTTTTTATAGAAGAACTTGCCGAAACTGTTGCGAGATGTTCCGATAGAGCTGCAGCGACATCATTCATCGAGATAATGAAAGAAGAAATAAACAATAAAGCCCTAGGAAAATGGGGAGAAAAACTCTTAATCGACTCGGATTGTTTTATCTTATATTAATCAATTTGAAATGATTATCATTGTTTTCATGAAGAAAGCAATTTCTTTACATACTCTCTAAACTCTAATATAAAACAAATTGCAAGAGAGCACAAAATTTCGAGAAACGTTCTCGGCTCGAGATTGAACTTGAGGAACCAATGAGAAACTTTCGAATGAGGCATTCGAATGAGGAAACTCTCTGTTAGGGAAACTCCCTACCAAGGAAATTCCCTTCGAGGGAAATTCCCTGACGTCATCTACATTCTGATTGGTTGAAACGAGGGAAATTCCCTATAGAAACGGGAAATTCCCTGACATCATCTGTGCTCTGATTGGCTAATTTCACGTATAAATATGCGTTTGAAGCTTAACCTAATCAGTCGGAGAAAGTCGTCGAAGAGTGCAGAGTTGAAATAACCATTAAAGAAATCATGGACGAGCGAGGAATTTGCGAAATTCGAAATGAAGATGGTCAAGCTTTCTCCATCGAATCTTTTTCTGACAAATGGAAGCTAGGAGTGAAAACTGTTTTTGCTAAAAAACAAATGGTTATCCCTCATGCGGCACTGATGCGTCTCTTGGAAATAGTCAGCGACAAGATAACTCTCCATGAGAAAAGTCGTAAATTGCAATTTCAAGGAGAAGATGCCGAAGATTTGTTTGAGAAGAACGCTGACAACATTGAAACGAAACGATATAGGGAGAGAGATTACCAATTTCTAATCCTCTACACCGAAGTCTTGAACAAAGGAGAAGCACACGAAGATAAAGTCGAAATCTATTTGCAGAAACATAGCGACTCTCCCATCAACTTATGCTTGGGAATACGAAGTTGGAAGAGCGAGAGACCTTCAAAGATGGGTTTAGATCTCAAAGAAGAAATGCTGGTATCATTGTACGAAAAGCTTGCTGATCTGAAAATGTTGACAACACCACCACACAAAAATCTACAACAAGATTCGGATTGGATTGTTTGTGTTAAAGGAAAATGGATGAGACAGAGAGCGCTTGAGGATATGTGGGAGAAGCATCATGAAGGACATAAACGCTCGAGAGTCGGCAAAAACGTTGAAGCTGATGCGAAGAAGAAGAAGAAGGAGGAATCCTCATCAAAAATCAATAAACAATCACCTAAAAGTTGTTAAATTTTCAACTGTATATGTTATTAGTTGTGGAATTCCCATGTATGTATGTTATTAGTCCCTGAATTGAAATGTTTGTATGTTATTTGGATGATAAAGAATATGCATTCATAAAACAGCTTTTTTCGTGTCAAATTTCTTATAAAAACGGCACACCAATCTCATGAATAAAGATGGGTAAACGCAGGAAGCAGAGACGACGTATCAAGAGGATTAAGGGTAAAGGTCTTTTTGAAAACATTCAAAACTGGGTAGTTAAAACAGCGATTGGTATTTCGCCAATACCAGGCTTACAACGTGAATTAAAACCAAAAATTAGGAAAAAGGGTTGGAAAAAAGATAAGCCCTTGCAATTCATCCCTCGAGAAGTCTGGAGAGCAGCAGGCGTACCGAAGAAAACGTTAGATAAATTTGTATATGCTAAAAAGTCTGATTTCAAGTAATGGCATCGCTGGTAGGATCAGTTCTTGTTTCAATGCTGATTGATGATATGTTGAAAAATGATGGAGGACAAGAAGCAACTAAGCTAATGCTAGGTGGTTATAAAAGGAAACTGGCAGCAGGAAATTTTACAAAAATGGGGTCGGCATTAGCACGAGCTGCGGTTAAACAAGCAATGAAACAAAGTGGAAGAGCAATAACGAAAAATATTAGTAAAAAAGCTATAAAGAGACTAGCGTTACGCGGAGCGAAAACGGCAGCGAAAGGAGGAGCAATAGCTGCAACAGGTTTTGGAGTTGAAGCAGGTTTGAATAAATTGGCAGGAGGCGGTGGTGGTGTGAAAAGAAAACGTAAACGGCGATTACGAAGTGGCGGAAAGAAAAAACCCAGAAAACATATACGAAAGAAGAGAAAAACTGCCTGAGGTATAACGGAATAATATATTCAATTAATGGAACTAAAAATGAACATGTTTCTTTACAAGACGCTTTCTTAAATATTGTTCGAGAATATACTAATTGACTTACAAAAAGTATAATAAAAGAAGCACATTCCTTCATCGTATTCGAAAATTATGTATATGGAAACAGGAAACTCTAACACTATCTGCGCTCTGATTGGTTGAAACGAGGGAAACTCCCTAACATCATCTGTGCTCTGATTGGCTGATTTTATGTATAAAGATGCGTTTGAAACAGAACCAAATCAGTCGGAGGAAGTCGTCAAAGAGTGCAGAGTTAAAAGAATCATTAAAGAAATCATGGACGAGCGAGGAATTTACGAAATTAGAAAATCGCAAATTCAAAATTTCTACATTGAATCTTTTTCTGGCGAATGGTTGTTGGTCGTGAAAAATCTAACTAGAAAGGAAACGCCATCTACAAACTCAATAGCTATTCCTCATGCGGCACTGATGCGTCTCTGGGAAATAGTCAGCGACAAGATAACTCTCCATGAGAAAAGTCGTAAATTGCAATTTCAAGGAGAAGATGCCGAAGATCTGTTTGAGAAGAACGCCATCCATATCGAAACGAAACGATATAGAAGAACATCTACCCAGCTACTAACTTTGTACACAGAAGTCTTGTACAAAAAAGCGACGCATGAAGATAAGGTCGAAATCTATCTACAGAAGCATGGCGACTCTCCAATAAACTTGTGCGTAGGAATACGAAGATGGAAGAATATCAAACCTTCAAAGATCGGCGTAGATCTAAAAGAAGAGATGTTGGAATCATTATATGAAAAGCTTGCTGATCTGAAAATGCTAACACCACCACCTCGTAAAAGATCTCTGTCATCTCTACACGAGGAACCGATGATGATCGCTGCTGAACCTGACACGAAGAAGAAGAAGAAGGAGGATCCAACAAAAATCAATATGCAAGTGCAAGAAGCATACGCTGAGGTTCTCTTGAAACGTATTTTCGAAAAAACAAAAGAATATTGCGAGAAATGTGCAGCTGCAGGGATTCCCTCTCTCAACTGTAGAGATTACTTAGCTACACAGATTGCTTTCCCAACTGCAGAGAATTACCCAATCGGTGATACTAGTCACAAGCAAGACTGCATGGTTCACAATACTTTCAGATTTTCATCATTTCACATCAGCTATGTCAACACTGACATGCTAGCTGAAGGGAAAGAATCGTTCAAGAAATCAATGTTTCATGAATTGAAGAAGAATGGGCGTCTAACTCAAGCAATCAAATCCAATGTTGAGAATCTGTATCATGAACTATTGCATACAAACCTCTACACATCCATATATTTGCTGCAAGTATTGAACAGAATCATAAGCAATGTTATGAACGTTCCTTTATCATAATTCAGTAAACATAAGTTGTAATCTTGTTATAAATAGAAGTTAGTTATTGTTGTAAAGAGATGTTCTAAATTCACCATAGATATGAGTTATGATTTGAGATTTAAGGCACCTTTTTCTCTGATTCTATCGGGAGTAAGTGGAAGTGGTAAAACTACATGGGTAGAAAATCTATTTAAAAATTATAACAATATAATCGACGATGGTAGACAATATTCCAACCTCATGTGGATCTCAGGAACAAATCAACCGAAATTATTTGAACGTATTAAAAAAAGTTTTAGTGGGAATTGTAGATTTATTACTGAATTACCTGAAAACTTGTACGAAGAAATCGAGAGGTCGGACAAAAGATTAACCATCGTTGTTGATGATTTGATGCATGAAATTGCAGGCTTCAAAGATTTAGGAAAATTGTTCACAAAAGGAAGATCTCATCTCAACATTAATATCATTGTTATGATGCAAAATCCCTTCCCAAGAGGAGCGGAAATGAGAAATTTAGCTCTCAACACCCAATATCAAGTTCTTTTAAAAAATCCTAGAGATAGAAGTCAAATTAGATTTCTTGCACAGCAAATTATGCCTGCATCTCCCAAAACATTTTTAGACATTTATAATGATGCAACAGCGAGGATGTATGGATATCTGCTTTGCGATTTCACTCAATCGATAAATGAAGATATGAGATTTCGAACAAATATTTTCCCCCTTGAAGCTCCTATGGAAGTGTACAGAGCTAAAAAAGGTTATAAATAGTCATCTATATGACTATGAAAAGATTAAAAATGGCTTCCTTTGAAAAGATAGTCATGCAACCAAGTGAATCTTTTCCAAATGTTGATGAGTCAGCGAAGAAAAGAGCCAAAAAGATCTCAAAAAAAGGAAGAAATTCTAAAAAGATCACAAACAAAGGAAGAAAGCTTAAAAAACTGAAAGGAAAAAAGTCTAAAAAACGTCTATCAGGAGGTAAAAGAACACACAAGCGACGAAAGAAAAACAACATCGACACCAAATTATTAGAAATATTGATTGAGCTGCTATGAATCTAAAAGGATGTACAGACGATGGGAGAAAAAACACTATAAATAACAAATTGTTAGAAATATTTATTTTAATCTAGAAAGTTATGAATCTAGAAAAGTTATATTCTTACCCTTCTGTTCCGGGTTCTCTTGGAGGTCTAGATAAAGTATATAGGGAATTTAAAAAAGTAATTCCCAATCTAACAAGAAAAGATGTGGAAGACTGGAGTAAAACTAGTCTTGCATACTCTCTCCACAGACCAAGTAGGAAGAACTTTAGGCGTGATCGGATACTAACTAATAACATCGATTACTTATGGGAATGTGATCTTGTTGATATGGCATATTTGAAAAAAGAAAACGACAACATTTCGTTTTTATTATGCTGTATTGATACTTTTAGCAAATATGCTTGGGTAAAACCTCTGAAAAGAAAAACAGCAAAAGAAATCGTCAATGCCTTTAGAGAAATTTTATTAGAAAGAAAACCGAAAAAGGTACGATCTGATAAAGGTACTGAGTTTTTGAACAAAGAATTCCAAGCTTTGTTGAAGAAAGATGGTGTCGATTTTTACACTGCAAATAATGATGTAAAAGCAGCAATTGTGGAAAGATTCAATAGAACACTCAAAGGAAGAATGTATAGATACTTTACAGCTAAAAATACGCTAAGGTATATTGATGATCTGCAAGATTTTGTTGATTCTTACAACAATACATATCACAGGTCTATTGGTATGAGACCTTCCGAAGTTAATCCCGAAAATGCGGATGCTGTCCGAAAAAAGCTGTTCAAGAAAGAATCGAGGAAAAGCAAAAAGGTCTTTAGAATTGGAGATTATGTCAGATTAAGCTTGAAGAAGCGAATGTTCAAGAAAGGTTATTTGCAAAATTACACTGAGGAAATATTCAAGATTAGCAAAGTATTTAAAGAAAGGTATCCAGTAATGTACAAAATTGAAGATCTCCAAGATGAGGAGATAGATGATCGCTTCTATAAAGAAGAGCTGCAACGCGTGTCCCTTCCAAAAACCTTCATTGTTGAGCAAGTGTTGAAAACTAAAAAACAAAGAGGTAGAAACTTCTATTTAATCAGATGGAGAGGTTATCCTCCTCAATTTGATGAGTGGATAGCTGAAAGTCAGTTGGAAGCGATATGATTGATGAAGAATTTGATTTGGTTCTTCCTTCGGGGTTTGTTACTGATAGAATAAGACTGACAGATTTTATAGTCGATCTACCCCATGTCTTTCAATTAAACACCAAGAGAAAATGGGAAATGGCATTACTGCAAATGACGCTGCCAGATAGAGGAGAAAAATCATTACAAGATCAATACTGGTTTTCAGTTTCCAACGAGGGGGTCGTTACTACTAATGACGATGGAAAACCAATTGCTTGGGGTACAAATAGTTTTTTCTATGAAAAAGTTCATCTTGATAAAGAAATTGTCGAAACTCGTGATAATATTCTAATGTATTATGAATTCAAAAGACTTTTTAATGATAGAGTTTTGAATTTCGATGAATTTGGATACACATTAAAAAACATGCTCTCGGTATCATTGATTGATGGAAAGATACAGTTTGAAATGGAAGATGATCTTAAAACATTGGGGGTTGCAACTCTTAAAGACGGAAAAAGACGGAAGCACTCCAGTTCGCTTTTAATAATATTTTCAAGACCATTGGCACATTTTCTTGGTTTAGAAGATCAAGTCATCCACGCTTTACCGAATGGCTCAATAATCAAGCAGCTGGGCTATAAGATTTCTGATAGTATACAATCAAGTCAAACAATGAAACTGTTTGTTTACAAAGAGAAGTCAGATGGTGATCCGCTGACCGGAGGAAAGATAAACTGCTTAAGCAGAATAAAGGATGGAGTTCATCTAAATGCTCATACTTCTATAAATGTTGAATGTGATCTATTGGAAAGCAATTATCTTGGAGGTGTTAACAAACGAAGAGTTTTGAGAAAACTAGCATTTTACGACACAGATCTCGACACATATGTCAGATACTACGCTCCAAAGAATATAATTTACACCCCGATGGAGAGGTTACAGTTTCAACAAATTCCTATAAAATTGGTAGACGATGATGGGAATCTTATAAAGTTAACAGCTCTCTATTCCGCAAAACAGTATATTGGAGAAACATCAATAACTGTTCGAATTAGGCCAGTAATATGAATGTGACACTAAATAATAGACATGTAAATTTTGATAGCCCACTCCCAGTGAATACTAATTGGAAATGCTGTATGATTGGTTGTATATTGAATAAAAAAGAAAAAGATGAGAATGAAAAAGTGTTTGCTGTTTGTTGTGACTTCATTATAAGTAAGGATGTCGTTCCTCTGTTGGGATTGGTAATTGATGAATCAAAAACGATTCGCAGATCAACTATAAATCCAGCAGCGTATAGAGTAACGAGATCTAGCATAAAATCATTCGACATCAAGATTATTAACTGGGAAACTTTAGAAGATATATCAGATAAATTTGAAGAAAAGTGTCAAATTGATCTATCATTCGTTCAAGATGATTAATGATTTTTACCTCACGTGCTCTACTGGTTCTGATGGGAAAATAAACCTTAAGGAACAATTACATTTACATGGAAAATGGGAAGTTGGACTAGTAGAAATGATCTATGAGCTGAGTGACAGACTTATATTCGATCCTGCTCAATATAAAAATGGATATATTAGCTGGAGAATGGGGGCGTCAATACAATTCGGTACTGATAAGGTTGGTTTTGATGATCTAGATGTGAGAGCAGCGGCAAGTAATGAATATACGAAAGAATGGAATCAAGCAGCAGACAAACCTGAGGAATGGATAAACCTCTTCGACTTCTATTATAAGATCTCGAAAGGAGATGCTATCGAAAAATTAACAATGAGAGAAATAGTTACAATTTTCAACGAGGATATGAAAAAACAAGAGCCGACACTGAAAAAAATCGTGAAAGGACTAAAATTAGCTTGGGAACCTATTCCAAAGTTTTCAATAGTGGATTCGAAAATCAAGATAACGTTTCCAAAGTATGTGAAAAGAATAATAATGGGGAAAGACTTGTGCGAATTGTTTGGGTTCATTGAAGATGTGGATGAATATGGCACCTATACGAATAATGTTTATTATAGAGAGGTGAGATGGATACCTTGTCCGATTACAGGTAGTTATCCACCACCTATAGGATTACTATCGGATTATACATTCCAAGGTGTTGAAAGAACAACTCATGCGATTGGTGATCAAGACTTCCAAGTTAATGCAGAGGGGAAGAATATGTTTATATATTGTTCCTTGCTTGACTATCGTGTGGTCGGAAAAATTAGCACACCTTTATTACGTTTCCTTCCACTAACGGTTACCAAACACTCTGTGAATTTGGTGGAATTCGAAAATATATTCTACTATCCGCTGCTGTACAATGATGTGAACGAATTTGCTATAAAAGTCTACAACGAGATGGGGAAAGCCATTCAATTCTATAAAACAAAGACGTCGTTCCTACTACATTTCAGAAGAAAGCATGTATGATTTCCCAGTTTACAAATCAACTCCATATTTCTATGCATCTCAACGCGGGAGAGGAGTAGGTACTATCTTCAGAAAAGCAGGATCTATTTTCAAAAAAGCTGTTAAAGCTTCGATACCAGTTTTGAAAAAGAGGGGGTTGAAATCTACAAAGAAAGTTATACTTCCGGTCTTAAAAGATCTCGGAGAAAAGGCGGTAGATCGAGTGTTAGCAGGCGAAAATGTTGAAAATGTAATGAAAGATACCGCGCAATCTTCTATGAGAGGAATTAAAAGAAAAGCTACTGAAGAAATTGTAAATGTTGTAAAAAGATCGAAGTCAAAAAAGAAACCTAAAAAGAAAAAGCTTGTCAGTAAGAAGCGACCTGTCACTATTAAGAAATTAAAGACCCATCCTAAAAGAGCTATAAAAGAAAGCACCATGAGAGGTATCTTCCTACCAAATAAGAGCAAGAAGCCTAGGGTACAGAAGTCGAAAGCAAAGCGTTCAGATTTGAGGAAAAATTTGTTGAAGAAACTGCTGAAGAAGAAATTGCTACAATGAGTATTAAAACAGAGTATACCGAATGTCCGAGCGAAAGTTTGGCCTTATTCAATACGTCGATAATTCAAAACGATGTTGATTACTTTAAAGATGTCGAGTATTTTCCTCAAACAGCTGCTCTCAAATCCTCAAAGCAGACTGTCGTGTTTGACATTCCTGCTCAGCCAGATCATATGATTGATTTGAATCATTCGTATTTTGTCTCAACTCTTAGTATCCAGAGAGCAAGTGGAGATGATATTGGACCAACAACTACAGAAAATGTTGGGGTGATAAATAATATCGGCCAATCTATGTGGAAGCAGATAGAGTTGGTTTTGAATGACACCCCCGTTACAGAAGCAAACGGGATGTATGCATACCAATCTTATGTGGAGACAATTCTTTCGTTCGATGAAGCTAAAGCTGATAACTATTTGAAAATGGGAAACTGGGTCAGTGACACCTTAGGTAAGGAAGATTTTGGCTATCCAGTGGCTACAGGAGCAGCGAAAAATCCTGGATTGAACGCAAGATCCGCACCATTTGATGGAAGCGATAAAGTCAAAGTGTTGACAAAACCTCACGTCAACATCTGCAATCAAGACAAATATTTACTACCTGGCGTACGTCTTCAATGGCGATTGAGCCCAAACAGTAATTTGTTTTGTTTGATGGCCAAAAAGGGAGCAGCAAATCCAAACCCACAGCTATACATTCATGAAGTAAAGCTGATACTTCGTCATATTCATGTTAAGGATGTAGTGTTGAAAGGAATTGAAAGAACTTTGATGAAAACTTCTGCAAATTACCCAGTTTGCCAGCCTCATATGGCAAGTTATTTGATTCCTGCTCAAACGACGAGCTGGATCCAAGACAATGTGTTTAACGGAAAGATACCAAACAGGTTGTTTTTTGGAATCGTGAATAATTCTGCATTTAATGGATTGATAGACCAAAACCCCTTTAACTTTGTGCATGGATCAGTTTCTGGCGTTCAAGTGACTATCAACAACCAAGAAGTCACTCCACCTCTGAGATTGGATTATGATGATAGTGACTATTTTGATGCTTATAATCGTCTGTTAACTACCCTGAACAATTCGGCTAGCTTGATTGGTTATGATAGATTCCATCAAGGATCAGCTATCTATGGTTTTGACTTGACACCTAAGGGGAATTGTGCGGATGAGCAATACTTGCTTAAAAGAGAAGGTAACTTGAGAATAAGCATCAATTTCAAAACAGCGGTTGACAGTCTCATGAACATTGTTATACTTGGAGAGTTTGATAGATTAATCCAAATCGACGCTCATAAAAACATCATTCGTGATTGGTAATGATGGATGATATAACAATTAATAACTTACTTCTGAAACACGAGAAACTACCTTATTTTCATGGAGTATTTGGAAAAGATGAAATCGAAAATATTCACACACATTCCCTTCCCTGCTCATTCATTTTCAACGAAGATAATTTCGCTGGTAAAGGAACTCACTGGGTAGCTGTTTATATTGATGATAATCACGCCTTGGACTTTTATGATTCGTTTGGTGAACCTCCTGCATTGAAAGAATTTAAGAACTTCATTCGCCCGTTCAAGCTTAGTTACAATAAAACCCAAGTTCAATCCTTTGAGAGTGCGACATGTGGACAACATTGTATTTTCTTCCTCATTAATAGAACAAAAAACGTTACAATGAACTCGTTAGTTAGTAAATATTTCAACATGTATGATAAGTTAAGTAATGACTTGTATGTTTACAATTATGTTAATAGAAGATATGGTTTGAAATAATGTTCAGTTAGTTCAGAAATGTCTTTTTTCAGCATCTTCCTTGAGAATAGTGTCCGTACGGTAGCGTGTTAAAACCATTGTCAAGAATGTATCTCTTATCATCGAAGGGACTCAACGACTTCTTTACTCTTTCCGTTGTGTAGATGGTATGATTGTGTGATTCGATATTGCATTGAGGGTGTAAATATTCTTGCTGTTCTTTCAGACACTTCAGGTAATCTTCATGGTTTATCTTCTTCTGCACCACATTTTTCTTAATTCCTTTCGCTCTTTTGATTGTGTGTTCGTCATCCGTTCTGAGACTATACAATTTCGATCTCAATCCAACGAACTCCTTTATCTTTCCACCGCCGAGCTCATCTTTCATTTTCCCGATAACTTTCTTATTAGTTACAGAATAGTTTGGATGATCTTTCGGATAGTTGCTGAAATCGAACCCGTCTTCGTGATCTTTCAATACTCTGGTAACTTGATCTTGAGACATTGGTATGTCATAGATGAAGCTATCAGTATCCATGTAGCACAGTTGAACGTTTGGAAGGTTTGGTTTTGCGAAGTTGTAGTGGAAATCGTACATCAATGTCTTACTGATATCCAATATGCTGAAACCGATATACATTGGTTTGTTGAGTTTAACTTTCCGTATCTTTTTCTCTATCAAAAGCGTGTCTTCGGTGATTTCAATTACTCCGTAGAAGGCTGGATTTCTGACCCATCTTCTCAGGATAATGCCGTCAGTACAGATTTCAAAACGTCGATGATTTCTTACGTTTTCCATTGTCTTTCCAAACACAGAATTGTTCATCAGTTTGAACAGATCTTTTTCAAAGTCGTTTCTTGCCTGAGTTCTCTTTTGAGTGTTGAAATCGATATATCTTTTCAACCAAAAGCTTTGCTTGAACTCGACAATCTCGTGAACTTTCGTTAGCTTCAAACCCATTTCCAAACACTGCTTCAGATTTCTTTCATGCATTGTGTATTCTTTTTTATCATATAGAGTTGGTATCAGCTTTGGTGTTGACTTAAACTTTTTCCTGGATGAAAGTTTTTCATGAACTTGTCTTTGATATTCGGACATCATTTCTTCTTGAACTTGTAATCTTTGCGGTGCTAATGGTAGATCTGCATGATGATCGTGTAACTCGGCTGGATATTCCAGGTCAACTTTGAGAATGTATCCGACATCTTCATTAGATCTTGTCAGCAAAGCCTCGATGTTTGTGTTTTGAGTTTCTTCTTGCGTAAATTGTTTGAAACCACCGTACGGCATTGGTTGTGACATTGCCCATCCATAGAGATTGTTTGCGTCTAAGTACATCAGCGTGTTGTTCTCCGTCGATTCTGCGTGACGTTTCACTGCTATCGAAACACCTCCTCGAATGCCATCCTCGATCATAAGGTGAATGTCCTTCTTTTCTTCGGATAGTAATTCCAACGTTACGCCAGTCATCTTCAACATTGCGTCCCAAGCAAGGGCAGGAGCAGTTAGATAATGAGCAGGATCAAGCTTGTAGAATTTTAAACTCTGTCTTCTGAAAGACTCGAATATGTCAGCTAACAGCAACACGTCAGTTTTCAGATATAGCTCATGGTAATCTTGAAAGGTCTGACAGTCGAAAAATTGCCAAACTTGTTGAGCATGTGTATAATCTTCATCGCTGATGTCGGAATCACAGAGTTTGTTGTAAAATGCTTCTTTAGGTGGTAGGGATGTTTCTTGCATCTTTTCTATACCGTCCATCCAGTCATAAGGATAAACACCTTTCCTTGTCAGCAAATCGAACGCTTTCTTGACATCTGCATCTTCTGCTTCTGTTAAAGCTCTCCTAGGAGGTATTTTCCAATTTCTGTAGTCGAAAACATCATCATTTCTTAGCGGATCTTTGCATGCTACGCCTGGCTCGAACATGTTTTGACGTTCTCTTTCCAACTCCGCAAGTCTTTCTCCTCTGTTCCTAGGTACATCAGGGTATTTCTGTTGGGTGATCTCATCATGCAAGTATTTTTCCATGTATATGAAATCTTCCTTCGGAAGGTTGTTGGCTAGCGTGGCCAAGCTGGTGCTCAAAAATGCGAAGGAATCAATGTATTTGATCCCATTGCTGTTGGAATTTCTACCCTCTTCATTTTCTTCAGAGTGATCACCGATCCTTGCAGTCATTATCTTTTCTTTCGAGTTGGCGATGATGCTTGCATTTCTCCCATCCAAATTCTTCAGAATATGGTGCATGTCATATCCTTTTAGATTGTGAAAGACGATCGGGATGGTGTGATGGTTCGCTACTATATCCAGGTGTTTGAAGTTGCAGTATTTGCAGGCTGCACCTCTGTATTTCCCGGTAATGTGACAATGATCTCTGACTTTTTGTCTGTCATTAGAATTGAATAGCTGATTGCAACAATAACAATGCATCGCCTCAGCATGTTTTGCATTTTCTTCCGGTGTTAATCTAATCATCGGCATGGTTTTCTTGAAGACTGTTCGTATTTCTTCATTCAGGCCATCTAACCTATTCATAAGCACCTCCATACAATCTTCTCCGGTGTAACATTCCAACGGTTGTTGCCATCTATCATCGATTGAGGTGACGTAAATGCAATAGCTGATTGGTTTGTGTTCTTGATAAGCAGCTCCCTTGTTCGAACTTTCCAAAATAGATTCAGTATCTGCATGTATGATGAATGGTAGCATGCATTGGTTCTTAAAATGTTCAAACTTCAACTCCGTGTCTTTCGGGTACTCAACACTTTGGAAGATTTTAACTTTCTGGCATAATGTTTTATGTTTGTCAAGATTTTCTTGAGTCGTGCATGGAGATAGACATAACGGACAGTAAAAACGTTTTGCATGATTTTTATGGCCATCGCGACCTGCTAAGAGACGACTCATACTCTTTATCCAGCAGTAATGACTCTCATCATCATCATTGATTACCAGCAGCAAATCCACATGCTTTCCTAGCTCTTTTTTCGTTACTCTTACTGGTACGATTTCATCATCTTCATTTAAATAGATGTTGATCGAGATGTTGTTATTCATTTCAAACGTATCAATCATCTTTTTATCTTGCACTTTTACAGGATATCTCAATCCCTCACAGTTAAGCTCGTTCATGTACTTCTGGTACTTTGCGACTCTTTGTGGATGTTTTGATTGTGGATGCAGTGCAGATAGGATGGCCCAGATGAAGCATTTGTCATCATCGTTTTCAACATTAATGACTGCTTGTTTGTTTTTGATATGTGCAGGTAGCTGCAAATGTTTTTTACCCTTGATTGCTTCATAGTCGAACATCTTCACCCTCAATTTGACATATCTTGTAAATATCCAGCCGCTTCCATTTTCGGTAAATTCTTCTATATCATTTTGCAACTTTCCGGCTGCGTCAGCTATTTGATCTTCAAGCTCTTCGATATCTTCAATCTCTGATCGTAGTAGTGGATATACGGCAGATCTGAATACTGGGGGTGGATCTGATATGACGTCACCAATCAGTTTATGAAACTCTACATCGAGAACAATATAATACTTTATGCCTTGCTTATGTGTGAATGCTTCGCTTCTAAGCTCACGGAGGGTGTGTTGTTTGATCTTTTCCATATTTTCAATGTCGTCTTCCCGGGTATATATTTTAAATGCTTTCTCGTCTATCTTCTTCCTGCCTTTACCGGATAATTTGGGAGGTGATTGCACATTGTGAGTTGTTCGTCTGTGCGCCATTAGATTCGACATCCTATTGAATACTTTCCCGCAATCATGACAAGAGATTTTTCTTTTCTTGCTATCATTAGCATCCGCGATTTCTTCGTGTGATCTCTTCATGATTCGGCTGTGATTTTGAATGATTTCATTTCGGGATTGATTTTTATATATGAGTTAGCCAATCAGAATGTAGAATGTCAGAGAATTTACCGTTTCTGTAGGGAATTTCCCCCGTTTCAACCAATCAGAGTGTAGATGACGTCAGGGAATTTCCCTCGAAGGGAATTTCCCTCGTTTCAAGCAATCAGAATGCAGATAACGTCAGGGAGTTTCCACGGTAGGGAGCTTCTTAGGGAAGTTTCCTCTGTAGGGAAATTTCCCTACTTCTAGAAAACGTCCCAGCTCGTGATTGAATCCAAGGAACCAATCAGAAACTTTCAAATGCAACGTTCGAATGTATACGCCATATCTCTGTATTCGGATTGGTGGATTCATATTCCCTGTATTCGGATTGGCTGATTCAAATATTTGCATTGGTACCTTAGATGTTGCGACACTCTTCGCACATCACTCTTCGCACCTCGAACAATGGACGCCCTACTAGATATCGAGTACGTTCAAGCGAACAAAAATCATCAGTGCATTCGCAAGCTCGCCATTCTCCTTGAAGATGGCGAGACTTTCTTTGTTCGGGAATTCCGACCGTGTATGCCGTGGCGTTCTCTTGAGTTAAAGTACAAGAAAAGCTTCGACTACTGCCGCCGCAAGATCCACAATCTGGAGTACAACCCGCTCTGTGCTGCCTCGAACTGTGCCGATGCAATCGACACAGTTCGAGACATCCTAGAGTGGAACAATGTTAGCCGTGTCCTCTATAAAGGAGGAAACATCGAGAGGAAGCTTTGTGAGCAGCTGGGGATGCCGTCTAAAAATATAGAGGACTACGGAGCTCCAAAGGCCACGTCGCACGATCCCTTGGGGGAGCTTAAAGAACACCACGCCTTCCTTCAAAGTCGTCGTCGATAACCCGCTGGACGGGGAAATAAACGGTTTTTTTAAAAACCACCAATTTCTACCAATTGACATATAGACCAACTCGTGTGTCAAAACGCTATCCTTGATATCTTTATCGACGAATTTGAAGGTTTCAAGAGCACTTTGTCTTTTCTGTATCGATAATTCGTCGGTTTTTCAAAACCTTCCAATCAAGCGGTTTTTTGAAAACCGCCAATTTCTGTTAATTTACGACTTGTGTGTGTGTCAAAACCCTATCCTTAAAATCTTTATCGACGAATTTGAAGGTTTCAAGAGCACTATGTCTTTTCTGTATCGATAATTCGTCGGTTTTTCAAAACCTTCCAATCAAGCGGTTTTTTGAAAACCGCCAATTTCTGTTAATTTACGACTTGTGTGTGTCAAAACCCTATCCTTAAAATCTGTCACATCAGTTGCACTTTATTATTTCAATAGTTTGGAGAATATAAAAAAGGAAATTGCTTCGAGACTTCATCATGTAATATTCACAACGCCATATAATATTCACAACATCATATAATATTCACAAAATCATATAATATTCACAACATATAATATTTCTCAATAATATTCCCATGATGATAAACTTTCGTGTACAAATTTTTAGAACGGTCATGATGAATATCTGTAAACTATGCAAAGGTTATTTGGTAGAAGGGAAGAAAGAACATTAACGAACGGGGAATATCTTGGAAGATACTGCAACAGTAGAGACGGTAACAGCAGCATATAACATCAATAAAACAACAATTATAGTTCGTTTATGGGGAGGGAAATTCATCACTTAGGTTTATCATCGTGAGCAAAAAGTTTAAGTTACGTTCATTCCTTTGTGCAAAGCGTATTATACTCATTAACTCCGTAGGATTGTTTATTTCTCCCGAGCTTGCATCATCGTCTTCGCTGTCTGCAACGGGCGAGGGGCTGTAGCTTGGATTTGCAATAATTGATGGAGTGGGCGACAAGATTTCTCTTTCAATAATCTGAAAGCTTCTCGACAGTGCTGGGAGATATACCGGCGGTACTGCATCCGCTTGTTCTGACACAACTGGCGACTCTGCTGGCGTGATGATATCTTCGAAGATGCTCACCATCTGTTCTGGTGCTGCTATCGTCTCCGCTGTTGCAACATCATCAAAGATGTTCACCGTCATCGGAGGACTTGATGTTGGCAGGAGTGTAATGTCCTCATACTGTGTGTACGGTATTCTCGGGTATGGTGATTCGGGAATTATTCTCCGCCTAGTCCGCAGTACTCGAGGCGACGGCGGCGGTGTCTGAGGGTCCGAAAACTCGGATAAGGATCTTACTCTTCGGCGCATCCTGCTCGATGTGATTTGTGGGCTCTGGTCGTACTGAGCAGGTGGCCATGCCTAAAAATTTAAAAAAAGATTTAAGGGAAGATCCTAACATTAGATTATGAGCTGGGATGTGTGAGAATTATATCAGAAATTACCTCTATCAACATAACTCTTGCTGGTGCAAGTCGACAAAGGGGGCAGCTGTTATTGTATGTACACCACCTAAGAAAAAAAAGAATAATCAATTATCAAGGAAAAAGAATTGCAAGTAAATATCTAACAACTATCTAACTATCTGTTTAGCTAGACTATCTACCTGACTAACTACTCACTCTATGCTGCAACTGGCGTGGAATGTCTGTCTGCACTGTAAACACCGGTGGAATGCTGCCCCTTCATCGGATGTGTCGCTCAAGCAAACCCGACAGCTCTCTCCGTCCTCGAAAACATGTTCCTTCGGTATCCTAGAACAAAAATTGTATTAGGTTGGTTGAGACATTCCGAAGTCTTGAGGGTTCTCATGTTTCGGTGATATACATGACTCAGCTTATATCTGGAGAAACGTAGACCGGCTGTGAAGCATCGTTTAGACGAGGTTTTTGCGGAGAAATGATAAATTTTAAAGTATCATGTTGTTAACATTACATACCTCATATGGTTCATGATTTGTATATGCTGAAATGTGATAATAACAACTCATTAGAGACATTTTTGAAAAAGTACACCAATTTTGTAAACTTCAATCCGCATTTGAATAACACTTTTAAACAAACGGTACTTACATTCATTGTTTCGGCTTTTAGTCTTTATCTGAAAAACGAAGGAAAGATTCCAGTCAAATATGAATACCTGCAGTATTGGGGATAATAAAAAGATTGAAGACAGAAAAACGCAACTTACTTTCAATTTCTTTTGGTTTTTCAAAACAGTATCGACTGCTTTCAGATCGTGCAGTTGTGCGTTCACAGACATACCTTCGATGTTAATGCTGATTGGTTCTTTCTTTCATTCATTCTCGAGCCGAGAACGGTTCTCGAAATGTTTGTGTTTTCTTGCGATTGGTTTTGCGAATTTCTAGTATCTAATGATCCTGCGAAAATTATGAAATAAATCATGTAATACAAACAAGAGGTTCTCTATTCATTAGGATAAAAATCTTTTTCATAAACAAAGCCGTTTTTTAGTTATTAAACGTTTTACAGCTTTTTGGTTGGCTCGGTCGATGTTTCGTGGCTTCAAACTAACTTTCCCCAGCCTTCCCGATACCGATTGCGATTATTTTTTTACTGTTCATATCATTTTTCAAAGACGTATCTTTTGAGTATATTTTCATAAACATCTGTTATATTTCTGAAAAACATGACTGTAAAACAAAAATATAAAAACACACAAACAGCGACGTAAGATCCACATTTCTGATTGGCTCCTTGAATTCAATCTCGAGCCTGAAACGTTTCTCGACTCTAGTAGGGAATTTCCTTGGTAGGGAATTTCCTTGGTAGGGAATTTCCGACTTCTAGAAACTTCTTTAAAATATTCAAATAATAAATTCGCCTTATTCCGAGAGTAACTGCTTTAAAGGATGGATGTAGATAATGATATAGAGGCAATAAATGAGAAAGGAAGAAAAAGAAAATTAAAAGATTGTTTAAAAGACTTTTGCGGTGTATTATGGCGTGTAATGTTCTGGTGTTGCTTCGCCTCATCAGGCTGTGGTATTGCTGCGTTGGTTGTTATCAAAGTTACCAGGGGTGAGCTGAATAACTTACAGCTTGTAGTATGGAGGATGCGAAATGAGCTGATCAAGATGCACATTTTAAATGAAAATATGATCCCTTTCGTCAATGATACATTCTGAAATGACGTTAGGTTCTGATATTTTTGAAATGTTGATAATAAAAAGCTGTTGAAATTAAAAACGACTGTTTTTCGTCCCATTCATCTGCGATTGATAGCCTTTGAAGGAGTGTTAGGGGACAGCATATAAAGAAATTACCTTTTTTCTAATAGAATAATAATAATAATAATCATTTCAAACAGACTTATATAAGATAAGATAGTCATCTTCAAATAAAGTTATTTCTTGCAGGGCTAATTTCCATAACACCAAAATCCATATCTTCATCGATTTTCATAGCTTCATCAATTTCCGCAATTTTGACTTCCATATCTTCATCAATTTCCATAACTTCATGAAACTCCATATCTTCAGCAATTCCTTCATAAATTTCCATAGGTGCCAATACGCCGTGGCAATCGCACTGTGCGAAACCATCCCACTCTCTTCCACAATAATGACAAATCATCAGCGTGGGTATTGCATCAGTATATAGATGTGGAATGTAATCAGAAAGTTTTCTTCTATCAAGATCATCGTCTATTAAACCGTGCAGTTTGAAAGAAATATCTTCTTCTCTCAGCATGATTGTTGACCCTGGCTCGATTGTCAGAAAGGGCGGATATTCATTGCAAAGAATGTTTAATAGTAATTTAAAGTCAAAGTTACCCAAAGCTGCGGTCTTTGGAGTATAAGAAAATTCCGGTCCTCTAACGTATTGGGTAATTGCTTCATAATAAGTGCCTAGATGAAATAATGCCGTTGAAGCGGTTTCATTTCGATTAGCTTGGTAAATATCATCAATACTGTGACATCTGTACTTGTAAGTTTTATCGGCATCCTTAACCGAAACGATCTTGTCAAAATGATACATCTCGACTGCTTCTTCGACGATTTATAGTTAAATGAAATCTTTCTGGTTAACTTTTTTATATAAGCCTGAAAAGCTCTTGAGGGTACTTCCCTAAAAGGGACTTTCCCAGGGGACTTTCCCTGAGAGGGAGAGGGGGTTTCCCTTACATGGATTAAGGGGACTTTCCCTGAGAGGAAGAGGGGGTTATCCCCCACATGAACCAGGGGGACTTTCCCTACCAAAGACTTGGAGGGTATTCCCCTAAGTTGCTAGTGACGTCATGGTGGGCCAGGACGCTTACTTTACATTCTACTCAAGTCCCTGACCTGGACCCGCAATTGGGCTTACAGCGCCCCCTAGACTCCCAGCTGTCTGGGCAATGACTTTTTCATTACGTGTGTGCCTACGGCACGAAGCTTCCGCCTTTCCAGGCGAAAAAAATGACTCGGAAAAATCACCATGCTTGCCCCTCCACTCAAAATGCCCAATTTCCGCCACTGGTACGGAACGTGGGTTCGAACCCAAGAAGGTTGCCCTTCAGCGCTTTAACCTCTAGGCTACACCACTTTTCATTTTTAGAAAAGCTTAGTAATTGAAAACTTATTGATGTGATTTCTCTAGATTCAGCTAAACTTTTTCCAATAAGCAACAAGTCAATTGGGGTACAAAAAATGGATAGCCTATATGAGTGGCAATAGTGGCATTCGAGGCAGGGTATAATTGCCCGGTAACATATTGCGATCTGATGGGCTGGTCGAATTGCGGAAGTTGAAATCCGGAAATTCAATTAAACTTATTTCCTTCTATGTTGTTGCTGTTGTTGTAAACCTCAGCCAGGACACAGCTAACACCAGTTGATGGGAGGAAGAGAGGGGTAGATAAAGATTGGGCCTAGCAAACTCATCACAGATGAACCCAGATGAACGTATCTTCAACTCTGCTGTTGCTGTTGGTAAACAACGCTAGACTAAAAACAACAGAAGACGAGTCAGGTTAGTTAAGGGGGCTAAAATTTGCCTTACTTTTTTAGGCCTCATCATCGGATATCGCCATGGTATGCCTACCTATACCCAGCATTTTGAATTTGGCAAAGAAAGGCTTGGGTAGAGGGTTCAGGTTTATGGAGGAATTACAATTTTCTGATACTTTTTTTGAGATGTGTTTGTTAACATTTCCAGGAGAAACCTACTTTCTTCCTTCCCCAGGGCCTTTTTGAGAGGGAACTAACATAATGCAGTTTGATTAAACAGTGGTGGACAAATTAAAGACCACTTTCAATGTTTGCATATCTTGGTGAGGCAAATCAGATTCTTGAAATGCAAAATAGGGCCACAACAAAAGGTTACTCCCTTGACAATTAATTTGATACAAATTTTTCAGTAGACAAAGAAAACAACAGTAAAATGTAAACATTGGAAGTGGCTTTTAGACCACTTCAATTTCTATACTTTATGCCCTCCCGGTTTCTTTGTTTATTGGACAATTAATATTGAATCAATTGTCAGAAAATGTTATTTTTTGATTGTGGTTCCAATTTTACTTTCATAAAACTCTCATATTTGCCTTTCCAAAAATATGAAGATTCAAAGTGGTCTTATAATAGAGAACAGACTACCTATAGAATTATAGTCTGCAAAGATTATGCATTTTTCTGGCTCCTACAGTATATTTTCCTAAAGGGCCTTGACTTTCTCTTTGTGGCCCTGTAAAGATCAGATATGTATACACACTTTATCATTCATATTTTCAGAGATTGAATATGACACTAAACAAGGCATTATCAAAGCTGATTGAAACCGGTGTTGCTGCAGTTGATAAAAATGCTGAATTACTAAACGAAGTCAGTCAGCAAATCTGGCTACATCCGGAGCTTGGGTATGAAGAGAAATTCGCACACGAAACGCTCACAACTTTCTTGGAAAAGCAGGGATTTGCTGTGTCCCGGAAAACTCCCCTAGAAACTTCTTTCATTGCCAAAGCCGGTGATGAGAACGGTGTGAAGGTTGGGGTGCTATGCGAGTATGATGCCCTTCCAAGCATTGGTCACGGCTGTGGGCATAATTTAATTGCTGAGGCTGGACTGGCAGCTGCAATTGGTAAGTGCATTTTATTTACTAAAAGCAAAGCTTAAAACATCAATTTCGGTTGTATTCATTGCGTAACTTTTGATTGAATTTCAAAAAGTTTTTAATTGTTATGTTATCGATGTACAACACGTTGTGTAAATTTCTACAGTGGTGTTGGAAAATAATGCTGTGTGATCTAGGAGTCATTGCCCAAACAGCGGAGTGCCTTGGGCAATAGTGGCCCTAGAGGGGGTACAGAGGGCAAAATGCCCCCCGTGGAAGATAGATAATACTCGATTTTGTTAACTGTCAGAGCAAATTTTTGAATATTCATGGGAAATACCCCTCCATGAAAAGCTTCAACCCCTGGCTTATCATCAGCACTGTTTTGGGGCTAATTTAGAACCCCCGCCCCAGTGCTCAATGATAGAGCCTGGAAGGGTCCAGGTTTCGAAGCTCCTAGATACTCTTCATATTTGACATTATTGGGGCATAAAAATGGCTTGGGATCTTGTGCTATATACCAACCGTGTAGAAATTGACATTTTTTATCAATGATTTATACAAGAATCAACTATGTGGCTTTGCCCCCCATCACCAGATGCCCTTCACCCCTCCCTTCTAAAAATCTGCCTGAATATCAAGCTGCCAAGAATCTGACCGTGTCAAAATATTTTAGTACAGTTTTATTTCTTAAACCTCTGTTTGAGAATTGAACCATTTGAAACGGAAAATACTATCTGGATGTCAAAAATGTTTAAAAGGATCTAATTCTGTTAGAAACTTAAAAGGCCTTTTCATGAAGAAAACGGCACCAGAGTGACCTTCTGGTCATCTGGTTTATAACACCTAGTGGTCGCTTTACTAATGTGCTGGGGAGAGGTGAGAGTAGTTACTCTTGTCAAGCGAAAGGCCTGTTTTAAAACACATCCTATTTGGTCAAGCGATATTTTTCATATGAATGAAATGTTTAAATCAATATAGATTTTAATATTGAAAGGATTCATTTACCATTAATTGACGTAGTTTTCTTCTCTTCACCGTCTCCTTCTTACCAATGTTTTTTTTATTTTTTTTTCTACCTGCCAGAGCTGTGAAGGAAATGTCTTAGAAGAGGCTATATCACTTGGCAATCCGTAATGATTGGATTAGACAGCTTTTTGTCTCATTTTGAAATTTTACGGAGCATCTATTCATGAGTGTGCTTATTCAATTTCTTTCATCCTACCCAGGTACAATTTGTGCTGTCTTGGGTAGTAGTTTTGGTAGTAAATTTGGGTAGTAATTATTTCTTTCAAAAATTGTTCAATTCTTTCATAAATGAATTTTCGACTGAGTTATAAAGCATCTCTCAACTTTGTGATATTGAAATACCATTCTCTGAACTAAATTCTTTTACAATATAAGCATTTGACATTTGATAATCATTTGATACCAAGCTTTGGTCTACTGGTAAAGTGCTGCACTATATCACTTGCACAATTCTTGTTATGAAATTTTTTTTGGAATGTTTCTGCCTCAAACCCTGGCCAAGTCACACCAGTTGCCTCTCTGTTCATCACCTGATAAATGGCCGATGATAAGTGACTCTCAGATCAGAGTCAAGCCCACCTCTATCTGAAAATGATTCTTCAGGTTGAAAAACTTACTCACTCCTTACTTTCTGATTGTAGTAACTGAAGCTTCCTCTTTCACAGGACTTAAGGCCATATTGGATGCTAATCCAGATATCAAGGCGCAAGTAATTGCTTTTGGAACCCCAGCTGAGGAAGGCGAGGGCGGAAAAGTTGACATGATTAAGAAAAACTGCTTTGACAATGTTAATTTCTGCATGATGGTACACCCTGGACCTGTAAATGATCTCGAGTTTCGCACCCTTGCCATTTCTCAACTCAGCATCGTTTATCATGGTATGTTCCCTTATGCGGTTTTTTCAACATTTTTTGAAAGAAGCAACTGTCAAGAAATTACATCAAAATTTATACAATTGGTGAAAAACTTAAGCCCTGTGGACACTTTATTAACTAACCCAGGTCAGATTCAACCCCGGTTATATTTCCCCCAGCTTGGCCTATTCAAAGCTTTTCCTGCTTCAGATGTAGGTTCGTACCCGGTCGGTTGCTGTCAGCAATAGGGTAAATACAAGTTAGGGTTGAACCCTGCTCAGTTTTGCAACTAGATGAAATATTGCATGAATTTGGAACCCAAGTTCACCCCGTTTACACTAATCTGGGTTCCCCTTTCCCGTACTTATCAATCACTTGAACCAGTTGTGTAGTTGTACTTCAGCATCAATTTATGTTTGACCAGGAAAGGAATCTCATGCTTGCAGTTCTCCCTGGCTTGCCATAAACGCGTTAGACGCAGCCGTGCAGTGTTATTGCAATATCAGCATGCTCCGGCAGCAGATGCTTCCATCGTGCAGCGTGCACGGAGTCATACTAGACGGTGGCTCTAAGGCTAATGTCATCCCAGAGAGATCGGAACTTTTCTATTTTGTTCGTGGTGCGGATGACAAATCTAGAGATGATCTTTGGGACAAAGTCGTCAGCTGTGCCAAGGCTGCAGGAGAAGCAACGGGTAGGTTTGCATTATTGACGTCATTTGCTGATATCTCATCATGTCATAGGATTTCCCACAGGAGGAATTCCACATATATTTAAAGAGGCATTGTCATGATATTTCGGTCTCATTGATTCTGTTTCAAGTAACATCAATAAGAAAGAATACATTCTTCTCAACAGGCTAGTGCTGTTTTTCGCTCTATATCCTTCTTTTCTCAAAATAAAAGCTTTCAAAGTTTAACGAAAATCATTTTATGTGACCCAAACAAACGAGTGCCTTATTTCGTGATACACAAAGGAACCCTCCTGGAACTCGTGTGTGAAAAATGTGGAATTCCTCCCCTGTCCACAATTTATTACACATCATATCACATCATATCACACAATAACGAATCTGCAAACTAACCCTATCTAATTCTATATGGAAAGCTGTTGAAAATGGCGCTGATAAAATTCGACGTGTATTGTTTCATTCGAGTCAAGCTTAAAAGTTGCATTTTTAGTTTTTTTCTAGAAATTCTAAGTGAATTAACTGTTTGCATGTTAAGACAACAAGTAATAGACTTCAAACTTTTCAGAATTCAAATTCTTTTTTCAGATAATGCAAATATTGATTACAAGATAATGCTATGCGATAAAGTGACATTCAGAATACGAATCAAAAAGATTACAATGAGATTGACGATTTAATTACGCAAGCTAAAGAAATGCAAATAATATTTTATCAAAAATAACAGAAGATAAAATTAATTTGAGTATTAATCTCTTTAGCAATTTCATTGTTTATGACTGCGTCGTAGTGCTAAATGTACGAATATACAGAGCGATAAGGATGAGAAACAAGAAGGGAATTTGGCTCTCTATAACTCAAAGTTTCATGCTTACGCAATCATCAGAAAAATGTATGATAAAGTAAAATTAGAATTAGAGTGAAAGTGCAGATTGCTAACTATATACAAGAATTTGCAACAATTCTTTTTCTGTCTCGTCCAGAAGAATAAATGATAAAGTAGAATTAGAATAAGAATGAAAGTCAAGATCACTAACTATATACAAGAATTGAAAAAAGCAATACGTGCGTGCTCGCTTAAAACACCAGTGGGGCTTGTTTCCCTCAAAAAGGCACTAATGCCTGTGTGCTGTACACCTTAATACAATAAAGGATGCTCGAAGATTGTTACTATGTAAACATTTGGGATAGTATCATAAAATGAGAAAAAAAATTTAAAATGTGTCTACATATATAAATAGTGTTAATGCAAGAATATCTATCACCATTATGATTTACGTGAACTTTTCATTTAGCTTTGTAACACTTCTGTAATTTAAGCGTGTTGTAGCTGCTTCTCTTTTATAGGCTGCAATGTTGAGATAAGCAGTCCAGGCAACCCCTTTTCAAACATGAAATACAACCAAATCCTCAATTCGTTGTACAAGAAATACGCATCGTCACTCGGCTTCGACTTCCCAAACTTCAAAGAACTTGGTGCTTCAGAGTTGGACAACGGGGGATCAACAGACATGGGTAACGTGTCTCAAGTCACCCCCTCTATTCACCCCATCTTTAAAATAGGAGACATTCCTTACCACACGAAGGAATTTGCGGATGTTGCAAGACTACCCGAAGCACAAATTCCAACTCTCGCCTCTGGGAAAGCTATGATGATGGTCGCTATAGAAGTGATTGCCAACCCCGAGCTCCTCCAGTCTGTCAAATCAGAGTTTACTAAAGATTTATAAAATCAATTATTCGATTTCTTACTTCTGTACATTGGTTAATTCTGAAGGCATAGGAAAATCCTGGATAGTTATGATGTTTAAATCTTTTTGATTTTACCAGGGTTTGATAGAATCGAAGATATTTTGTAAATTGATAATACATTTATTAAATACATATGTTTAATCAAATAATAATATGATACGAGAGCCTAATTATCTAAGTTTATAGAATTCTAATAGATTAATTCAAAAATAAACCATGGTTGTAAACGTTTCGATAAAATCTTTTCTCAGCCCAACCTTTGTTTTATTTTAGTCTAACCGTTATTGTATTAAGTAGGCCCTTTTCTAGGTTTATCTCCTTGTAACCCTGTGATTTGTAAAATAGGTTTTTAAGTAAGTCCCCATATCATTGTTAGAATTGTTACTGATGAAGATTTGATCGAAACGTTAACAAGCATGGTTTATTTTTGAATTAATCTATGTCTAATTGATATTTTTAATGTAATTAGTTATGTTTGAAAAGAATTTACCTGCCATCAATGTGTCGAATACTATTATATCCCACTAGAGAACGTCTATGCGGTACTGCGGAGGATGTTTAGTACTATGGAGGATGTTCATTGCTGTGGAGGATATCATTAGTACTGTGGGCATACCATCTGTGCACTAGGGAAATACCACAAGTATTGTGGAGGAATACCATAAGTATTGTGGAGATTTTCTATCAGACCGTGAGGGGAAACCATCAATACTTTGGAGGGATACCAACAGTACTGTGGGGAATACCATTAGAAAAACCATCTTCCACTAATAGAATATTGTAACAGTACTGAGGAGAGAGCCCTTAAGCTTTTTGAGTAACATCTCCACATCAATGATGATATCCTTGCACATAACCAATCCCCCTCCCGACCCCCATGTACATATGGTATGGTATCTCTCCAGAGTACTGAACATTCTGGAAAGTACTGCTGAGACGTTTCACAGGGCATTTATTTGGTGCAATAACAGAAATTGAATAACTTGATGATTTAATTTCATTAAGTAAGGGAAGCTTCTGACTAACGTCAATGATATCTTATCTTTATTTCTGAGAATACAATGTTTCCATGAGAATTTTTCAACCTATACCAGTCCATGTATTTTGCATCGTTTGAGCTCTCAACTGGAAACTCTCCATTCAAATTTGCACTGTGGCAACAATTGTACCACCAACCACCCGGCCATTGGTTAGCACAATTATGTGAACATTTGTCGTTATCATTATCTGAGGTGGTGAACATCATTTGATTATGACTATCCATGGAATTTCCCGCTGTTCCTGAATATCCACCAATCAAAAGCTTGTATTTCTCTGCCTCGCTTCCAACCTCGAACGTGGTATACATTGCGTAGTAAATGGTGGATCCCAGCTCCCGATGTTTCATATCAAAGCGTGCGATTGCTCTTCTATTCGGGCCGGCCAACGTGTGGAATCGATCAAGGCCAAACCACATGTTTCCGTCCAGATTTCCAAAGCCCTCTTTGTAGTCCTTCCAGAGGCGAGTAAAGTTGACGGAATTGTTCATGTGCCTCTGGAGTACGATCCAGCGTTGGTTGTTGGTCTTCATGTCGCAATAGACCTCCATAGCAACTCCTGAATGGCCAAGGAATACACGGTAGATTCCGCTATTATTTCTGCCGGAATTGTACACTCCCGTACAGTCTGAAAAAAAGAAAGAATAAATTGGTAACTTGTCGCCCACTTCAAGAGAAGAAACTATGAGTTTTCGCGTTTATGGCCTAAAATCTTAGATATACATTTATGGCCTAAAGTTATACACTCAAACAGACTGGCGAAACTGCAAACTGCTAGGATCAAGGCTAGATACTCAAGAAGATATAAATCGCAGAAAGATATTAACAATTGACAGTATGAAGCGTTTTCAGGATATTTGCAAGTCAAAAAGAATAAGTGCACCTCTTAAAGTCAGAACTCTTAATGCATACTCTGCCTGTGGTTTCCTCTACAACTCTGAGCTATGGGTACAAACAGATACCCTTGAAAAACAGACAGATTCTTTTCATAGACAAATTTTAAGGAGAGTAATCAATATATTTTGGCCAAAGTTATTTCGAACGATAGATTGTATGAAAAACAGGAGCAATGAAATGGCGTAGATACTATCATCAGAAAGAGGAGATTAAATTGGCTAGGTCATTTGATGAGACTTGGTAAAAAAACGCTAGTTAGACTTTCATTTTATGAATCACTGCAACCAGGACAAAAGAAGAGAGGCAGACCGTGTTTAACGTGGATAAAGATGATGGAAAAGACCTGGGCTAAGTAGATATCAAGCTTGAACTAAATAAGACATCACCAGACGAAATAATTTCAAAGCTTGAAGGACTTGTTGGAGTTGCCCTGTGTTGGAGACAGAAACTTGTGGAGAAGTTTGGTGAAGGACATAATAACAGTTAACTGTTGAAATATTTATAGATATACCTAAAGTTATAGGTATGTGAAAATGCTTTCTTATGAAAGTTTTATTTCATGCCTGTATTCTATATTTGATCCTTAAAATCTTTATTTGAACCAATGCAATTTTCATACGATTAACTAGAAAGAGCCACAAAAAGATAAAACAAACTTTGATATATTTTCTTTTCAACATGCTTCTTCAAGGTTCAACAAGTTTTATTGCCTTTCAACGTAATAGAAATGGAACACTGAGGTTCGAGTCTGGTTTGAAGATTGAGCTAGTATGTCCAATTCATGAATTATTCAAGAGCGAAGAAGATCTATTGTTTCCCTGTGGTATTGATGCCATGCCGTGCTCATATAGATTTTCTCATAGTCCAAGTTCAAATTTTGAGGCTTTTCCTATCTATCTGGGTTAAAAGCACTCGCTTAAGAAACAAACATATTTCTTCAGCTTGGATGGACCACTTCCAAATACATTGCTAGTCTCTGAAACCCTCCTGCTTTTACGCATGCATCAGTTGCGTTTGATTATCTTGGTTCCACATTTTGGCTGATTTAAAAATTTAGTTTTGAAATCTAGGTTGAACACCATCTTAATTGTGAATCGAAATCACAGACCCAGCCGTAAGGGAGGGAATATTGCAGGGATGGGAAAAGGAGATTTAATGTCAGTTCTTTCTTCATTTACTTATTATCGCTCTCAAGCTTGAGCAACTCAGTGATCGAGTGATAGGTCTTGCCAATCATTTCTACCATTTTGAATTTCGGAAAATTCACCCCATAACCAGCTCAATGCGCAAAGGGATCTGGGAAATACTATCCCAGGATCCTCTCCGATTCTAAGACAACGCAATGCATCAAGGGATGTTTAGGGGGATAGAATTGCATTAATCCAAGATGGTAGAATCAACTGGAGAGTGGTTCACTGTATCCGAATTATATCAAATTGAAGATTTTTCTATCAAACTGCAATGTATATTTGCGAATTTATCAATGGTAAATGTAACAGATTCAAAATAAAATGCGAGGTACCTTGAATCAGCTTGTCGCAACGGTCACCATAATAATACTCTTCGCAAACGCACCGATATCCTTTGCTGGTACAAGCATCCGCACAACGGCCATGAATGCAAGGCGATTTTTGTTTACATTTTGTTCCAACCTGTAACAAATATTGTTCAAACTTAACTCCATTAAAGGACTGAAGCAGAACTGAAGTCGATGAATAATCGCTATTTCGGTGATTAATAACAACGGTCGGCACTTCTGCAGTGAAGAATTCCGTAATGATTACTTTGAATATTCTCACGCCATTTAATGTTTGTACAGTACGGTAGGACATGATCTATTCTACTGTGCAGAATTTCCCAAGGAAAGTCTGTGGAGGATGTTCAGTACTGTGAGTGATACCATTAGTACTGTGGCTATTACTTCCACAGTAGCTAGTGATGGTATCCCTCGACAGTGCTGATGTTATCCCATGTATTATGTGGAAATTTCAGCAAGTTCCCATGAAAACTTGGCCAAAATATTCCCAAATATCAATATTCGTACTAACATATTTAGTTCCCCAACCCATTTTTGGCGTGCTCCTTAGTTCCCGAAACCCCTGTACGGCCCTTTGAGAAAGGATGTGGTTCCAATTTGATCTAATTTGCTGAATCATCTAAATTAGCTATCTAAAAATCATGAAACTTTAAGTTAAAGAGAGCCAGTCTCCTTTCTTGTTTCTCTTCTATATCGCTCTGTACTTTCGAACATCGAGCACTGTGATGTGGCGTTAGACAACGCAATCGCTAAAAAGATAACATCTAAATTATTATTTTTTTTATACTTAAATACTTTTTTTGAAGTTGGCTGATATTTTTTTAGTACTTTTTTACAGTTGGCTGATTCAGAATAGCTATAATAAAGCTAATTAAAGCCAACCAAAACTAAATCAAACAAATTTACAAGGTAAAAACGTTACATATTGATTTCAAGTAACAAAACCCCACCCTATGTAACTCAGATTTTGAATAAATTTCTACACAGCCTGCACGGCAGTTATTTTCTGTGTAATTTTCAACAATTGATTTGAAGATAAATAGGGCTGGGCAGCTTTTAAATTCGGATTGAAGGTTTCGCCAAATTCTATCTAGCCCATATTTAGTAGTATGAATATTTGACTGAACAAAATCATTTTTCTTTCTCAGATTATACCTAACAGTCATTTCAGCAAAAATATCTTTCATAAAGGATGGATTCGTAGCACTTACTGTTTTGATTATTTTGGTAGCAAGCAACTGAAGGTTTCTTCGAGGAAAAGTAACAGAGTTATCTTTAATAAGAAGCTCATTTCAGCCTAAATCATTATCTCTATAAACTATTCTTAAAGCTCGCTCTTGTATTTTGTTTATTTTATGATTTACTTTTCTGCTATGAAACATCCTAACGAGAGGGCAATACTGAAATTGACTAGTGACAAAAGCTTTCATTAGATACCCCAGCTTTTCAGTACCCATATATTTAGCTATACGGGACAAGGCTGAGAGTTTATTCGCAAATTTGCGGCAATGCTTGTAACGTGTTTATCAAAAGTAAGTTCCTCATCAAAGGTAATATCTGACAGTTTTTCTTCGTCAGTACATTCAATATTCGATTCACCAAATTGTACCGAAACTCCATCACCTGGCCTTTAACCAAGGGATTAACAAGTGGCTTTTTTCCTCGTTTAGTTTCATAAAGTTCTGAACAAACCGTTCACTTACTGTTGGGAGGTCACTTTCAAGTTGGGAAGTTATTCTTTCAAAGCATGTATTGCTAGCAAAAATTGTATAGTGTCATCTGCGGAATTGCAAACTTCTGTTTCTTGAAGACAAAATATTAGCTCGTTTGTGAAAATATAAGATAATAATGGACCAAAGACAGAGCCCTGTGGGATACTCAGGGCTAGCCTTGCCCAATCACTGAAATAACCGTTCACTTTGACTTTTTGAGACCTGCTTTTTAAGCAACTGTTTATTAATAGCAGAATATTTTGGCAAAAACCATACGCATGGAGTTTTCCTACCAGCAAGTCGTATTTAATGCAATCAAATGCTTTCGACAAATCCATGAAAACCACACCAACTTTACCACCCTTATCTAGAAACTCTCAAGACATTGTCTAACTTGGGGATGGATGTACTACTAAGTGATCGTTAGAGATTCTAGATACGCCCTATAAAAAAACGATACTTCCTCGAGGGGGGCCTATTATAGGGGGTCTCGAAACCGGAAGGCCGTACAAAAATCTGACAAAAGCCGCAATCCGCCATGAAATAAAGCGCAAAGCCGCAGGTTGTGAAGACGAAACGGTAAACGCAAAGCTGCAGCCGCAAAAATCCATAGTAAAACCCGTAAGCCGCACGTAAAAATAGGGCTGAAGCCGCACGCCACAAAACCTATAATAGGCCCCCCTCGAGCGCATTTTCAATTCGGAATTAATCTGCGTCGACCTTATTTGATGTAACAAGATTTCTCGTTATTCTTGGTCGTTTTTCAGTGCAGCTTTTTCGATCGCTGTAGTCGAAATCTAGACGGGTCCGTCATCTCAACTCATTCCACCGTCCCCAGGAATGGACGTGAAATTAGGGGTCCCTGCTGGAAACAAGACCTCTAGCCATTCACTGGTTAAAATGTTCAATGTAAAATTACTTACTTTCTGACTAACTTACTTACTTACTTACTTACCTATTTACTTACTTACTTACTTACTTACTTACTTACTTACTTACTTACTTACTTACTTACTATTTTTTAACTATTTTCTAACTATTTTTTGTTATAAGGCTTCAGTATGGGAAAAAATTTTGGGTTCCTACTATGAAGTTACACTCCATCCTTGGCCAATGCCCAAATGTAACATCGTTTTTCACGAGAAACCCCAAAATTCACGACTTTGAGTGATCATAATTCAGCAACCGCGACTCTGATCGTAAAAATTCCTTTTCTTATAATTAGTGCATTGAGCTCTATTGAGTAACGCGAAGTCAAAAAAAGGTGAAGAGGCACTTTAACAACTTACTTACCTTTTTACTTCTTTACCAAATCGGATCATATGAGACTTCGATATAGAAACTTGTACTGGAAATGACGCGGAGTAGCTGAATACTCCGTAGTGATGATGGGATAAGGGCAAAACAGTAATTGAGTGACAAACTTACGTCAACTTCTTCTGTATTGGTAGTCATATAGACCCAGCCTTCTTTCTTGGCCAGCAATGTGGTACTATTTTCGAGACTTCTCTCCAGCAACTCGCATGTCCCACTCGCCTTGTGAAAATTCAAAGACGCACAGCGTGGTGCAGATATGCATTGGAGAACGCACTGGCGAGAGGTATTGACAGCCAAAGTTCCAATTCTCGAGCCTGAATCAGCCAAGTCATCTAGCACGATCTCAAAATCAGCGTAGATTCCACAGCTTTGCCGTAAGATAGTTGCATTGGTTCTTAACACGATACCTGCTATTAGGTACAAAAACCTTTGAAGCATCATTGCTTGATATTGTGCGAGGTCACCTTCAAATATCTGGACAAATCACCAATTAGCTCCGAGGTGCTTTTGGTCTTCCAACTCTTTCTGAACTCAATCGCGGTATTGCTACATTTATGTATCCTTGTCAAATACACATTTTTTTATAAGATCGACCTTCAGGGACGTCAGAAGCTTCCTAATTTCAGTGAGGGGGTATCATTTCAAGGACACCTATTCATTAAACAAGAGGGAATCTTTCTGAAAATAGAAAGGGTACTTGATCGTATTTTGCAAATTCTTAGGGGGTACCTGCCCCGATGCCCCCTTCCCAGGGTTTCTAGCTCCCTGACGACCTAGTAACACCAGGCTAGATATTGGAAGTTTCTCCAAAGAAGTTTCTTCAAAGCGATTTGTGTTGAGCACAATAAAAGCTCACTAACGTAAAGGCATTGCCTGAAATCAAGTTTTCGAAACTTTTTGGGCTAGATATTGGGTGATGAATTAATGAAAAATTAGCCCAAAGTTAAGAAGCATGTAGATATACAAGCTAAATGTCCTTATAAAAACCAATAGGGTAGTAAAGGATGAATAAAGATAAGCATATCAATTATAGATAATGTTTGTCCAAAGAAAGTTATTCAAAAAAAATTGAACCAGTTCAAACCAAGATAACCATATTTTTGTATCAATGATACATCTATATGAAAGCAATAGACAATGGTAACCCCACAGGCATTTGGTAGAGTATTGACGTCTGGTAAAAATACACCTCTGTCGGAAGTATGCATCTTTGCAATGCATAGCAACTTAGCGGCCTAAATATCTAGCAGCTGTGGCAGGTAATTTTTTTGTTTTGGTTGCTAGGCTAGGCTTTACAAAGGGGCATATTCCTGTAATGCATTTCAACGGCTTTGCAGTTCTGTGGGAGGTGTTCAGTACTGTAGGGGATATCATCAGAACATTGGAGGGTGTTCCTTATGTGGGGGGGGGGGGGGGTATCATCAGTGATATGAGAGGATAACATCAGTACTGCGAGGGGATACCATCAGTATTACGGAGGGGATACCATCAGTACTGTGGAGGGATACCATCTGTACTGTGGAGGATATACGATCTGTACTGTGGAGGATACGATCTGCACTGTGGAGGATATACGATCTGTACTGTGGAGGGAAACCGCAAGCACTGTCGAGGTAATACCCACTTTGCTTGGGGTTTCTCTCCACGCTACTGATAGTATCGCCCACTTTACTGGTGGTATCGCTCCACAATTTCACTGAACATCCTCCACAGTGGTAAATGGTATTCCATTTGCTTCTTTGATTACGTCATCAATCAAGTGACAACTAGGCAAAATATGTTTGGTCTCATCATGGATTTGGAATCTCCATGCTCGAAAGTCTAGGAATCCATTGAATTGTCTCGGTTAGGCTTGGAATCAGATTTTACAGCCATTAGCCTGCTTAAGTGCTGAGACCCTCCCCAGGTTGAGCACTACCTAAAGGTGAATCTTGTGTTTAAGGTGGGTTTCGAACCTTCATTATGTGATGTTGATAAGTAGTTTGTCTGATGTATAGTATAAGTTAAGGGAAGAATCTTATGTGGGAAGAAGCTTAAAACCCTACTAGTTTGTTGTGTAAAGGCTTTACATAAAAGGCTGACTTTCTTATCGACAAATAACCAGATTTGATTTTTAAATCCCATGTTCTGTATTCTCTTTTAACTGTGATGGGAGGTTCTTAAAAACCCTACAAAATAGCCTCTAGACTTGCCATTGTCTAGCTTCGATTGGTTGATGGATAAAGTTTAGTCTGGTACAGATATGATTTAGGAAGTAAATAACGAACAACTGGTACCATATTGATGACTAATGCTAATGTAGCAAAGCAAAACTGTTAGTCAAGTGTGGGTCTATCTCAAGAAACTTGCAAGTTTGCTGTTAAGAAATACGCTCTTTTTTATAAAAACTCTTTATAACAAGGTGCGCCCCGAATTTACTTATTCTTAAGAACAAGCACAGAAGAAGCCAAGGCTGACAAGTTTTAGCTCAATACAAGATTTTTAAGAAACATCTATAACACCAAGAAAAGAAAATAAGACAACTTGAGGAGAAGCAGGATTTGGAAAATCAATCGAGATAATTTGTGTGAGTGGAAATGACCCGAGTAGGACTCGAACCCACGACTTCTAGATTCGTACTCTAGAGCGCTACCACCACGCAACCAATGGCAGTGGTGGCCAGCTTGAAGCAGTGGTAGCGCTTCAGTGTGCGAATCTAAAGGTCGTGGGTTCAAGTCCTACTCGAGTCATTTTTATTCTCACAAATTATCTCGAAAGTTAGACAAGTTGAATTGCAGCACACTGATATGCCAGTCGGATCAGCAAGGTTTATAATATTTTCAACAAATAAGCCAACACAACCAATACGTACTAGCCTGCCACTTAGAAACTGACTTGTTGAAAGAAATTTCAGCCTACCAAATAGTAGCATATCTTACAGCCTGCGTCACGAACATTGACTCTTTCAAATGTAAAGTTGTACATACACTACTGAAAGTACTTGGCTCTTTGCACAGGCTAAGCGTTTCTATAATTATAGGTCAAATTTTACAGCTTCAACAATCATATTGCTGAAAGATTTGACATTTCAAGAAAAGTCGGTGGTTGTCCTACGGAATTAATTTCAAGTTCTTTACCTATTCCTTGTCAATCTATAAGAAATTAGCCAGCCTGGTTTTGCAGCATGCAGTTTGTTAGTGGCAGGTTAGTATTGCAGCAAAAACATGCTACTAAAGCATCATAAAAATAAGAACAATTCAAGCCTAAAAGTAGAGGAATTATTAAGAACAGCCAGTTTCAAACAAAATCTATTGAAAGAAGGAAATCTTGATTGCAGCTAATATTCTACGAGGGTTGCTTTATTGTATACCACTTTACGATGATATTAAACGATATTTTATGCTATCTAATTTGAAAGTGTTGAAATCCTTCCTCAATTTCTCAGTTTTTCCTTTCCTCTGGCCAATAACCGTGCATTTGTAATGTTTTCCCTGCGTTAATGCAAGATTGTGGGATCAAATTGAACGAATTAAATGGTCTTATCCAGTATAAGGAAATAAAAGGTTTCTTAATTTTTATAACACGAATGTAAGTGATTTTTTTTCTTTTTGATGGGGAACAGCCTCTTCATGCAAGAGTTAAAGCTGCTAAGGCCCAGTTCAAACGTCGAACTTCTCATGCGCCGAGCTTAAAACTTGTCAATTAAGTACATCAGAAGCGCGACGTTTGAATCAATTTGGCTCGGCAGATTCAATTCGGCGTGGCAACCAACTTTGAATCGGCAGATCTTGTCGAGCTGCATGACTCAAGCACGGCTTGCTTTCAAATGTCGAACTTTTTATGTGCCGAAATTTATTTTCTATCCCACAATTCTCTTTGTTGATAAGCGCATGTGTGAAGCGCTGTAAACACAATTGTGTAAAGGTAATGCCAATGCCCACGGCCAAGTCGGTACAGACAAAGTCCCAGTCGAACCTCTGGTGAAATGGGGTCTTCACAAAGTGTTCGCCTCTCCAGCTTGTGGCGAATCTTGGAGAGAAACACTGGAAAGTTGCTCTTGAAACTCGAAAAGTTCTGTTGAATCTGGAATCCGTGCAAGTATCCCAGACGACATTCCACCAACCATGATTGCGCGGTATAGTCTTCTGCGTGACCTTTTGTTAAATTGAACTTGCCGCACTGCTGCAATTTTCCCTGAGATTGTTAACAACAATATTGCAAGGAGTAGAAATTCTAATTCTTTTTCTTTGCTCCATTGCAACCCTCAATCTTGCTTCTGCCATTCTCCTTTTCCTCCTTGATTCCATCAGCAATCTTTTCACGAAGGCAAAACGCCTGTCACTGGGGGCCATATTTAAATTAATTTCAAGGTTGTTTGCGTAGCTTGTAAGACCTAAGTACTTACAAGAGCTTTAAACAAAGCTGTTCCAAAGACTACCGACTACGCCAAGAAGATTTAAACTTCTAAATACGAAAACGACGAGAGTAAAACTGTAGCAATCCGATGTAAAAGCGATCGTCGATGCAGAGGGTGAAATGATGAATTAGTTCCCGCCAAAAACTAGTTTCAGGCCTCCACGTGAAATTGAGGCCGCAGTCGCAGTTCGGAGCGGCACAATTAGGCTCAACGTTTGAAACGAGAGTCGCGCTAAACATTCTCAGTTGCCGCACCAAATTGAATTAAGCTCGGCACACAAGTTCGACGTTTGAACCTGGCCTAATACTCTAATAATCGCTTCTGCAAAAGATCCTCGATCCAACTTCATGCAATATGATAGGAATGCGCCCCTTAGCAATGCATGGCTACCAAAATTTCAACGGCCTAAATTATTTATAGCAATCGTTAGTTCTAGAAATTATTCGTTGCCGAAAAAAAAAATTCGAATTAAGCTATAACACGTGTGTATTAAGTGGGTTTCCCGTGGGCTAATTGTGGTGAATTGGATCTCATGTTGCCAAGAGACATATTCCCATGATGCATTGCGTGAAAGTAGATCCGCCATCTTTCGCAAAACTGTCTGTTACATGGTTGGTAGTCGATTATAGTCTATAGGTACACATGCTGCGCAATAATGCTTTCTGATCCTAACTTAACCACGCAAGAACTAAAATGTAACAACGGGCCATACTTGAAATGAGATGGTTGCTCATCTATGCTCTGGTTACTGGTTGAGATTGGCTAATCTGTGAAATGGGGACTGCGTCCCTTAAAACATTCATATTGTGTTGTTTTACAAGCACGTACATTAATGCCTACATACACTACCTAATGCAAGTAAAAGCAGCTATTTCTGTTTGAGTAGAATATGGTAATTCAAGAATAAACTGTATCTTTAGACGTTTTGATTTTTAAATCTTCACCAGCATAACCTGAGCTTAATTGAGTTACAGTACGACCCCTCTTGAGTTATACTGATGAAGAATTAATAATAAATATATTTGATGATGCAGTCTTAGTTTGAATTCCTTCATGTATTTTATCAACTTAAGGCATTAGGCTCTCGTATTGACGCAAGTTTGATAAGTAAGGTATATTCAAGAAGTGTGGTGAGTAGCAATTAAGAATGATATAGAATAAGTGTGAATAGACTAGGAGTGTTGTGAAAGGCCGACGAGCTCAAAGCAGAATGATATCTACAGCTGCAGTTAAGCTTTGTTGTTTGCGGTCAACATTTGGATGAATGACCTTCGAGGTGTTCACTAAACAACTCACTCCTACACCTTCGGAAGGGGTGTTATTTTAGCAGTTCCCTCCCCCTACCGTAAAGAAGGCATCTGACCTTTCGCAGGCTAATACGTTAAGCGGCTGGGAGCATCAAACATACTAGGTTTGCTATTTACTATTATATGCAGTTATGAAATACATACTTCGTATCCCTATTACAAACAAGGTCCCTAGCGTTTTACGAGGGCCCCCCCATATTTGTACGTGAAGCGTTATTTGGCATATTTTCGCGCGTGATTTCGTGATTTAGATATTTTCAGTTCGTGAATCCGTGATCAAAGAATCCTTCGTGCAGCGTGATTTGTGGAAAATGTGGTCGTTATTCCGTGAAAAGCAGTTTTCAAGTGCGTGATTGCGTGAGGCATCTTGGCCGTGCATAGTTTCGGTCCTTAAAATTCCAAGATCGAGAAGATCGTGAAAATTTTGTTTTAAGGTCCGTGATGGCGTGATATACGAAAAATTGACGCGTGAATCCGTTATCCAGGGGTACTATGGGGGGGGGGGGGCCTCTTTTACAGGCTAGCATTACCATCCTCTCTCATCATCACTCATTATTAACAAAAAGGAGAATCTAACATACTAGGGTGTCATTTGCTACTGTCTACAGTTAAATAATACATACAACGTATCCCTATTGCAAATAAGATCCCTAGTGTTTTACAGGCTAGCATTATTCATCATCACTCATTATTCGCAAAAAGGAGAATCTAACATACTAGGTTGTCATTTGCTACTGTCTACAGTTAAATAATACATACAACGTATCCCTATTGCAAATAAGATCCCTAGCGTTTTACAAGCTAGCAGGTTCAGTGGACACTCACAAATAGAAGCATCAAACATACTAGGATTTTATCTACTATTATCTATACTTGCTACGTACTAAGATACATGCTACTCACTACCCCTATTGCAAAAAAGATCCCTAGCGTTCTACAGGCTAGCTCGTTAAACACTAAATAAACTACAAACTAAGATTAAAAAAAGCAAGACTACAGCCAAAGAAAATAGGGTGCGACAGTACTGTGGAGGATGTTCAGTACTTTGATGGGGATATCATCAGTACTTTTGGGGGTACCACCAATACATCGGAGGATATTTAGCACTGTGGAGAATGTTCAGTATTGTGGGAGATTTCATCGGTCCAATGGAAGATATTCAATACTGCAGTGGTTGTTCAGTACTGTTGTAGAGCAATAAATAGTACTTTGGGGACCATCATTACTGTGGAAGACATTCAGTACTGTGGCAGGAAATCATTAGTTCTGTGGAGGACATTCAGTACTGTGGTAGGTAGGATACCATCATTACTGTGGAAGACATTCAGTACTGTGGCAGGAAACCATTAGTTCTGTGGAGGACATTCAGTACTGTGGTAGGTAGGATACCATTATTACTGTGGAGGATATTCAGTACTGTGGTAGGTAGGATATCATTATTACTGTGGAAGACATTCAGTACTGTGGCAGGAAACCATTAGTTCTGTGGAGGACATTCAGTACTGTGGTAGGTAGGATACCATTATTACTGTGGAGGATATTCAGTACTGTGGTAGGTAGGATACCATTATTACTGTGGAGGATATTCAGTACTGTGGTAGGTAGGATACCATTATTACTGTGGAGGACATTCAGTACTGTGGTAGGTAGGATACCATTATTACTGTGGAGGATATTCAGTACTGTGGTAGGTAGGATACCATTATTACTGTGGAGGACATTCAGTACTGTGGTAGGTAGGATACCATTATTACTGTGGAGGATATTCAGTACTGTGGTAGGTAGGATACCATTATTACTGTGGAGGACATTCAGTACTGTGGTAGGTAGGATACCATTATTACTGTGGAGGATATTCAGTACTGTGGTAGGTAGGATACCATTATTACTGTGGAAGACATTCAGTACTGTGGCAGGAAATCATTAGTTCTGTGGAGGACATTCAGTACTGTGGTAGGTAGGATACCATTATTACTGTGGAGGATATTCAGTACTGTGGTAGGTAGGATACCATTATTACTGTGGAGGACATTCAGTACTGTGGTAGGTAGGATACCATTATTACTGTGGAGGACATTCAGTACTGTGGTAGGTAGGATACCATTATTACTGTGGAGGACATTCAGTACTGTGGTAGGTAGGATACCATTATTACTGTGGAAGACATTCAGTACTGTGGCAGGAAATCATTAGTTCTGTGGAGGACATTCAGTACTGTGGTAGGTAGGATACCATTATTACTGTGGAAGACATTCAGTACTGTGGCAGGAAATCATTAGTTCTGTGGAGGACATTCAGTACTGTGGTAGGTAGGATACCATTATTACTGTGGAGGATATTCAGTACTGTGGCAGGAAATCATTAGTTCTGTGGAGGACATTCAGTACTGTGGTAGGTAGGATACCATTATTACTGTGGAGGATATTCAGTACTGTGGCAGGAAATCATTAGTTCTGTGGAGGACATTCAGTACTGTGGTAGGTAGGATACCATTATTACTGTGGAGGATATTCAGTACTGTGGCAGGAAATCATTAGTTCTGTGGAGGACATTCAGTACTGTGGTAGGTAGGATACCATTATTACTGTGGAGGATATTCAGTACTGTGGCAGGAAATCATTAGTTCTGTGGAGGATATTCAGTACTGTGGTAGGTAGGATACCATTATTACTGTGGAGGATATTCAGTACTGTGGCAGGAAACCATTAGTTCTGTGGAGGATATTCAGTACTGTGGTAGGTAGGATACCATTATTACTGTGGAGGATATTCAGTACTGTGGCAGGAAATCATTAGTTCTGTGGAGGACATTCAGTACTGTGGTAGGTAGGATACCATCATTACTGTGGAGGACATTCAGTACTGTGGCAGGAAATCATTAGTTCTGTGGAGGACATTCAGTACTGTGGTAGGTAGGATACCATTATTACTGTGGAGGATATTCAGTACTGTGGCAGGAAATCATTAGTTCTGTGGAGGACATTCAGTACTGTGGTAGGTAGGATACCATTATTACTGTGGAGGACATTCAGTACTGTGGCAGGAAATCATTAGTTCTGTGGAGGACATTCAGTACTGTGGTAGGTAGGATACCATTATTACTGTGGAGGATATTCAGTACTGTGGCAGGAAATCATTAGTTCTGTGGAGGACATTCAGTACTGTGGTAGGTAGGATACCATCATTACTGTGGAGGACATTCAGTACTGTGGCAGGAAATCATTAGTTCTGTGGAGGACATTCAGTACTGTGGTAGGTAGGATACCATTATTACTGTGGAGGATATTCAGTACTGTGGCAGGAAATCATTAGTTCGGTGGAGGACATTCAGTACTGTGGTAGGTAGGATACCATTATTACTGTGGAGGATATTCAGTACTGTGGCAGGAAATCATTAGTTCTGTGGAGGACATTCAGTACTGTGGTAGTGGTAGGTAGGATACCATCATTACTGTGGAGGACATTCAGTACTGTGGCAGGAAACCATTAGTTCTGTGGAGGACATTCAGTACTGTGGTAGGATACCATCATTACTGTGGAGGACATTCAGTACTGTGGCAGGAAACCATTAGTTCTGTGGAGGACATTCAGTACTGTGGTAGGATACCATCAGTATTGTGGAGGACATTTTGTACTTTGGCAGGATACCATCAGTACTGCAGAGGACATTCAGAGGACATTCAGTACTGTGGAGAGATACCATCATCACTGCGCAGGACATTCATTACTGTGGCAGGATACCATCAGTACTGTGGAGGGATACCATCAGTAGTTAAGAGGATATTCGCTACTGTTTTGAGAAACCACAAGTGCTGTGGTGATTGGCTTTTTGGGCTTTGGGTTTTCCTCCACAGCACTGAATACACTCCCCACTACTGCTGGTATCCCTCAGAAGTACTGAAAGCCTATCTGAGTACTGAATGGTATTCCTCCACAGTATTGATAGTATCCCCTTACACTGTTGAACATCTGTAAATATATTTGGTCTTATCAAGGCTGTTTCTGACAAAATATTCGACATGATAGTCACCACTTATCATGACAAGCCTTTGATATTTAGCGGGGCAATGTTTCGGGAGAGATCCGTCTCCCATCATCGGGCAATGAGAAATGTGGTTTCTTCCCTACTGGTGAACATCTTCCACAGTACTGTACGGACGCTCCCCAGGTTAAAAGTTCCTTTCAGTGATTTTCAACATGTTTAAGCTAATGATATCGCACTTTTATTGTAGAAAAGACAATGTTTCCATAAGAGCTTCGCAACTGTTTCCACGACATATATTTAGGACTTGTTGATCTTGCCGTCTGAAAGATTCCATTTAGATTGGCGTCGTGACATTGCTGATACCACCAACCGCCCTTCCATTTCGCAGCACAATTCTCGCTGTTAGTACTAGCATCGTTATCCCTATTATATGTTGAAAATTTCATCCCATTGTGTCGCACCATCGCGTTCCCTGCATTTCCCGAGTATCCACCAATCAGAAGCTTGTATTTTTCTTGCTCGCTTCCTACTTCAAATGTGGAATACTGTGCGTAATAAACAGTGGTTCCCAGATCCCAATGCTTCATGTCAAAACGCACCATTGCCTTTCTGTTACGTCCGACCAGCATGTTGATTCTATCCAGGCCAAACCACATGTTTCCATCTAGCTTCCCAAAACCCTCTTTATAGGCCTTCCAGTCGCGGTAGAAGTCGACAGAGTTGTTTACTCTTCTCTGAATAACGATCCAACCTCGATTTGCCACCATTTCGCAATAAACTTGCATCTCGACCGCAGCATATCCCAGGAAGATATTGTAGATACCACTTTGCTGTTTGCCAGATTTGTAAATTGCATCACAATCTAGAAATAATGGAGAATAGGTGATTGATCATATTGCAAAAAAGAAAAGAAAGCACATTTCTTATTTCCCGATGATAGAAGACGGATCTCTCCTGAAATGTTGGCTTATCATTTTTCAAGGGTTTGTTATGATAGGTGGAAATATGTAAGTCTTGTCATGATAAGTGATGACTATAATGTCTGTGTCGGAAACACCAATGTATTTACTCAACCCTACTAAATACAAAATGTTTGCTGTGATAAGAGGTGGCTAATATGTCAAATATTGTATCAGAAACTGTCTTGATAAGTTTGAATGTATTTACGTTGCCTCCTGCAAAATATTAAAGACTTGCCATTATAAGTCCTGTCTATCATCTTTAACGATATATCAGAAACAGCTCCGAACTTATTAAAAACGCTGTCCTTCCAAATATCAAAGGCTTTTCATGATAAATAGTGACTATCATGTCAAATGTTATTTCAGAAAATGTACTGAACTGAAAAAAATGTTTGCTAAAAGATATCACTAACAGATATAAATCGAAGTCAACTGGTTTCTAAAGGGGTTAGGATGCTGCTGCAACCTCAGGAAATGAAAAACCCTGCGGGATAGAAAACACCCCCATATGTATGGAATAGGGTCTAAGTTTTGATTGTTCTTTCAAAAAGATAAACTTCTCTTCTACTTTCATTCATTGCGAGGCTTTTCAGAGTTTGAAAAATATTTCCAATAGAAATTGAATTTACTAGCTAAAAGGAAAGAAGTTAAAAGTAAAGAATGAACCTCTCAAATTCGTAATAGACTACTTTCTAACTTATTTCTACAATCTTGCATTAATACTATACTGCCCTCTGAGCATCCCAGGATGCACTGCGTTACTTTATAAATCGCAAAGGATCTTGGGATAATATTTCCCACATTCCTTTTCACTAAGGGGCAAATTTTCAGTAATCCAAGATGGTAGAAATTAAAAGTAGTCCCATCCGAATTCTTCGATTCACAAAACACGAAAATGAAATACCTTGAATGAGATTTTCACACTTTTCACCATAATAGAATTGATAACAAATACACTGAAACCCTTTGGTATCACAAGTATCAACACATCGACCATGTACGCAAGGCGACCGCAGTGTGCAGTTTCTTCCAATCTGAAATAGAGAGATAAATGCAACGATTTAATTTGACTGAAACTTATTGATACATCGTATGCTAAGAAAAAGTAAACTCTCGGATGAGCCATTGTGAATCAAATATATCGTCTGAAAGATACTTGAAATATTCATATTGATGAACAATTCTATATTGATGCTCAAATGTAGATAAACTGGTTGTATCCTCATACAATTTGTGTCTCGTGTTGCCCTAAAAAAGCTTTATCGATCTTTTTTCTTGAAAAGACAATTTGCCAGAAGTATATGGGATATTAAGGGTAATGCTTTTCAAAGATAACTGCGGCATGCAAAAGGCAGACTTTAATCAGAAAGGGAGGTGGTGGGATTAAAGGACTACTTTCAAGGGAACATTTCAACGTTCCATTTTAGAGAGCATTGAAAAAAATAATGGGCACAAAAGATATCTCATTTTTGCAGAGAATTTGGGAATCTAGAACACACCCCCCCCCCTAGGAGGGCCTCGATGAATAAGAATGAGAATCCCGGTTAAAAACACTTTAGACTACAATACTAGAGGATGTCATTACTTGTCTATCATAAAGCGTATCCGTATCCCTCACTGATAAATTCTTAACCCCCGCCCCCCGAATGGCAACTCCTTTTGTTATAACATATGAACTCATTGTTTAAAATTTTAGAAACCTTTTCACATCTAAACCGTCCATCTTCAAACCTGGAGTCGTGGAGAGAGGTATGAATGAGTATTCAGTGCATTCAGGGTGTTTAGGCATTCATGCAGAGTCGATTCTCGTAAATATTGATATCAGATCTAAGATGTAAACCATGGTTATAGTCATCCAACCACCAGTTGATTAAACCGTTTCGATAACACTCTCTTCTTAGATTCGTCGTCCATCATCATGTATCAACATGAGAAAATCCAAAATAAAGACCCGCTTTCCAATCAATTCTACCATCGTTGTTTCCCACACCAGCACTGAATATCCGTCCTAGTACTGATCGTATCTCCCCACAGCAGTGAACATCTCCCATCGCACAGATGATATCTCCCATAGTTCTTAACATCCTTAACTGTCCTAACATCCTATCCACCACACAGTACTGAACATCCTCCACATACTGAGCATCATATCCTCCACAGTATTGAACATCCTACACAGTACTGAACATCCTATTCTACAAAGTACTAAACATCCTCCACAATACTGAACACTCTATCCTACGCAGTACTGAACATCCTTCACAGTACTGATATCATATAAGATAATACTAAAAAATAGTCTGTAGGAAGGCAAGCCAGAAGCTACATGCTCTGGCAAGAGCCTCGACGTATATGCCCAAAAAGAAAAACTAGAATGGTAATGAGATCCTTTATAATGTCTCAGTTTAGCTACGGTCCGTTGATATGGATGTTTCATGACAGAAATATCAATGCAAAAATTAACCAAATCCACGAAAGGGCATTACGTATAGCGTATCAAGATCATACCTCCAGTTTTGAAGAGCTGCTAATTACAGATAAATCAGTCTCCATTCATCAACGAAATCTGTAGTTGCTCGTTACCGAAATTTACAGAACAAAGAGGAATTTAAATTTCTCCTTTATGAAAGATATTTTTGTGGAGAGAAAGATGAATTATAACTTAAGAGTGAATACATTTCTGTTTCTGACACAATATTCGACATGATAGTCACCACTTATCATGACAAGCCTTTGGTATTTAGTAGGGCAACGTTTCGGGAGAGATCCGTCTCCCATCATAGGGCAATGAGAAATGTGATTTCTTCCCTATTTATGCAAAGGTCGGATAAATAGGGAAGAAACCACATTTCTCATTGCCCGATGATGGGAGACGGATCTCTCCCGAAACGTTGCCCCGCTAAATATCGAAGGCTTGTCATGATAAGTGGTGACTATCATGTCGAATATTGTATAACTGAAGAGTCACAAACAACGTATATGCGCCTAAACCTAGGACTACAGCCTATGGATTGGAAAATATAAGCTTTTTAGGACAAAACCTTGGGAAAGGCTTACCATTCCATTTCAAGGAGTCCCATTCCGTAAAACATTTTTAAAATGACATCAAATTTTTGACTCTGAAGTGCAACTGTATAGAGATTATTTAAAACTTATACTGTAAATTTAGGGAATATTCAGAATAGCTTTGAATTTAAATTGTATTTTGCTTGTATTACTCATGTTGTTATTAACTATGGTTGGCCTTAATTAGCCTTGCGCTATCAGCCACGCCAACCTTAAACAAAGAATGTTTCATTATTATCATTATCATTATCAACATCCTCCGTAGCCCTAAACATCCTTCACAGTACTGAAAATCCTCAAAAGTACTGAATATCCTCCACAGTATTGAACATCCTCCACAGTACTGAACATCCACCTCATTACTTAACATCCACCTCAGTACTAAACATCCTCCACAACACTGAACATCCTCAAAAGTACTGAATATCCTCCACAGTATTGAACATCCTCCACAGTACCGAACATCCACCTCAGTAATGAGCATCCTACACAGTACTGAACATCCTCCCCATACTGAAAATCCTATCCTAAACAGTACTGAACATCCTCCACATACTGAACATCCTATTGTACGCAGTACTGAATATTCTCCATATACTGAACATCCAATCCAACACACTATTGAACATCCTCCATTGCACTGAACTTCATCCACAGTACTGAACATCCTCCCCAGTATTGGACACCCTCCACAGTATCGAACATCCTCTATAGTGCTGATCATCCTCCACAGTACTGAAAATCCTCCATAGTACTGAACAAACTCAACAGTACTGATAACATCTCTCCACGGTACTGCAAAAACTCAACAGTAATGATGGTATCCCTTCGCAGTACTGAACATCATTCACAGAACTGAATTGGAGCCCTCTACAGGATTGATGATATCCCTCCACATTACTGAAAAATCTAAACAGAACTGAACAATCTCCATAGTACTCATGAAATCCCTGCATAGAACTGAACAGCTCAACAGTATACTGATGATACCCCTCCATACAACTGAACAACCTTCACAGTACTGAACATCCTCCCCAGTATTGGACACCCTCCACAGTATCGAACATCCTCTATAGTGCTGATCATCCTCCACAGTACTGAAAATCCTCCATAGTACTGAACAAACTCAACAGAACTGACAATATCCCTCCACGGTACTGAAAAAACTCAACAGTACTGATGGTATCTCTTCGCAGTACTGAACATCATTCACAGAACTGAATTGGAGCCCTCTACAGGATTGATGATATCCCTCCACATTACTGAAAAATCTAAACAGAACTGAACAATCTCCATAGTACTCATGAAATCCCTGCATAGAACTGAACAGCTCAACAGTATACTGATGATACCCCTCCATACAACTGAACAACCTTCACAGTACTGAACATCCTCCCCAGTATTGGACACCCTCCACAGTATCGAACATCCTCTATAGTGCTGATCATCCTCCACAGTACTGAAAATCCTCCATAGTACTGAACAAACTCAACAGAACTGATAATATCCCTCCACGGTACTGAAAAAACTCAACAGTACTGATGGTATCTCTTCGCAGTACTGAACATCATTCACAGAACTGAATTGGAGCCCTCTACAGGATTGATGATATCCCTCCACATTACTGAAAAATCTAAACAGAACTGAACAATCTCCATAGTACTCATGAAATCCCTGCATAGAACTGAACAGCTCAACAGTATACTGATGATACCCCTCCATACAACTGAACAACCTTCACAGTACTGAACATCCTCCCCAGTATTGGACACCCTCCACAGTATCGAACATCCTCTATAGTGCTGATCATCCTCCACAGTACTGAAAATCCTCCATAGTACTGAACAAACTCAACAGAACTGATAATATCCCTCCACGGTACTGAAAAAACTCAACAGTACTGATGGTATCTCTTCGCAGTACTGAACATCATTCACAGAACTGAATTGGAGCCCTCTACAGGATTGATGATATCCCTCCACATTACTGAAAAATCTAAACAGAACTGAACAATCTCCATAGTACTCATGAAATCCCTGCATAGAACTGAACAGCTCAACAGTATACTGATGATACCCCTCCATACAACTGAACAACCTTCACAGTACTGAACATCCTCCCCAGTATTGGACACCCTCCACAGTATCGAACATCCTCTAGTGCTGAACATCCTCCACAGTACTAAAAATCCTCCATAGCACTGAACAAACTCAACAGTACTGATAATATCTCTCCACGGTACTGAACAAACTCAACAGAACTGATAATATCCCTCCACGGTACTGAAAAAACTCAACAGTACTGATGGTATCTCTTCGCAGTACTGAACATCATTCACAGAACTGAATTGGAGCCCTCTACAGGATTGATGATATCCCTCTACATTACTGAAAAATCTAAACAGAACTGAACAATCTCCATAGTACTCATTATATCCCTGCATAGAACTGAACAGCTCAACAGTATACTGATGATACCCCTCCAAACAACTGAACAACCTTCACAGTACTGAACATCCTCCCCAGTATTGGTATTGGACACCATCCACAGTATCGAACATCCTCCATAGTGCTGAACATCCTCCTCAGTACCGAAGATCCTCCTCAGAGCTGAACATCTTTAACAGAGCTAAACATCCTACAAAGTTCTGAACTTCCTTCAGTGTACCTAACGTCCCACCCTCCACATGCTTAGCATCCTGTACAGTACTAAACATCCTTCACAGTGCTGAGCATCCTCCACATACTGAACATCCTTCACAGTACTAAACATCCGTCACAGTGCTGAACATCCTTCACTGGAGATCAACCCTTTTCGATTGGATAGTCCAAAAAGCTATTTCATTTGTTTGGTAATCCCAAAGCATTGTGTTTCGGTTTAGAATATCTTTTGTGTTCTATAGAATGACCAAGTGTGTGTATTTATATTCTTTGGATCGAGAGAGTTAATAAGAGCCCCCCTTACTAAATATCCCTACTTACTGATGCATTTTTGAAGGATTCGTCAGTGATGGGGCATTTGAGAAAAAGACAATTTTGAATATTGGTTTCTTATGACTATGATTTAATATCAGCCAGCAAAAAGTGAAAACTTACATTAGTTGATTCAGTATTGGTCGTCATGTAAGTCCAGCCGTCTTTTTTGGCCAGCAATGGAGTGCTGTTTGCGAGGTTTCTAGCCAGCAACTGACACGAACCATTTGAATGATGGTTCAACGACACACACTGCTCCAGTGAAACGCATTCCAAAACACATTCCCTCTTCGTCTTCGCAGTCAGCTCTTTGAGACGGGAACCCAAGTCAGCAAGGCCTTCGAGCACAATGTCGAAATCTGCGTCAATCTTACATGTCTCTCGCAAAATTGTTGCTCTGACGCTAACATTCGCAACAACGATATAGGAAAGCAGTAATTGCATCAACTTCATCATTTCTATTTTATCTGGCTTAGTTCTCTAACTGTTGAAACTATTTTCCCTCCACGTTCTATTGTCATCATGTTTGTTTTGTTCAGACGTGATTAATTTAGACATTATATACATTTGTTAATTACGGGGATATGAATTATTAACTAAATAATTCATCAACGCGAATTACGATAGACTCTATACATTAGACAGACCTGACAACACGACTCACTGTTTCGTAGAACCAAACCGCAATTGTTGTGATTTACATTATGAACAAAGTACCCTGATTTCTAGTGGATCATGGTAGAGTGAACCAAGCGTATGACTTCAACTTGGCAAGGATAATTAAAGCTGCATGACTCTACCTTAAGGTCCTTACATATTGTATCAAGGCTGAAAGTAAACACGAGTTTCAAACGTTTCGATTTGGAAGTCTTGGGGGGTAATTGCTTCCTCTTTCAGACTTTTGTTTAGTCTACGTATGTCTTGATTCAGAACCCAATAATCAAATATATGAATATGAAACTGATAACAGGGCTAGCTCTATATACTGGAACCGGGAATATTGCAATACGGAACTTTGGAATATGGGAACCAGGGAACCTAAAGTCTCTAAAAACGGGAACATCGCCATGTCACTTCCTATTGCAATGGCGTTTACACCAATGGAAAGGGCTGCCCTGCTACAACCCCCACACCAAGCTCTTAGGTTCCCTGAGTGTGCAAAATATAGCCCTAATCAAAGTTTCATCAGAACGTGGATTTCTCCTGCAGTCTGACTTTCGCGAAGGTCTCAAACATTTTGCAGTGGGATTTTCTAGGACTTTTCGTAAGCTAATTTGTAGTATTTTCATTAGTGAGGCTATTTAGAAAAGAATGGCCATCCAGGTCGGTTTTGGAACATCGGCTCGAGCTCAGTACTAAAATTGCTTAGCTGGAGGGCAAATATGAGTACCCAGATTGCTTAGCAATTGCATAGCTTTTTTCACCTCAGAGTTTGTCCCTTAGAGTTCTGGATCACAAGATGGTTTACAACAAATGTCTTCGCTGCAAACCCAGGGTACTAATATCCACTGTCATCTACTTTCCTATAGCTACTGCAAGATTTTCATTGCTAATTGGATCAGAACTAAAACTTACATTGCCTAACAATCTGTTATCCAGTACTGGAATTGCTTAAGTTCTTTGTCTTGTCGAGTACTGCCTTGCACATAAAGCAATTGCTTATAGGAAATAATGCGTGTGGGGCAGGTCACTTTCTTAAAATCGATTAACAAATGTTCTCTGTGGTCATCGAGACATATGTAAAATCCCCCTGACGTCCACAGCCAATAAAAAACTAATCAGAAAACCAATCAAGATGATTGTCTCATGGCTGGGCGGGACAAGTTTCACCACTTGACTGTGGAATTTAGAAAGTCGCTTCGATACATTTCGACATAGTGTTTTTGTAAAAAGCCGTTTATAAGAAACCGTAGGGCAAGATTTTCAAAACTTAAGAAACTTTGGTTGACATTTCGTGCGAACCAAACAAGTTGAGAAACTTTCCAGATTTCTCTTAACGAGACGTTATACGCATTTTTTACAAGCAATTTCAGCTCGAGCTCAGTACTAAAAATTGCTTAGCTGGAGTGCAATTTTGAGTAATCAAACTGGCTTGGCAATTGCTGAGCTTTTTTCCTACATGAAAGCAATTTTCCCTACAGACAGCTAAATATCCTATAAAATGTAACCAATGCGAACTTAGGAAAAAAGATGAGCACGTTCCGGGCTAAAGTCTCGTTTAGAAAAATCTGGAAAGTTTCTTAACTTGTTTGGTTTACACGAAATGTCCAACCAAAGTTTCTTAAGTTTTGAAAATCTGGCCCTACGGTTTCTTATAAATGGCTTTTTACAAAAACAATGTGTCGAAATATATCAAAGCGAATTTCTAAATTCCACAGTCAAGTGGTGAAACTTATCCCACCCAGCCATAATGCAGAAACATCTTGATTGTTTTTCTATTGGCTGTGAATGTCAACAGGCTTTTATAAATGTCTCCATGGGCACAACGAACATTTGTTAATCGATTTTAAGAAAGTGACCTGCCCCACACGCGTTGGCAGTACTCGACAAGACAAAGAACTTAAGCAAATTCAGTACCGGATAGCAGAATGTTAGGCAATGTAAGTTTTAGTTCAGATCCAATTAGCAGTGAAAATCTTGCAGTAGCTTTAGGAAAGTAGGTTACAGTGGATATAAGTACCCTGGGTATACTTTTATATGCAAGATACCATTGACATTTGTTGTAAACCAACTTGTGATACATATTCATATTCATATTCAAATTAATGACTTACAACAGTTACTTTTATTGCGTCGTCATAGCAAAGAGTATAAAGTAAAATAAGCTAAAATAAACTAAACTAAACAAAGGAGGAAAGAATACATAAAATAGACATACAATACAAGTAGGCGTGCAGCAAGCATCTAAAGGGAACGATACGGATAATAACATGTTGTTGAAATATAGGTTTTGAAATTATTTCCTTTGTGATTTCGTTTTTGATTATATTTTGTTTTTTTCACCCTTTTTCATTTATTTTGCCTGTATATCAACAGGGGAGGATGTTTTTCGCAGTTCACAGGCATCACTAACATAAGTAGCAACCAGTCTTACTATTTTTAGATTCTCGTTTGATAGTTCCCTATTTTCACTGGATTTGCCACCCCTCCTTCCAATCCGGAAAGATATGGGGTGCGAAGAAGATTTCGCTATTGGAAGGAGAGAGTGACAATTTGCGGGACAGATCACTCGTCTGTGATAACCAGTTACCTAAAACATAAATTAAAGACAACATCAAGTACAGTGAGAATAGTTCCCTATTTTCACTGGATTTGCCACCCCTCCTTCCAATCCAGAAAGATATGGGGTGCTTCGAAGATATTGCGATATCTGATTGAGAATGTGGGAGAACATAGGAAAAAGGCAATCGGGTAGTGGCATAAAATTATATATGATGGATGACCTCTCCATTGCTCAAGTAGAAGCTTGATATTTTGGGTATTACAGGGCAAGTAGATCATATAACCTTCACATTTCATATATTTTTTATATTGTTATCAAAGTTCCAATTAAAATTGTTTCAAACTTGAAACTGATATAATATGGGTGAAAGATGGGCATGAGAAAGAATATTTTACATATGACTGTGTGCTGCAACGCCAGATTTCAGAGTATTTGAAGTAAGGGGGAAGTGTAGACTCAAAACTATATTGTTAGTGTTTTTTGCTGTCACCTATGTGCATGAGAGTCTTCTTAGGATATCCAAGTTATGCGAAATAAGGTTCTGCAAGGGGAATTCCGGGATGGTAAGGTGGGAGACCCCCTCCCAGTTACTCCTTTTTTAAATGTGTTTTTATGTTTCATCCTTGTAAATTTCCAAAAGCTTGTGTTTTGCCTGTAAGGTAATAATTATGGTTAAAGATGAAAATAATCACCTGGAGGGTGTAAATGAGCATTAAAGGGGAGGAGGCCCTCCCACCTAGCCACCCGGAACCCAATCCCACGGATCGGATGCAGGTTATGAGAAGAACCCCCAAGTGGCTAGGCAGAAAAAGCCGTTTAATGTATAGAAGTTACTATTTGGAGGATTTTAGTCCATTTTGCGGGACAAATAAAGATTTTCTGAAATTGCATGGAGCCTTATTTGGTTGCCTCGTGTTTGGTTCATTTCATTGCTGCTATTGCATGCTTTATGATATTTCTCAATTCATTTCATTACTGCTGTTGCATGCTTCATAATATTTCAATTCATTTCATTACTGCTAGTGCATGCTTCATTTCATGTTTTTCAATTCACTTCAATTCATTCATTTCATTTCATTTCAATTCGTACTTCATTTCATTTCATTTCAATTCATACTTCATTTCATTTCATTTCAATTTATACTTCATTTCATTTCAATTTATTTCATTACTGCTACTGCATGCTTCATAATATTTCAATTCATTTCAGTACTGCTACTACATGCTTCATAATATTTCATTTCAATTCATACTTTATTTCATGTTTTTCAATTCATTTCATTACTGCTACTGCATGCTTCATAATATTTCGATTCATTTCATTACTGCTACTACATGCTTCAAAATATTTCATTTCATTTCATTTCAATTCATACTTCATTTCATGTTTTTCAATTCATTTCATAACTGCTACTGCATGCTTCATAATATTTCAATTCATTTCATTACTGCTACTGCATGCTTCATAATATTTCATTTCATTTCATTTCAATTCATACTTCATTTCATGTTTTTCAATTCATTTCATTACTGCTACTGCATGCTTCATAATATTTCAATTCATTTCATTACTGCTATTGCATGCTTCATAATATTTCAATTCATTTCATTACTGCTATTGCATGCTTATAATATTTCTCAATTCATTTCATTACTGCTATTGTATGCTTTACAATATTTCTCAATTCATTTCAATACTGCTACTGTATGCTTATAATATTTTCAAATCATTTCAATACTGTTGTTACTGTTGCTCAATGCTGGTTGGGTGGGGGGGGGGGGGAGGAGGGGTATAGGAAAAATAAATTTGAAAAGGGTTCTGCTATTGAATGCTTCATAATATTTCAATTCATTTCATTACTGCTACTGCATGCTTCATGATATTTCAGTTCATTTCATTACTGCTACTGCATGCTTCATGATATTTCAGTTCATTTCATTACTGCTACTGCATGCTTCATGATATTTCAGTTCATTTCATTACTGCTACTGCATGCTTCATAATATTTCAATTCATTTCATTACTGCTATTGCATGCTTCATAATATTTCAATTCATTTCATTACTGCTATTGCATGCTTATAATATTTCAATTCATTTCATTACTGCTATTGCATGCTTCATAGTATTTCATTTCATTTCATTTCAATTCATACTTCATTTCATGTTTTTCAATTCATTTCATTACTG